>JAQGDQ010000254.1:135000-324212 GCA_030141605.1 Tubiluchus corallicola
TAACAGATAAAAAACTTGATTGAATTTATTTCATCAACCTAAATGCAAATTCTTTCTTGCTTCTAACATGAGTAATACAACTTGCAGCTCAGACATATTTGCTTTTTGCCTCAGTTCAAGGGCGGACATTGGGGTTTTGTCGACAGACGATGTTATTAGAACTTGTCCTTACGTAAACACCTTTCCCATTCACCTTACTGAGCGACACAGTGTCATGCCTGCGCATTAAGTTACCGAAACACAGTGGATGGTGATGATGATGTGAAAGTTGTTCGTGCTGAAGGCGACAGCAACGGTGACGACGGTGATGATTATGATGAAAATAGCGGTGATAGCGGTAATGTTGACAAAGATGACAATAATGTTGATGGTCACAATAATGCTGATAATGATGACTTTAATGACAATGGTGATGATGATGATGATGATGATGATGATGACGACGATGATGATGATGATGACAACAGTAGTTACACAATGGAAAGACAGCTATAACTCTAATGATTAATGGTTTTTTGTTCTTGTTGTTGTTTATTTCTGTTGTTTATGATGATGACAAAGGTGATGATGACGATGGTGACGATGATGATGATGATGGCGATGACGACGACGACGACGTTGATGAGATGATGATAAAGATGGCGACGAAACTTAATAATTAGTTAATGTTTGGTAATTAAATAATCATTAATAACTAATTAATAATTTGTTTTTTATTTAAGAGTTTAATTGATAACACCGCCTTAACTGAAACTTCTGCCCATTCAAAAGTAAATTTAGCCTTTTCCTTTGGTTTGGCCATGCATAAAACTCAATGTAGAAGCTGATGAGGATGTTGTACAATGCACACAGCTGTTTGCCCTCTCACAGGACTTGCTTCTGTTGACTTTTTAAACCGGCGAATATCAAACAGGCAAGACTGTGGGCCTTTATTGGCTTCAGGATATGTGTGGAACACGTTGGCAACGTATTTGTTATTGAAATTATGCCAGATACATAAATAAATGCGATCCTCGACTGATTTAGAGGCGCATTCGTAAACAGAATGATAACCGCGGCGGAGGAGAGTTCGAGGCCCGGTAAAGGGGAACGTTCGTGCCAAGAATAGCGACGCTTAGCAAACAAGCAATTACTGAAAAGTGAATTGATTTGGCTGGCTTGGATTCCCAAGTGATCTCAGCAAGGATTGCTCGCTGCGTTCTCTCTGGAGCATCGTCTCATGTCATGCGCAGTTCACGAGCATCGCAGGTCTCTCTCCCTCTCTCTCTAAAAATTCGAGTAAAATAACTGCGTGTTTTTCGCTCTCGGTGCTAGGAAATTGAAGTCGGCGTATTAGCCTAGCTGGTAATTTGTCTGTTTGGCTCATAAAAGCGCAGGTTTCGTGTTCAGTGAAGCGTTTCTCTGAAAAAATTGTTTGAAGCCACGGGGCGCATAGTACTAAGAATTGCTCACAATATACAATGGTAAACGTTATTGCAATGCAATATTACCACTTGTTGTTGTTAATATTGTTTCATATAACTGTAAGTGAACCGGAAGTAAGTAAGTCAAGTGTTCTGTCTGTCTTTCCTGAAAATGTTTAAATTACAGGCACTCTTGCGTAAGTTATGCTTGCTGCGAAAAGTGAACGTAATTACAGAAAAGCACAGGCTTTAGAATTCTGAACGTTTTGCGTCGTTTACAATAATTGCAATGATTTTTGTGCGACAACTATTGCTGTTTTTTCATGCATTTATTACCAAAGATAAATTTGAGTGTTAAACGGATAATACAACTGCTTACCAGTATAAGAAGCACTATACAGTTTCTAAATAACAACAGCAGCTAAGTGAGCTCCGGACAAATATAACCAACGAAAACATACTTGGTTCCACATAGCTCATGTATATGACACTAAAATTTACGTAAAAATACCATACACATATGTTTCCAGGTAACTGGTGTTTTATTAAGGTTCTTTAAAGATGGAACAAAATCAAGCTTATTAAATTGTTTTGAAATCAAGCTTAACTAACCGCGAAGAAATTTGAAAGGCTGTATTAAGTTTCAAATGCCGTACGAGTTTTAAACAACTTTCTATATGCAGATTACTTTTTATTTAACTTTTATTTTTATTTAAATAAGCAGTTTTATGACTTATATTGCATGTTTGTTGCTCAAGTTTATTTTTGTGTGAGTGTGACTGTTTTTATAATGTAGTTGTTTTTTTTATTGATTATCGTCGTCACTATCATCACCATCACCATCGACATCATCGTCATCATCATTTTCTCTAAGCTTAATTCATGTCTGAGTCTAATTTTCAAGGCTAGTTGTTACTGGCTCACTTAATTACCAAGTCTTGTAATCAAAACTGTAATAGCAAATAAAAATAAAAACTCTTTAAAACGGGTTGTACAAACATCACAATCGTATGTTCTTACTATCCTTAATGCTGGTTCGGATCTCTGCCTTTTCCTTATCCAACTTCAGTTCCTGATGTATCACTTATCAATGTTTTGCCAAGCAGGATATAAAACACGAACGTTTTCTACTTTGACACTGCTTGAACTTGCTTCAGTTGGTAGTTAGCGGCGGCTGCCTTTGTATTGCGGATTCTATGTTTATGATTATCATATACCGCCCATGTAATAATAATCATTTGCCTCTAAAAATCTTTACAAGTCTAAAGGGGCAGCAAAACGGTACAAGGTCTTCCGCAAAACTGCACTATAACCATTAAATTTTGAAGCCAAGTTCAATGATTTTGATTTTAAAGGCGGAACTGGGTGAGATGGCTTCTTCTGACTGAGCTTATAACATAAGTGGGTTCACAGCTGGAATAACAGAGAGGCGAAGATGTTTTGTTTACCAACAACTTTCCACTCCTCTGCTCGTCCCAACTGTCCCATATCAGTATTAGTTTAGCATGAGAACTTCGTATTTTCTCAAAATTCATGTTTCTAATTTGACCTAATTTATGTTTTTGTTCACGCTGGGCATTTTGTTTTCATTATTATATTATGTTTATCAGGTTTAGATTGGCTAGAGAACTTCGTATCTTCTCAAAGAACTTCTATCTAGCCATAATTTATATTTTCTTATACAGGAAAGCCATTTCACATACATACTCATTGTTACTTATATTGAGGCCAGATGAGTGACAATCTATTTTAAACATTAGTCATTAAACTCTTCATTTAAATAACTAAAATAACTAACAGGAAGATTTTACAATATTTGTTTCATCAGTAATTGTTTTGTTTGTCTGCAGTGTCACTATATTTCAAAATTGAAATTGTATGTATGTTTCGTTTTTTCTTGCATTGCATGTATTTTTGGCACTAATAAATATGAAATATTTCTCTGTTTTTCTTTTTATACAGGGTGTTCCAAAAACAAAACGGTTTAGAAAAAATATGACAAATTGACAAAATAAATATGGATTTTATGTGTTATTACATCATAATGACGTTAGAAAAATTATATTTTTGCGTAGTTATTCCTACCATATAACTTACTATTGGACTAATGGTCTTACACTTATTGGACTCTGTATGTAGTGGAGTATTAGCATACTTATAGCATTTGTTAGTGTGTTTCTTTTGGACTCTCCTAAGTCATTACCTAGTTTGTTTAACAAATTGTTTGTTGATGGTACAGTTCGCCGGTTGTATTTTACGCCTGCAAAATACCTCGTAATTACCTTATCCTTTCTAACTGACGAAGTGCACCGCTTGCGAAATGAAAAATTTGCTAAGTAGAAAGGTAATAATTCTCAGAATATAGCAGAGAAATTTTACTGCGAAATGAACCATTGACGAACTGTAGCACTGCTGAACTGACACATTTCGCTAAATGAATAAGGTGATAAAATACCAGAGAAATTTTACTGGCGAAAGATTCCACTAGCGGAATCTGTACTGGTGAAATGCGACACCGGCGATGTGTACCCCTGGCGAAATGTTCCACTGGTGAAGGGCAGACATCCAAACATATGACTTATGATAAAAAAGACCACAAAAATCTGAAAGCCATAACCAGATGGTAAATCCATTTTGTGCTAGCGCCCATGTTGTTTTCGCCAGAAAACGTTTCGTAAGAGTTTGACGAGTTAGGAGCAAAAAAACACAAAGTGTGTTGTTAAAACTTTCTAAATATTATGCCATGAAAACTTCATTAATCTGGTGCAACGTGTGAGAAACTGAGAATTTAGGAAATATGCCACGCTAGAACAGATCAGTATACAATAGGTAATAAGCCTTTTTCACAGCGATTGATGATGAGCGTGAATAGGTCAAAGGTTAAGTGTAGCAGACAACCCATTTGTGTACACTTAACAATGTCTCGCAGCCCAAGCTATTGTAATACTAAGAATTTTATTTCTTATTTCTCTTTTTTGTTCGCAAGCAAGATCCTGCTAGTAAATCACTGTACGCAAAGACTAATGCATGATTAAGAAAAGTCCACGCAAAACAACTGAAGTTACTGAACTGATGCGGCAGACGGTTTTGCAGTACCCATGTGACACGTGTCGGTTTTTGTTAAGACGCGTTGCTGTGATACACTTAACCTTTGACCTACAGCAACTGCGGGTGCGCACGACGAAACTGTGAAAAGGCTTAGTGTACTTGCAAACAAAAAACAATGACCAGTTAGTAATAATTTTTTGTTGATCTTACAGCATGTCTGTTAAAGTCTTTATTATTAGATTCAGTGTCAACTTTAAAAGAACGCAAAGTAAATAAATACTTTTATGAGACCTGCATTTTCATTTTTCGGAGAGGAGTATACATCTGACTGGTAACTTGACAACGTAGTTAAGCAGCACAGGGCTAGTGAGTAGGTTGGTGCTGCTAAGTGGTTTCATCTCACATACTACCTTCGGTTACTTTGTTCTTTCAGGAGATACATTATACGCGTCTGGTCATGGCTAAGGCACCACGGGTGGTTCAGTGTCTTATCTCAAATGAACTGGTTATTTTTACGGTTGCGCCGCGATTTTTAAACACAATTTCTTGTTCGTGGATCCGCCACAAAATCTCATTCATGAATCCGCCACATGCTCTTATCGACTCTTCTTTAATTTCCGTTAATTACACGTGCTGTCACCCTGCGACCTTTTCCAACAGTCTACCAAAATTGGTTTTGCTTTGACGTTTCTTGAGCAATGGTGAATGGTAATTAATTTACCATTTGTGATTTGGCTTTTCTGACCTTCTGGCCACAGCAGCGACACACTTTCTAGGACAATATCCTGAAATTTAAAAGACATTGAAGGATTACGCTCGAGTTCAACAAACTGTGTTTTTTAAATAAAAAAATAAAAATAGTTGAGTTAACTGTACGTTAACTCTGGCGCTAATTCACGAGAAAAATTATGAACGTGTGTCTACATTTGACCTTCGCAGCACCTATAGGCAACTAATGGAATGCTGATGAGGCCTAATAGTTTAATAATTTTTATGTTCTTTGTCAAAATTTCATCAGCTCAAAAATGTAGTTATTGTGTTATTTACTGTGTTAATTTGTACCACTATTACTACCACTACCACCACCACAACCACAACCACCACCACCACCAAAACCACCACCACCACCACCATCACCACCACCACCACCATCAACACCACCACCACCAACCACCAACACCACTACTACTACTACTACTATTACTACTTCAACAAAATCGATCTGAAAGAAAAAACTCTTGACTGTTTTCATTGACATCATCTATTGTTTTTGTAAGGCATTGTCTACATTTCTAAGACTGCAGTGCTCAACTCTCTCATGCATCAAGTAATGACTGGCAATTTTGCCAAATAATTTAGCACTCTGCCTCTGCCTGATATTACGTGATTGAAACACTTCCACCTAAATTTAATCCAATTTAATTTCAAGGCTTAGTTTCAAGATTATTGATTAGTCATGGGTTGGTTAACCAACGTTACGAACCTTTTACTAAAATCTTATGCATTTTATCCAGCTGTTACGAGACCTGAAAGGTCTGGGAAAGGCGGAAAGGTCGTGTGTTTTTATAAAATTCTCCCTGTACAGCGGTAAGTAGTTTTTACTGTTGTAGTTGTTGTCGTCCTCGTTATCTTCGCCATCGCTACTTCCATTTTCGTTATCGTTGTTCCGACTATTGCTACTGCTGTTGCTGCCGCAGCTTTTCTTGTTGGCGTTGCTGTTGCTACTTTAGATCGTTAGCAAACTGCAGATTGGATAGGAGAGAGACAGTTCAGAACTGACAGGTATATTTCAACGTTCACCCATTCTCTAAGCTTAATTAATCAGGCGTGTGATTACAGTAATCTTACTACCTTTAGCCATAAATAAATTAGCGCAAGGATAGGTCAACCTTCTTTACAATGTATAGAAACTAGAATGAAAGGAGATCGCTGAACTATTTCTGACCATCAAGGGGTGGTGACCACATCAGGCCTGTTGGTGCTGTAGAGTTTAAAAGGCTCACCATAAACAGGGCCAATTAGTTGTGGGCGGTCTGCATCCAGCGAAAAGCTGGCATAATGTTGTTGGAGTCTCTCTCTCTCTCTCTCTCTCTCTCTCTCTCTCTCTCTCTCTCTCTCTCTCTCTCTCTCTCTCTCTCTCTCTCTCTCTCTCTCTCTCTCTCTCTCTCTCTCTCTCTTTCTCTCTCTCTCTCTTCTCTCTCCCCCCTCTCTCTCTCTCTCTCTCTCTCTCTCTCTCTCTCTCTCTCTCTCTCTCTCTCTCTCTCTCTCTCTCTCTCTCTCTCTCTCTCTCATGCTACCGCATATAACAAAATTAATGGTAATTTTTGTCAGTTCAGCGTGAAAGCTAACTTCCGTTACGCTGATGTTGTACAATGTACATGATGACAGGTGTGGTCGGCAATGACTCGACGTGTTTGAATTATCGCTCTTAATAAAGGTGTTATTTTACAATCATTACGTGTACCTGGCAGGCATATTTTACGATTACCTGGGGGCTATTTTGTCAAAAGCGAGAAATGCATGGCAAATTCAGCGCAAGGTTGAAAGTGAACGTTTTAAATTTTGAACGCGATTAGCATGCATAGATAATCATATCCTTGGGGCTTTCGTAAAAAAATTTATGGTCACCTCACGTTTGTCGTTTTTATACAGTAATTGATAAAAAGAGCACCTATTTATACAGTAATTCACTTAAATTATAATTAAGGTAAGAGTAATCAAAACTTTTATATGGTAGCGAGCTGTTGCTTAAGCTCAAGTTCTACATGGAAATATCTATTACGCTTTATCTTAATTGATAACTGAGCCTGGACGTAAATAGTATTGCAACAGCAGAAGAGAAAAAGTCGATACTTTTGCTCGACGGCGGAAGCTTAGAAATTGCGGTAAAAAGTCATCCCATTATAGGACATTTTTCATCATTATTTTATTTGAATCCGCAATTGTTCACTGCACATTAAACCAATCTAATTCGAAAGACGTTGGTCCAGGTAAGAAAGCCATATGTAATAGCGCCCCGACTAATTAGATAAAAACAATCTATATATTTGAAATTAAGATGACTGAAATGTCACGATTATTTGTTAAAGGGAAAAAGAGCATTTTAAAACACATCCCAAAGATATTTCCACTCATAGTTATATTACCCAGTATTACACTTACGTGCTTAAAAGACTTTAACGTGCCTAAAAGATGTTAACTAGAAAAGAAAATTCCTAGTAATTTAAAATTTTCGCGGCATTTGGTTAAAATGTCACTGACGCAATAAAAACGTGTTTTTAATCTTATTAACAAGATACAGTAATTTATACTTTACTGCTTAGTGAAGTGTACGCTACGAATGCTCTGATTATATTTTCAAATTTTACGTAATGTTAACTGAACTTGTTTCAAACGACCTACCGTCAAAACGCCTAACAGTCATCGCTGGACTTTAGATTTTCAAGCAATAAGATAGCATATAAGCGAATTTTTTAGCTTGACGTAAGTAAAGGGTTTTCTTGCGCTTTAATCAGGTTCTGAGTCTGAGATTATATGACAATATATCATCTAACAGATTAACCAGTCTACAAACTCTGTACATTATAATACTTTTTCGTCGAAATTATTTATGAAAAGCTGGTTAACTAAAGACAAAAGCCTACTTTGCGGTTTCTCTGTAGGCCTATTCCAGGTATTTGTGCTAACCTACCTAAAAAATTTTCACTTCCAAAGACCAAACATATTACCTGAACTGCCTGAGATCTATCCGAGAAGAAAAGTCTGACGTTAGGCACTGCACGAAAATGTAGTATTATACAGATGTTTTAAATACGTAAAGTATTGTTCAGTGAATTGAACTAGAAAACCGAAAAATTTTATTCTCTAACGATCTCATTAAGCTTATGATGCATAAATCTGCGGTTCTGGCAAGAGGCTTTGACTATTACAGATTGGTAGCTACCACAGATTACAAATTTTAGAGGCGTCTACCAATGCGCACAACAAAGTCAAATTTTGCCAGAACGTAGCAGAACATTACAAGTTAATTTATACAAGAATGAGTGATATAAATAATTCCACATATTTTTTACCTAAAATTTTATTATCCACTCGAGTTTCAACTCACCATGCTACTACATGTTAGGCGATTAAGTTTATAAAAACTTTATTAGTACTACTGTTTTACCTAAGTAACATTACTAAAAAAATAGACATTTAATAAGCCAGTTTATTAGTTGTATGTGCTGTTTGTTCGTTGCTTCTTTGCCGAAGAGGAGTCTTATATCATCAAGCATTTACAAACGAGAAGAGCTCAGCCTGAAAGAGAATGATGAAATAGACGATGAAATAGATCAGTTATCGCAAGAAAGGTTAGTGTGATGTCATACTAAAGCGTAATCCAGAAAGGAAACATTTCTCTGAATTCTCACCTTTTCCACTTGATCGAGGCTTTTGCAAAAGACAACTAATCATCATGTACCGAGATTTCTTCCCTTTCCCAAGATTTATACATTTCCCTCCATGACCCAGCTAAGGGCAATGAACAAAATACATTTTATTCTGCACGGCATTCCGGCAATGAAAAAAACGACAATTTTTGGAGGGTTTTCATTCGTCGCTGCTAGAACGCTGTGCGACAAAAAACGTTATCTGGTCCTAGCGACGTTTTTGTGTGTCTCGGAGCGAAATTTATAGCTCTCTGGAAAAAGGAGAAACCGGGTTTTCCGAAGCTATGGGCCTCTTTTACATATCCCTCTATCAGTATGTAGGCATGAGGGTTAATTTCAGGGAACGCGTTTTCTAAGGACCCTGTAGGCCGATGAAATATCACTAAAAATAAAGGCTAGTGCTTTGAATTTTAGAAACAAAGCCAATCTATAAGCAACAGTGTTAAATCAAAACCACATGTGATGCAGTTTAAAGTATTCAGTGATATAGGCGGTGTAACCCAGGCCTTTTTTACCTGTGTAATACCTGTGTGACTTCATACTACATGGTTACAGTCCAGTGATGCTAAAGCAACAGACGACAGCTTTAAAAATGCCATGAACCTACTGCTTCTGCTATTATTATTATTATACTCCTAAAAGAATTTGACAGTTTGAAATATGAAAAGACGCTTTATTGGCCGTCATTACGGGTCTTTCGACCGAAAATAATGTTGCGCGGCTTACTCGTTTCCGGGAGTGGAAAACTGTGAGAAAATGGGAACGGCAAAAGATTCAAAGGCAGTGCGGTATTTTAATTTAATTGCTGTCATCATTCCCCTTTGCCGTTTCAATCATCAGAGTCATATATAAACAAACAAGATATTACACAATTACACTCATAAAGAAAACAAAAGCTGAAAAAGAAGCATCACTGTCATCATCACCATCATCGCCATTATCATCAACAGCAGCAGCACCAGCAACAGGCCAGCATCATCATCATTTTCTCCATCACTATCATCATCAGTAATAGCAACTGCAGCAGCAGGCTATCATCATTGCCTCATTACCACCACCACCACCACCACCAACACCACCACCAACACCACAACCACAACCACCACCACCACCACCACCACAATCACCAACACCACCAACACCACCACCACAATCACCAACACCACCACCACCACCATCGTCATCACCATCATCATCATCATCATCATCATCATCTTCTTCTTCTTCTTCTTCTTCTTCTTCTTCTTCTTCTTCTTCTTTTTCTTCCTCTTCATCATCATTATTGATTACCACACACAACTATATGAACCTGTGTTTTTCTACCTTGAGTTTAATTACGCAACTTGGTCTCCATATACACGTCTTTATCTAACCTTTTCACTTTATTCTTTCCATATTTTTCATCTTTTTACAGTCTTATTCTGCTTAATTGCTTCCGCCGCGTAAGTACTGTAAATTATTCTGCTTTGCATTAAGTAATATTGCAGAAAGAAAGTGAACAGTGACTCTGAACATGAACTTTCTCTGCAACTACATGATGAGTTTGTAAAACATTTTGTATATTTTTTTATTTACCGGGTAATACTAGAACCTTGACGAATACTGTTCTACCAGATTAAACGAAGCTTCGAAACAGAACAAACATAAACTTTGCGCGCTATTTCGCCTTACTTACAAGGCCAATTTTACACGTGTCAGACTTGGGTTAGTCTAAACTTTTTAAGAACGATTTAACATATCTGCTCGCGCTAAGTGATGGAGCTAAATTTTCAGAAAATAGGCGCCACTTCTAAAGTTACGCGTTCAAAATTTAGGATGTTTGTCTGCTTGTTACGAGGTTTATTTTGTAGTAGAATTAGAGCGTTTTTAATTGCGTTCTGGAAGATTCCCTAGTTCGTGCATTCTTCCTGCCTTTGTGACATTGTACAACCGATTTAACTAAATAATAAAGTTCTATCGTATTGTTGTAATGCTTTATCGATTTTATAATTGTTATAATCACCTAAAAGTGTTAGTCAGGTTGTAAATTAACCCTGGTCTACAATACACTAAAAATTTGATTACTTATAATGCGAGTTGGCTTGTCTGGAACAATTAGTTTCAATAATAAAAACCAAGGATTTTGAACACTTTGGCCTACTTAACGGATCTAAATTAGAAAATTAGTGCTTAGCTGAAAATTCGTCCCGATCTGGTGAGGCTAAACTATGCACCAAAAGCTGTTTGTTTTGGATCTACGCTATCATAAAACTGCATAAGTATAATAGTATAAGGAAGCTATCACTTGACTATTATACTAAATGTGTACTCGTGACATGATGGTATAAACAAATCCTTGATAATGACGTGTTCTATGAATTTACTTAATATGATGACTAAGCATAGCGCTTATTTCTTGAGTACCATGCCATAAACACGTAGGCATACATACATACATACCATATCTTTCCCGCGTTTTACAGAGTGATACAAGGGTAAAGTAAAGGTTAAAGCCTACTTTAGTTAGCAATAATAGTTACGAAAATGTGCATATATAAGATCTGTTGGCATTTTTACATTTAATAACGCCACGAAAGGCTATTACGTTAATCATATTCCTTAAATGGTTTTAAAATTACATTGATGGAGTCATTATTTTTTGTAGACTGTATGAGTCCTAGAATGGTTCTGCATGCAAACCTTCTTCAACAGATTTACTTCACGTTAAGCGTATCATAATTTTTGTTTAACTGTTTAGGGTGTAACTGCGCAACTCAATAAACATTTGGATGTTTTAGCCTATACGGCACAACAGATCTTAAAATATAGCTGCTATATGTATTTCTACAAAATTGCAAAGTCGTTGCACCCTTGATAAAACTAGACGATAAGCAATTTGACTCGAGTCTCAAAGAACAACAAACTGGTAGTGGTTGCGTAACCTGTGAAGATAAAAATGTGCTAATTATGTTACTTGCTTAGATATCACTAATCCCTAAATGAACCAAGTTAATCTACTATCATCATCGTAAGCAACAGCAGCAGTGTCGTCATCGGCGTCATTATCATCGTCATCATCATCATTAGTCATCAGGCTAACAGACTAATATTAGAACACTGTTTTAAAAAGCTTGATATTGAACTTAAAAGGTTTAACTTCTCCTAACAATAAAAAAGTACTACATTGGCAATACCGCAGTTTAGTCACTACGCCACTTTAGGTAAAAACATAAGATAATTTTATCCCACATAAAATTCTTCAAGATATATATATATATATATATATATATAGACAGAATATGTTCGCACAAACTAATTCTTTATGTCCTGATTTTCTAAATATGCCTAGTGAAGATCAATTTATTTTTATAATAGGAACCACTGATGTCGATATTTTAAATATAGTGTGTAGCTATGCAAAATATTGGTTTACGAATAGATTAGGAATTTAATTGTTGATGTCTAAAGATGACTGCAGCACCAAATATCTAAATTCTGTGTTAATATTATTTTTATTTGTATGGGTATTATACGTCAACATGTGATGTCATCCTATGTTTGTAAAAGTGTAAATATTTTTGTTTTTTAATAAATGCTTTAAAAGTACTTTTGTGTGCGTGTGTGTATGAAAGTGACTGTAAACAATTTGTGGTAATTTTCGTATATGTATTCTGTTACCCAATAAATATATCAAATATAAGCAAATACTACACACCATATACAAAAAACATTTTACTTTAATCTGTATTTTTCGTTATTCCATTAAGTTTTTGCAGAAACCAAAAATGCCAACAAGAGAACGTAATTATGGCGTGAATTCGAGCAGAGGCGAGACGCACAAATAAAAGTGAGAAACCAAATCAATCAAAAAGCGTTTAAAGTGAAAGTTAAAGCTGATAAAAACGCGGCGGATGAGGGGAAAGCAAACAAAAGTAACCTGTGCTACTGCCCTATAAGACATCACACAACATGATAGACAGGTTCACAAGTCGAGCAGTAGGATTTCTCAATACTCGTTTTTCGTGTTTTTATTTAACACCGGATTGTACGCCAATTTACACGGCTGCCACTCCCCGGGGCAGATCAGTCTCAGGGGTGAAATGTCACGGTCGCTAGGAGAGTGACTGATAATAATTAATATTTAAATGTCTTAGTTTATTAAATGTTCAGTAACTAGGTGTTCATAACCTGATGCAAGTAAGGAATTACAGACCAAATATTATACCTCCTTTTTCATGTTTCGCATGAACAGAATATCTGATTCAACTGAGATAGAACGAGAACCATTTCTTAACAGAGAACTAAACTTATTGTTACTCTGCCAAGATGTATACAAAATCATAACTAAGCTCAGACCTTCCTCTTTACTGTATGATCTTGCATCTCTTAATAGAAGTGCACAATATGACTTCAGAAATTACTCAACGAAACTCGAAAAGTCTGGTTTTAATTTTATGCATTGTGAACGTAGTTTTGCATATTACTGCGCCCAAATATGGAATGAGTTGCCCAAAAATGTGAGGAGGGCCGAAACTTTCAAGGAATTCCGCAGATTATTATCTGTCTGGAACAGCAGCAAATATAAATGTGCCATTTGCAAATCCTTGTGATAAATAATAGTATACATTGTATCTAACATCGCTGTTTTTAATCTTGCATTTTTGCATTTATATAATACAGATGTGTCTGGGTGTGTCTTTCAGTTCCATCTCTAGTTCCATCACTGTTATCTCAGCAGATTGAAAAGCTCTTAGGAGCTTGTGTTTCTAATTTATAAATGTATACAGACTTTAAATAAAGCTTTTCAATCTTATCTTTCTAACTGGGCTGAATTATGTCATTGTTTCTACGGTGGCTCAAACCACTAATATCATTCTCGATTTCTTCGCTCCACTTTAATACATTTTCTCATTCAGTTACCCTCCACTTTCTTGCAAGTTCTTGCGCGTTTTTAAATGGAGAGGATCCTGTTTTCGTCGACTACGATTGTTTATTATTAAATGGACATTAGCTTTAAGTTCCTTTCTTTTTTCTAGTCAATAGATGTCATCACATTTTTCATAATAAGCAATTGCTAACTTACAGCTTTGCATATCGCCGCTTACTAAAATTATTGTTGAGCTAAAATGAGCAAGAGTGTTTTTAGGCATTTTAAAAGTTACTCATATGTAGAGTAGGGACTGTCTTTTTCGAACAGAGTATTTAAAGTAAGATTAAGTAAGATAGTAAAGTAAGATAAGAAAAAGGAATATTTGTTAGCCAATCATTTCGCATATATACTACTGCTGGTATGCAATCTAGTATATCTAACATAATTTTTGTATTAGAACTGGTATGAAAAACACGTACAATTTTTGCATCTATTTTTCAAATGCAATTAGATGTTAATAGTACACTTACACAGTAGAATGTTTACCAGTATCCATATTGATAAAATTATGTAGGTACTTAAAACTTAAATTATACCAAAATAAATAAAAGGCTTTTGTATAGAATATTTTAAACAGGGGCACATTGGTCACCCTAGAGAGACCATTGACCATGTTTTTAAACACTTCAGCAGTGTTAATGTAAGCGCTGCTCCATTGAATGATGCAAACCTCCTGACCGTGACACTGGTCTCCAGATTGCTGGAGTTGATAACCTTGTTGCGTCACTCTTTTGTTTGAGGCTAATGATTGGTACTATAAGGAAGGAGGAACCAGTCCTGGTAATTAACAACTGCGTTTTTCACACCGCCTATTGGAACCAGACTAAAAGCAACCAGTTCTGGCAATTAATTGCTATTGAAAAGAGATGCCCGGCAGGCCAAGTAGACCCTCAGTGTTCTGGCAAACTTCTTACCCCACAAGTACCTTTAATTATATTGTTGCAACAACGTAATGCATCCTATTCATCCCAAACAGCCAGTTTGGCAAAATACTATATAGGCCTTGTAGTCAACTCAATTCACACTTAAAATCTTATTCAAATTCCCGTAAAAACTACATATAATACGCATAAGATATACGCATTAAAAGAAAAATTAGCCTCTAATTACCACTTTACATATACATGTATTCGACACATACAAACTGGAATTAATACTCAACGGCAGAGATTAATATTACGTTGAATAGTTGCGGCGAAATACGAATCTACCCTCACTGTCACTATAATAAGGCACGACCTACATTAGAAATATCACTCAAACGGAGACATTGACATAAGGAAAAAATAGCTAAATGCACGCTGAAATATGCTGGAAAATAACAAGTATGCAAAAATAATTGATCAAATCAATGGGCGTCTCATGAAAATGGAGCGTTCCTTTGCGGAGATCATTTACTCCTGTAATTGGCATGGAAAGGAATTATTATTATTATTCTTTATTAATTATATACGTTACGTTACATATACATGTATATATTTATATATGTATATATATATACAATTTCCCTCTATGATGTGCAGGGTATATTGAAAGGAAGCAGTGACAAAATCGATCCTCGGCAAAATTTGAAGGATTGTCTCTTGTTTATAAAACAGAGTAGAAAATTCTTTTCATTAATAATTTGACTACTTAACTAACTACATTAAAACAGTAAATTCGCTCATTCATAATTCAAGATAGTGTGGAAAATAGTTAATAGAACACTGTGATGTAACTTTCAGCGCATTGAGCCCATGGGCGGTTACATGTAAGATTTTGGACTTATCTGTCTTATTCATTTGCATTTAAACGGTAAATAAGAGGGTGAAGTAGAAATGGAAATGTAAGTGTCTGAGTGGATGAGGTGAGGGAATTACTTTGATGAATCAATGTTTGCATGTTTAGCTTTTAGATCAGTAAAGTATTTTATGCATTTTAAGTACCAATTAAGCATTGTGAAAATCATTGTGTTTACTGGCTAATTATCTATATTTTACTTCAGCTGAGCTTATTCTATCTTAACTGAGCATTACTTACTTTAGCCGAGCATTACTGTGTGTGCATTTTGAGTGAATGTCGCTGTACTTTAACTGAATATTGCTGTAGTATAACAGGCAAATAAGCTTTAGGACTTCACAATGTCCAAAATGTCATTTTTAAATTTTATGACGTTTTAAACTCTTTTATTGTAAATACGCGTATGTTTGTTTTTTATCACTATAGAATAATGTTTGTATGTAATTACTTTAAATCACAATAAACTATTTAATAGTTTCAAAGTTCTGAGTTTTAGGTGTCTCGTTAACTCTCAATTTTTTCAGAGCTTTCCTTCTTTTTAATATGACTGTTGCTTACATTATCCTAGTGGTGATTTATATATATATCGTGATTACTGATCGCAGAATTAAAAATCTGAAGCAGTAAGATATTTCTTTCAGCTGTCTTACTCCATATTAATGATTATCGCAGGTCGACTTAATTATGTTCAATAAAAATGTGTTCACATGGTTAGCGAATTTTATTGCATTCTCCGTCAGCTCTATAAAACCATTTTCCTGATGCAGGGAGTGGAAACGCATGAAAATGATTTTATCTTATGCACATATAGCCTTCGCGCTTGTAAAAAATCAATGCATTAAAGCGCTTAGGCTGAGATTTTCGCCTTCAGATTTTGTTGCGTTAATATAAAGCTCTTGGCTCGGATACGAGTCATTACTAGATGCTTGTTGAAAGTCAACTTGAAATTACGCGCCGTTTTCTCGTCTTCGTCATCATTATCATCGTCATTAACAGCAACAACAGTGTCAATAGCTGCAACAGCGTAAATGGCAACATCGTGCTCACCATTCGTCATATTTTCATGATCTTCTCGACAGTTACCCCCGCAACTTGAGACGCAAAGTCGTCATTTCTTCTTCCTCTTTTTCTTTACTTTTATTTTTCCTGATAATCATCTTCATTTCTTTTCTCTTTGCTCCTTCAATGTTTACCACACGTAAAAATGACACAGGGAACAATGTCACAGGTAAAAACGGCACAAGAAAAATGGCACAAATGGATTTTTACCGTGCCATTTTTTCCTGTGCCATTTTTTCCCTATGACACTCTTACCTGTGGCCTTTATTACCCACTTTCCATTTGTGCCATTTTTTCCTGTGCTATTTTTCCTGTGCCATTTTTACCGTGCCATTTTTCCTGTGCCATTTTTACCTGTGCCATTTTTAGCTACATTCGACACTGACACTTTCATGGATTACTATAGCCATTGCCATCGCCGTTGCCAATGCAATAATTTAGCCGCCGCAGCATTCTATACATGTTTTGATTAAATTCGATTGATTCTTACTACGTATTTACCATCACCACTGCATGCACTGCGAAAAAACACTGTTGCCTTGAGTTCTACAACCACAGGAGCATAATTCGCATTAAGCAGCAGGCCGTAAATTGAAGGGTGCCATAAACCAAGTTCTCAGAAACCGAATAAAACTGGCACAGCTTGGGAATAAAATAATGCAGTCTTTTTCGAGGATGAGTATGCAGTGCACCGATAATTTTAACCACGCCGTCCGTGAGAATTAGCGACATTAATTCAGATGTCAGTGTGAGTGACCCCTTAGAACATCAAGGTCGTACGGTGGCTGGATTATTTCATCATTTCATATTAATCTGAGAGAAAATTTTCAAACATAGCCTGACCCTAACCTTGCGGAATGGTAACCTTGGGCTTGGTAGTTCTAACCGGGTCAGTAAATGTTAATTACGTGGACCATGCATGTAAGTCTGGATTTGTACTGCTATAACCCTGTCATTTATGGTAATCACCATAATCAATTCCTGCTTGACCATAAACCGATAAAATGTGCAAAGTGGCAAAAATGACAGACAATTTCAGACTATGCTATACACTTGCATGTACAAATCTTTTTTGAAGTGAAAATTTCTCATCTAGTGTTTTATACCGCGAAGAGTGGGCGGAAGAAGAGTTCTTGTGAAAGGTCATTCATGTACACTTTTGTTGTGCAGTTTATATTGTGTGGTGATTGAATGATTTTATACTAACATGACGTTTGCAAAGCTGAATGGAAATAAAGATAAATGGGATGTTTCTAATTTAATCCTAGACACATGCAAAGACAATCAAATTTATAACACTAAACAACTGCTATTTAAATTTATTTTCTTAAAGAGTCATCAACTTATGACGCCTCATTTTTTGTCAATCGATGTCAGTACTTGTGTGTAATCTACTATTATTAGTGTACTATTTACGCCTTTGCCCTTGGTGCCGCGATCTCCTAACATTTGTATTGAACTAACATAAGCTAGTGTATCGTCAGTAACTTGTTTTGATGGTGTTTTTTATAGTGCTCCATGTCCTGTTATTTTGGCTTCTTTGTCTCTGCATTTTATAGTAGGATTACAATCTAGCAAGTTGATAGCCTATCAGACTGAAATTGCATAAGCTGTCCATCAATCTAAGTAGATCTCTGCGTACGTTCAAATTGCAGTACAGCACAGTAAGCCTATATTTAGGTTTTTGCCGATCGAGACTTGCTATTTCCTACACACTTGCAACATACTTAATTAATAGGTTTTAACTGTGACGCACATCCGTTACACAAGGCACTAATGACCTGGCAGATCGCTGAGAGAGGCCCAATAAACGTAGTAATTGAACTTGCAAGCGATAAAGCGCACCCGTGTACGATAAGAAGAGATTGGATGCACCATTACAGTAGCAGCCAAACATCGAAAATTCCCCGGTTGATAATAGAAAAATCTTCGAAGGATCAAAACATTATATATTTATGAATGTAATGATGAGAAATCACCCAGGTCTAATCACAATATCGTAATACCATTATGAAGATAATAGGAAGGTTGGTAAGCTATGAAGTTGGTGACCGACTAAGCTTTTGATCAAAATTCTAAATGTCTTGCACCTGTAGTTTATCAAAGAACTGTGAAGTTTACGATTCTGGATATAATGCTTATATTAACTAGGTACAGTAACAGAAAGCCTATGAATTATTGTATAAATGACAGATTATGAAAATGTATGACTATTATGCACCCAAACGGGGGAAGCCCGTCTTATTGAATAATACGGGATCCTCGCTCCTCACAGCATCTACCTTTTATAACATCTTTATGCACTGTAAGCCGGCATCCAACCTTCAAAGGCAAGATCTCCTCAATGTTTGTGACGAGACCGGAATCTAGCCTATCAAGTATATCCCTCCAAGTGAGCCACTGTACGTAATTATCTCAGCCACATTAGGATGTCAATCCATCATCCCTCTACGAAAGGAGAGAATGCAGAAAAGACAGAGAAGTTCTGTTTTAAGCAAAAGCCCCCGGGGGTTTAAGAGAAAGTAGATAATTTCTTGTCTGTCAAGTGTCAACAGTTCAATTATACATGTGGTTGTTTAGTTGCTGTGTTTAGTTTGATTACTGCCAGCATATTTCTTCATTTTGCTATTAGATCTTTTCAACATATACATTGTTATGCATCATTACTTTATTCACCAAGACGTTTCTCAGTAATTCGGCCGTCATATGTCACTAAGAACAAAACGTGAGAGGTGGCCAAAGTGTTAACTGCCGAAATTGCAAATATATGTAAAGAAAGAGAATAAATATGATGCAAAGTTTCTTTCAAGTTTCAACGGGTACGTCATTGTAAAGCGACTGGTCACACACACAGTACAAAACTAAACGTGCATGTACATGTCTATACTTACTTAAATGCTAAGCTGTACATGGACGTTAGCATTTGGTCGTTGTTACCCTACTCTCTATTATACAAAAACGCTTATCACCTCCCCCACGAGCTCTGGCATCCAAGGCTGCAGCTGCTACTTGCAATGGCCTTGACAGAGCCATTGGCAGTGCAATGCGCAGTGCAACGACATTAGAGTTTCGAACTCGGTGTTGCCTGCCTGCCTATCGAACGCACTTTTCAAAAAGGGTTATTAAACCGAACCCGAGCAGCGTTCTCTTGGCAAGTTGACAGCGTTTTATACATTATAAATAGGCAGCTCAGTCAGTTCACTTCGCGTCTATATAAACACGAACATAATCTAAGCCGAGTGTCTACGAACTTCAGGTGTGCCTAAACTAGGTACACTTGGTTAAGGTACATGCACCCGCAGGCTGTTACTCTTATTTAAAACTCCCTGGATATTTGTGACCTGAATTTAACCGGACTATTCAGTCGTAGTTTTTCAAACCAAAGTTAAACTGTGATATGCCTGTTAAAGTGACAATGCAGTCCCCACAGGATAATAACCATGGCGACACTCTATCTTGCTCAGTCAAGATTATTTTCTTGCCGTGGATAGTTGCCACAGCACCCCAAATGTGCGTCCGCCCTACATTTAAACCATGTCAAGACTGTCAATATCCGGTTACGAGCTTGTGACTTGTTTAATGTTTATATTCAGTTGCTGTCCAATTTGCAAACACACGAACCAGATATCCAACTCAAGTTTGACCTAACTGCTTGACACTATAATAAGCCACCAACACCAAAATTTTGTGTTTCTGGAAAATATATTCAATTCGTTCAATATATACAACAAAAATACAAAGAATACAGTGTTTCATAACACTTGCTACATACACATCATAGTTCAACACTTTATCATTATTACACAAAGAGATTGCAGCAAATTTATTAACACTGGGGTATGTGGTATATGAAATGGAAATTTGAAAGAAGTTACACACACTCCCACTATGCGTCTAAGGTTTAAAATACATGTTTAATACATCAAGTTTTACAATACTTATACAAAACTGATAGAAATGTTTGATCGATTAATGACTGGTACCACTTACAGTGCTGTACATTAGCTTTCGCATCAGTTCATCATTACGTCATTACCTAATTATAGTAATAACTCAATTTTACATCATTACACAATCAATGTGCATTTAAAACACACAAAAATACGAAACGGTGCGCACAATACAAAAGTGCTCAATAATAATTATTATAATAATTGTTGGAAAATTCAAGTTACCAATACAATTCGTAAAGAATAAAAATCGAATACTATTTACACATATTCTACAGAATAACATCCATACTTTGAAAGTTCGTTTTTACAAAATACACAAGTTCAGTATCTACAAATGTGCCAACGTTACTGTAGCTACAGTTTCGTACGCGGCCTGCCTAGTGAAAACTGGCATTGCATATTACTCAGTTACATACATAAACTCAGGCGGGAAAAGTTCATTGGTTTTTACAGGCGTGCCTGTGGTCCCTAGAAGCTGTTGGTTTGAACAGCCAGTATTCAAACCTGAATTATTACAACAGACTAAAATACTCTACAAGGTCGCTCTGAAAATTGGACATAATTTAATAGATGTTTTCTAACCATTACATAATCATTGTGATTTAGTAATTATGAAGTACAATTTTATAGGCATTTTATGACAAAACATCCAGTTTACAACCAAAGTAAATGAAAAGAAATGTTCAACAGAACAAATATTTTAACAGGCATACATACTTCAGTCCAATGATCTTGAGATATTACAACAGGGCAAGGAAACATGTT
Organism: Tubiluchus corallicola; assembly: GCA_030141605.1. Classification (NCBI taxonomy): domain Eukaryota; kingdom Metazoa; phylum Priapulida; class Priapulimorpha; order Priapulimorphida; family Tubiluchidae; genus Tubiluchus; species Tubiluchus corallicola. Next base: position 156,347 of record JAQGDQ010000254.1, read on the forward strand.
AAAATAGCTATTGAACCTACTTACAATAAAAGAGATATTCCTACAATTGCAGCAAAGTACAATTACATACTTTTAATAAGTAAATACAATAATGATCATAAATAAATTTAATAATACTTAATATTGCAGATGCTTTTAAAGACAAGGCTATTCGAAAATAATTAAAAAATGAGTGTTTATTGCTATTAAATCAGGATTTTCAAAAGAAATTTGTAGTTATCAAAAGTTAAAAGTTGACAGTCAATTTTTTGTAAACAGAGCTTAATCAAATGCTTGAAAACACTGTAATTACACCATTCACTAATATGCAAAAAATCGCCAGAAAGTTCAGTCTCAGTCTGCAAAGTGAATGCCAACACCAGTAATTTAAAACACAACCTTGGGCTAGCAAAACGCTAGACACAGTATTAAATAAATAAATATTACGTAATGTAGGCCACAAAATAATATGTACACAGTCTTTTCTCTCTCACTTCCCCTGATACATCGATCCCCATAGAAAATCAAGCCTGTGGAATAATTTACATAAAACATATCCCCAAAACACAGATTCCCTAAAAATCAGAATGATAATAACCCCTTATGGATGCTCTACTTTAATTTACCCAACAAATGTAACGAATAACCTGACCACGAACATTCTCAATATTATTACAGAAAAATATTTTTTAACACGTTCCAGTCACTCGCCGTAACGACACCTCAAGAACACCATCCAAGCCAAAAGCAAGTACAGTTATTAGCAAGAAATTGCTAATAGGCAGGCATGAATGAAAAGTACAGGTCTCTCACTACAGGGGCACCAAATGCCCTTTTTCACAAGCACTTAACAGCTATAAAAGGAAAACATAACAATGGCTTTCAACTCATTAGCAAGTCTGTAGGCCTGTAGAGCTCATTATTGGGGTACTTACTGTATCAGCCAGGATAAACAATAGTTTCTTACGTTGTGATTAACGACGTTAGGCCACCATCGGCATTGCCAAGATTATCCAACCAGTCAAGGTCGTTTGGATCGGATGTGTAATCGTAATCTGGAAATTCGAAATGTGACTCTTTGATCTTCTCAAATTCTGAATCTGTCAGAGCGATATGTGCAAATTCACTTGCCCAGTTGGACGGCAGATTCAGCATTTCGGTTAAGTCCGGATCCGGAGAAACGCCGACTTCACTGCCGTATCCGGATGAACTGGTAGAATCGACGGATGCAGCACCGTCCGAATTCGTTGAACTGCGTGGGCTGCCGAACATGTCATCATAAAAGGTACTCGACTCGGGAGTTCCTGGGGACACAGCACCCGGGCTGTTCGGTAAATTGACTAAATGCCCTGCACCCAACGTACCTTTCCTAGCTTTGATCCTATCCTTGAATTTTTTGTCGATGGTGAGTTTTAATTTGAGTTTATTAGAGTTCAAACCACCAGAGGTAACACTCGACACATGATGTAAAATGGCGTATTCGTCATCTTCGGCCGAAGAACAGCGAAATTTCGATGCCCTTGCGATATCACCTGTTTTTGATTTGCTGATTTTGCCCACTTTGCCCTCGGAATGTTTTACAGCTGCCGAGGAAATTTTAGCTTTCTTACGAGGTCGGTATTTGTAATCGGGATATTCCTGCTGGTGCAGAACGCGAAGCCTTTCCGCCTCTTCGATGAACGGTTGCTTCTCTGCGTCGTTCAGTTGTTTCCATCGTTTACCCAGTCTCTTACTTATCTCGGCATTGTGCATGTCGGGCTGTACTTCCACTATTTTTCGTCTTTCAATCTGACTCCATACCATGAATGCATTCATAGGCCGTTTGATGTGAGCTACAGCTTTCTTGCACTGTGTCGCATCTGTGTACGGCGTAGAGCTCTCACAATGCATCACCTTTTGACTGGGAAAAATGTCCACGCCATGTTTCGCCAAACCCGTGTCGTTCCGTCCGGGCAGCATTTCTAATTCACATAGAAATTTGTGTTTAATATTCCAGTCGTGTAAATACAGTCTGCTTTGCACAACTAACAAATCTATCTGCACAACACTGCAAGCACACGAGAATCTGAACTGCTGCACGTGCAGCAAAAAGCTTATAAACCATGCGTCGTGACGTCACGAGGCGGACAACCAATCAGCGGCGTCAGTAGTTAGGCTTGTAAACAAAAACCACCTGCTAGCTGATAGCATGCCAGGCATGACTGAAGCACACATGTATGCGTAATTATTGCCAATACATCTAGTCAACTTCAACTAATCAACACGTAATGCCGATTGCTGAGAAATGGGAAAGCGAAGATGTGATTGAATTATGACACTCCAAGAAATCCTTGCTAAACGCTTCCCTAAAGATCGTAAATTAACACCGGAAGTATTAAAACAGGCTTAGTTACACTTCCTTAGCAGCCATCCTGAGTTCCTGTTAATAGATCTAAAAAGTAATCTTTAAGTAGAAAGATGTCAATATAGTTTTACCAACTGCAAGGTACCTTGCTGGTTAAGGCGGTTATTAAACTTCTAGTAACACTCGTTCTTTTCCGTTTTTGTTGTACCACCCGCTGAGGATTTGCACTCTGATTGGTGTTATTTTTTAAAGCTGTTAAACTCTAAACTTCCTAAAAATGAAGACAAAAAGTAGACCGAAATAGCAAACATTTTTGTCAAGCCTTAGCTAAGGCATATTGGGTCTAGAAAAACTTGAAAAAAGTAAAAAACGGTAGCTATTCCCCCTTTAATGACTAATAAACTAGGAGCTCAAATAGTATAGATGCCACGCAACATTTTTACAACTTTTTCCCTTAATGGAGGTTATAGACCTGCGATGTTTTATTCTTGCTGTTTTTTGCTGTTTTCTTTGTTCTTAATGCTGACTAAAACTATGCAAAACGGTAAAACTGCAAAATTATACAACGGAAACGCTTGCTTTGTTCCAGTATGGCGATTTTTGGTCGATGCACACAATTGAGACTTGACGAAACATTGCAAATATATACTCTGACAGTTTAGTTGCTTAAAAAATAAAAATGTATTTATTTATTCGTTCGTTCGTTTGCTTGTTCATTCATTCATTCAGTCAATAATTTATTTAGTCATTTATTTATTTACTTTGAATACGTCCCATTGCAGTTATTCTGCTAGTTTTGCCAATGGCGCTGAAAAGCACAGATAAACATTAATAGTTTTGCATTTTTAACACAAATTAGCTTTAGCAACACACGCCCGTGGATTACGTCATACCGCTACTATGACTACAGAACCTATGTCATCATTTACTAGAAATGGTGTAGAAATTTGTGCATCTTTATCTATTTGGTCTTTTTTTAAATGTCATTAAAAACAACAAACAGTTTTTTATGCTACGCAGCGGTACAAACTCTTTTCTCGTGCAATAAGAGCCGTGCACGCAGCTATTTCGCTTTTAATCGTGAGCGTTCAGAATTCGGGTAAATCGCACGGTTAAAAAAGCCCTGCAGGCCAAATGCAAAACGATCAATTCTACTTGCAGTCGGGAATGAATAGACAATCGTTGTAAAAGCCCCGTGCCGCCTAATGCATTTACCGTTACGCCAGTCTTCAGGTGGTTCATCTAGACGGATATTAAGCATAAACCGGTAACAGAAAGAGCGGCAGGTGCGTGCGCGTGGCGTACACCCTCCAGGCTTAGTCCTTATAAAAGCCCTATATATGGAGCTACCGTAGCTTATTGACCTGAAATTGTGTGAGATTCCCACCAGAACAAAATCTCACTTGGATTTCGACAGCTGTGTATAAGCAGACAGCTTGCCAGAAAGCCTGTCATGGCCATTTAATGACTGGTATGCAGAATATGTTCAACTCGAAGCTACCAGGCATTCCTTAATGAGGTTTCCATCAGCTTAAATTTACCGTTCTTTATTTTGCTTTCGTTTTCACTGTAGTGTCATGGTTAACTGAAAATAAGTGACACTAAAACAATATTATACACACGTTGACTAAAAACTGAGCAAGAATAACTTTATCGGGCATAATATAGCTGCAGATACTTCGCCTTTTTCTGGAAAATTGCCAAGCATTATATAATTCTATACCGGATATTATTCGACATTATTCGAATGCTCAACATCTAGCCAGTTAGGGCTATTATGTCCGTTTACTCCCCACAACAAATGACAATGACAATGTATTCCATTAGCAATTTAAAATAATAACTAAATTGAGATCTTTCGTTTGGTATATACATCCCAAAAAATGGTGCTCTCGTTGGAACTGTAGCCTCGAATATTACATATAAATATTTATATACATATGTATATTCAGATACTTAATTATTACGAAATTAATTCTACATATTACAACCTATTTAGTATCTACATTCAAGTCATTTACTATGGATGTAACGGCTTGGCAACAAATAACCAGAACTATGCATAATCATAAGAACAACACTTGATCATATAACAAGTATATTGTACAATTATATTTTATAATTACTTTTCTCAATGTTCCGAATATAGGGTACAGCTTTTCATAACTACCGCTAGGTGGGGCACAACTACAATGAAATTTTTGACGCGCACTGTTTTACAATGTGCTGTCAAATCATACTTTTATGTACGTCAATATTAAATTTTTGTTAATAGAAGCTTCCTGTATTAAGAATAAAACGATTTAATGCAGTTCTATTAAGTCTACTCGACAAACTGATGCTTTACAAATGCCCGATTTCTTATGGAACCAATATCACAATTACTATCAGCTAAAGACTTAAATTTTTAGCATCTACTATGCAAGCAAATCCAAAATGGAAAAAGAATGGCTTGCACATTATCATCGTTCGCCAAACATTAATATTTAACGAGCTGAATCATTCAATAACAGCGCGTCATCACGTGACTAGGCTATTGTTCAGTAAGCACGTGTAGCGAATAAGGCTTATCGAAATCTGCAAGGCAAAGCTAATACATGTAGATGCAGTTCCTGTTCATTTGCTCAGTTGTGCCTATCAATTAACCAACGGGCTTTAAAAGACAGAAAAGCAAGGGATTGGTAGAGACAGAGGGGGGGGAAGAAGAAGCTGAAGAACAAATAGAAGGAGACCGAGAGAGGGGGATGCGAAAGCGATAAAGAGAATGGGAAATAGAAAGGGTAGAAAAAGATGGAAAAGAGAATACAGAAAGGGGAAAAGAACACACTGGGACGGAGGCAGAGATCCGGTGAAATATTTGATTTGATTTAAGTCTTTGTTATAAGCTCTGACTTTACAAACACAAAAATACATTTAAGACAAAAATACACACAATTTACAATTATACAGTGAACAGTCCTCTCCATTTTTCTATAATATATGAAGTAAAGAAAACATCACGTTCACTCAAAGTGTGCAATAGCTATTAAAACGAGAGATTAATTACGTTCTGGAATAGAACATATAGGACTTCGTGGATTTGGGACATTTAATTAGTGTGGTTTCAAACGTGCATATTATAAGACTCCCATGGGTGCACACTGTTCCCATTATAATGAAGGGAAGCAATAATTAATGTATTAAACATACTCAGCGATGTGTCAGCACATAATTTCTAAGAGTGCGACGCGTGGTCTAGCTTGGGGCTTCAATTTACGAGCCCCCATATGGGGAGAAGAGATTAGGGGAGAGAGCGTTGCGTTAATAATTAGCGAGGGGTAGGCTGGAAAGTTTTGATATGTAAAATGGAGCGTGCCACTTATTTTTGCATTATACTAGTTGAAAGCACTGGCGTTACCCATAGGAGCAAGAAATTCAGTGACTCTGGATTTTAAAGACGCTTGATAACGATTTTTGCGTTTTCAAATCTCTCTCTCTCTCTCTCTCTCTCTCTCTCTCTCTCTCTCTCTCTCTTTGTCGCTCCATCTCTTCCTCTCTTATTCCCCCTTTCACTTTTTCTTTCTCTTTTCTCTCTCATTCCCCTCTCTCTCGGTCTCTCTGTTCTTTTTCTTTCTCTCTCTTTTCATCTCTGCAATGATTATTGGTCTTTGTTTGCCTTTTGACCTTTCAAAGGGTCCTAAAAAGTGAATATTTTTAACGACCTAATTTGAAACTTTGGGAATTTTTTGTGCGCTCTGCTAATGTGGCTGCCCGTTTTGTTATGACCCTTTAAGGAAGAATGGAGGGAAGACTTGATTTTCGAAACATAGATATGCCCCTAAAGCCATGTGTTGGGTACTCACATGAAATAAATTCCACACTGTGTGCATTTTAAAAACGTCCCAAATGTTTGGCTATAAAAGCTGAATTTTGTCCCCACGGCAGGTGCGGTATATTTACTCTGTAAAGCCTTCAGCTGATTAGCCACGCCAGCTGCCGCGCCGCAAAGTACAGTTATAATGATTTATCGTAAACTAATTAATGCAGTTAAGGAACCGTTATGTACGCGTGGCTTTTAAAAAAGTGTACAGAATTTTTTCTACATTGGATTACTACATGCGCTTTGTGTACATTATTTCTTATATGAGCAGCAGTTTTGTAGGATTATTTAGTTGTATTCATCCCATTGATCTCACACTTTTTGCTCTCTACGAATTACTTTTGCTTATCTACAGACCTGTTGCTTGCTCGGGATATACAGTATGTTCCAGAAAAAACAGTGTGGTAAAAATATGCTGAAAAACTTGTATTAAAATGTACAGTGCGTTAGAATAATTGGAATTATGCAAACATTTTTCAGATATAATGCAGAAGTCCATGGCAACAAGTCTTTGTGGTATGTCAGTATATCCCAGCATATCAGCACATTTCTGCTGCACTATTTCTTTTGGGACATCCTGTAGTAGCTGGATGTTGTCGTTGTAACTGAAGGCGATAATCCGAATGATACAATTACCCAAATAGCGTTTATATTTTAAATGTTGTGGTAAATGGTAATGATGACGACGACGAGAAGGATGAGGATGATAATGACCATGACTTCGATGATGAATGATGGTGATGAAAGCAGCGATGAATGTTAGTTTAGTTTTCTCATCCCTGCATGCCACTCTTGCCACTCTACGTTTTTCTGAACAAGTTTGAACTAACCTTAATCAAAATGCGCTGTAGGCAAATCTTAACGTACTGAATTACTAAAACGACTCTAATCTAAGATGGTAGCAAATATCAATGAGAGTGTTATTAGGTTAGGATTCCCGTTGGGATGGCCTTCTACTGAGAAAATATTTCGTGCGTTTAGAATGGAATGTTAAGAGGAACAAGGTGGACACTGCGGACAGAAATCCTATGACAGTGTACGAATTCTCCTCGTAAGCACCTAAATAAAGAGAAAGAGAATTTTACTGTCAAAAGCATTGTCAAAAACAACTTTAAATTTAATCAGCATTCAAGCAATTAAAGGAAGAGAATGGTTTGCAAAGTGTGTTATAGTCAAAGGCGTACGGGAAAAGTTTTACAGTTTTTTTTTCTTCTGCACGGGGGAGGCAATCATCTCCTAATACTCAATAACATTTGCAATACTAATAGTATAGAAATGGAAGAACACCAGGTTCTGGTAACTTTTATTAAAAAATGGCGAGTCTAACAAGAACTCACTGAACAAACGTGCAAGTACATCACAATACTTTTCTAACGTTTCAGACAATTCAAACCAACGACGTAATGCTTTTTCCTCTTGCAAACATGTCTATAACCTTGCCATTGAGCAGCACGTACCTAACAAATGTATAATAGACTTATAATTGATAGCAGGCACTATTATAACTTTACAATTCAAAGCTAAAAAACAATTCGCCGTACAACGAAATTGCAGCCAGTTAAAAGAGGTAGGCCTAATGCAGTATATAGCAATTTTTGAATATTGAAATGTTAAATTTTGAAATTTTAAAACAGAATTATTTGCCCTAAAATAATCAGCTTTTGTCCTAAAAATGTACAAATCATTTGCCCTGGGAGGGCAACCGTTTCTTCCCAACCCCCCGCCTCCTGCGCCTATGATTATAATCATTCTCAAGCCTGCTTTTAAACTGCATTTGATGATCTAAATATTTCTGCTAAGTAAAAATGCACAGTACCGCATGACTGTGTATATCTTGAAATAGCTTACAACATTTCATAAGCGTACTATTTGATTTTACCAACTAGATTTAATTAGATATTATTCTTTTATATTTTTGGTTTTCTTTATTTTCGCTGTTTTTTAGTACATTTTTACGTACTGCCAGCTTTTGTATGCCTAGTTCCATCTTGCACATAATTTTGGGTAACTTCCTCGATGTCTTTAATCATGAAGCTGGCCTCACGCTTGTTAATGTGACTATCGCTACCTTGCATTTATTACTTTCTGATTCATAATTATGCGTGAAACATGTTATTGTTATAGTGTCTTGTACCTTATACGTTATCTTATCAGAATCTCTAACAAAACCATTTGCAACTGTGTAAGGTTCATAGCAACTTCGATGTTCACCAATATATTTGTTAGAATCACGCTTACGACATTTATAGAAGGCCCTAATGACTCGTTCTATTTCTAAGCTAATCCAACTCCCTAAAGAGCCTTATTATCCACACAAAGGTAGAACGGTACAAGTAACCTCATTGCACGTGTAAGAAAACTACTACAATTGATTTAGTCCCCGAAGCAACTGCATACATGAATAGCGTTCAATAAGAGTAAGAAATTTAGTAGATATTTTTATTAGACATTATTTGAAAGCAAGACACAAGCCCTTTTGTCAAAATTTAGGTTTTCTGTCTTGCACTATGCTATATCTATATATGTATATATCACAATGCTGTTTTGCTGCTATTGCGTAAAATTATTGAAAGCTTATGTAACTATGTTACTAGACTTACTATAATGTAATTTACCTATACAGTGGCCTATATGTAAGCAAGAATTTTTTCCCATGCCCATAATGGATATGTGTTAGTGTTCCCTGAATTCATATGTCAGTTAAGATACGCTAGGTCGAAAAAAGCCATGTTAAATGTTATATATCATTATTTATTTATAGATATTTATAAACCACACCAATTGAACCTAGTACTTAGCTGGGATTACCAGCTGCAACAATACAAACTACACTTATCTATCCGCTTAGCGATGTGAGATGCTTATAGAAAATTAAAAACAGTCATCAAACTTAAAAAGGAAAAAACACAAAAAATAAACCAAAATACAATAGACAGTCGACTAAGTGAATGAAGTAAGATCAAATTTGCGAAAAATAAAGAAAAGAAAAAGTACAAGACAAAGAAAGAAAAAAAGATAGTAGGAAGGAAAAAATAGGATTAATAAACAACAAAAGAATTAACAGAAAACGAACAAAATTCATGTGACTTGTGTCCATCTAAGTAAGAGTATCAGCTCCATACTGTGCAGCAGCCAAGCAGACCATAACGAAGACATTTGTGAAGTAAAGTACCGTTAATTTAAAGAGACGTTATTTGCTTCTACCATCTGCGCATTAATACCATCTGCTCTACAATGTAGTTTTATGCTGCTAAAGCAATACTAAACCGTCCCCTAAACATTGAAATAATGCTAAAGTTCCGGACTGTGAAATATCAAGGATGCCCACGTGTCCAGCTGTCTTTGTTTGCACAGATACACAACATCTTACTAACCGCAATGACCACTGGGAGATTAATTGCAGGGTTCGAATTAGGTTTAACGTCATCATGTAGGTCTCTCATGATATTACGAGCACGTGAATCCCAGTTTAAGCGCATTTGAATCGTTGTGATTTAGGATTCTAGGTTGTCAGGTCATTGGGGAAATTATAATGACGTCATTGATGAAATAAATCAATGCTTATTAGCTAACACGTAATGACAGAGTGGAGTTCAAATTTACTGTATTACTAAATTAGCTTTTAACATAGTTTTCACGTGTGTGCATAGAAACATACTATTTGATATATAATTACATTATGTATTATGAAATATGAAATATGATATGTAATGTTATATTGCGTATTCATAATGATAGAAGTCCACAATTAATTAGATTTGATACCAAACATGAAAAACAGGAAATATGAAAAAAATGGAATACAGACTGGATTAGAACCAGATATCTCTGCTTACAAGGCAGACGCCTTAGACCAGTCTAGATTATTGGATCCCCAGTGATCAAAGTAGTTAAAAAGTCATAACTAGGACACCTAATTCAGCATTTCCAACATCTCTTCACACTAGTTATTAATTTTCATGTACAATTCGATACAGTGTAAGCCAGAACTCAGAGTTCAACTGCACCGCATATTCAACTTTTTTGCTTGTGACGGGAGCGCAATTTAGTTCATTATTTAACTCTTTAAGGTGAGTTAGTGGGCCAAGAGAGGCGTCTTAACCATGTTTGAATAGCATACATTTTCTCTCAATAAACACCTTGGATCAGAATAGCGCACGAAAGGACCCCGCAATTCACTGGCCAACCTCGATGTGGCTTAGTTTCGGCCCCGAAATACGTGTGATCACTCGGTTATTCATCACCTGAGAAGATGCTCGGTGTTTTCCTTAATGGATATGATGGATTTTAAGCTGAAATTGCAAACAAAAAGCTCCAAATCAAAGCCACTGAGTGACCCCTGCAGTGAATTCATCCCTGTATTGATATACAAAGGCAAAGTTGTGTAGTAGTGAAGCCACGTTAATACATCTTTTGAGAGATCTATTGTGCCGTTGTCACGTGGAGTGTGTGATGTCAAACAAAACCAGACACCCAAGCTCACCCACACAGAGGGCATTGACTACTGCTTGACCGTCTCACCACACCGCACAGATAGTCGAATTTGTGACCGACAGACGGTCAATATTGACACGACATGACAATTTCGAGCTGGGGCGAAACCAAAAAACATCTCAAAAATGCACTCCTTTAATTTCGAAAAGAATTTTTTTCTAATCTAGCATTAGTTCCTCAAAACAATCTAATCACATGATTTCGAGTTTTGCCAATAAGAAATTTTCTTGAAGAGACGCACAGTGTTGTAGTCCTCGTTCAAACAGAATCATTTGGCGCGATTGTAGATTCGCCCCTTTCTCAGTTAAAAGGTTTTCTTGTGACAATATCTTGTTAGTATTCAATTGATGTTATGAAAACATCGGAATGGTTCAAGGTTCAGACGCAGTCCAACTTCGGCCAATGCATCAAGGCAGCTAGATACATTTTGAAACAAAGACTGAAGACAAAGACATCAGTCACAACACATATCTTTTCGATTTTCTGTGAGATTAATAGTATACTATTATATGACATTTTTTAGTTTTTAATTTATAGTTTACAATAAAAGGAAACACATTTACACTCTAAAAACCTTAGCGAATCAAACCGTCTGTTAATCTGTCCATTCTTCTCCCTCCCCTATCCATTCATTCACTTATCCACCTGTCTTTTTCCCCCACTTGTAGTTGCTCTGCTACCGTGCGCTCGTCCGCCCACCCATCCGTCTGTCCGTCCGTCCGTCCGTCCGTCCGTCCGTCCGTCCGTCCGTCCCTCCCTCCCTCCCTCCCTCCATCTATCCATCCATCCATCCATCCATCCATCCATCCATCCATCCATCCATCCATCCATCCATCCATCCATCCATCCATCCATCCATCCATTCATTCATTCATTCATTCATTCATTCATTCATTCATTTATCCACCTCCATTTTTTCTGGATCCTAACACATCTTCAATTTTCATTACCAGTTATGCAGACGATACCAGACTTTTCAAACTAGCAAAAACAAAACTAATAGTAACAATGGTGTACTGGTTAATTATCTATACACAGATTTCTTTTAGAAATGTGGAAAGGCAGTATTCGAATGACGATATCTGAATTGTTTCCATTTACCGAGAAGATTTATCTAGCAAATTGTTTAGAAAATTGCGAGAGCAGATGGCCTGGCGAACTTGATTAGAAATTTCATCTATTGGGGGACTTTATCAGACCTCGGAGTGTTGCCAGGTGGTCCAAAGTTTGCGCTCTCAATAGAAAGCTTAGTTTACTTTACCACCTAAGAGTCCTATAAACTGATTACGAGGCATCAATGAATTTATAATTCGCGTGTGATTATGGTCCTTTACTCGACAGTAACTATCAATAAATTATCATGCTTGATTTATTTCATAGAGCTGGTAGAATCTAAACATTTACAGCAGAGCAACTACAGGCCGAGTAAAATGAGAAAACAGAACAAAAGGCTCAAAGCAGATTAAAAAATAGGAACAAGAAAGAAGAACAGAAAAAAAGACGAAGAAATCAGAAAGAAACGAGTAGTAAAAATAAAGACATCAACCATGCAGTTGAAAAAAGCTATGTAGCTCACGACTGCTTTGTTAAGCATCGCCTACGCTCCTTAGTCCCTTAATGGGTGGCCACAGCAAACTGTAGACTAAGATGAATACTCCTTGCCAAAAGTTAAATATTTTATACTGCCTCGCAGCCTTGGTCTTGGTTTATAAGATTGAGTTAGGTTTGTCCCATTCGCGAAGCTTAGGATATTTTGCGTCTTTAAATGAAAAAGACTAAGAACTATTCCTCCTTTTTGTGTTGCTGATTTGTAGGTAGAAAGTTTAAATAAAAAAAGAAACAAAAAAGCAATGAGCGGAAATTGGAAGAAAAAACATGGGCACTTTAGCTGAAAAGAAAAAATAAGGATAAGTGATGCTAATTTGGTAAAACCAATTATAATCTAAATCAATTACGTGGATTAACTGATTCTATCTCCTGGTTTTCTTTTTGGCTTCTTGCGCAAATGCTGACACCTGCTGTGCACGAAGCCAGTTATACAGGTTCTTGTGAATTCGAGATAAACCTTCGTTAGGCGTTGCGCGCTTCTCTATATCTGCTAAGCTGCCGATGACCTCTTTTGTCTATTGTGTTCCGACCCTCTTTCCTACCTCCCACTGGGTCGCACACGCTTGGCCTCCTAATCAGTGCTAATCTTGTGAAATTACGGAAGCAGTGCAGAGTTTCCATTGCTACCTATTTCTCCGTTTCTTTGACTGTTGCACCTGTTTGTGTAGTTTATGTAGAGAAGTTGCTGGTTCGTAAATGAAATGTAATGCAGTTAATACTACTGCTTCTTCTACTGCTACTGCTGCTGCTGCTGCTGCTGCTGCTACTGGTGGTGGTGGTGCTGGTGGTAGTGCTGGTGCTGCTACTGCTACTACTACAACTACTGCTACTACTACTACTACTATTTACTACTACTGCAACTACAACTACTGCTACCACTACTTCTACTATTATTAGGCTACATACAGAACATTTACCAACATCATATTACACGTGTTAGATACCCCTAATATAAATATAAGAAAAACTGGCTATGTTCCACTAAAAGTCATGGAATGTTCACTTAATGTTGCTAAAGCTATCACCTCACACAAAATTATAAATGATTTTTTAAGACAGTACGTAAACGCAACACGCCTAGCCGAGCACAAAATTGTTTGTAAGCTGAAAAACAATTTTTTGTTTAAAGTTGACTTGATTTTGAAACCAGACGCCAGTTTTCCCCTAACTTGTTCATTTAGTCGATTATAGCGTTTGGTGTCTTTCGCAATTACCCAGCAAAATGATTTTTTACATTCTGAGCCGCTGTGTCTAAAATGTCAAATATGATAATAACGAAGTTACAACACTCGATTCTTTATATAGGCCTGTATATAATTCATTGCATAAATAATTAATTACTGTAATGAAAATTTCATTTCAAAGTCATGCTTTGGCTTGCTTTCGAGTTTGTGCTAGTCTTACGTATGGCGCTATATGCATGACAGTCAATTTATTGCATTAACTGAATACTAAATATTTAACGCCCGTAAGTATTAGCCATCTGTCTGTACTCTCTATATTATGTCTTTTTTTACTACACAGCTTGGTTTATATGAGATTTAAAGCAACTATTTTTCTAGACTGTTTCCAAAAAATTAATGGATCAAGATAAAATAAAATAAAATAAATAATAAATGAGAGTGCAGACAACTTTTAATTTTTAATCCGCGAGCAGAATTCCAAGAGAACACCTATACTAATTTCATCATGCTGTTAAGTATCTTTAGACAAATTGAACAACTGTAAATCTATAGTATACGCACAGTCATGAAACCTGCGAATAGATCTGGGGGAAGGCCTCAGATAGTAACTAGTAGCATTGTTCAAAAGCTGGTAGGGTTTAATATCCCGAGATGGCAGCTAAAATATGAAAATTAAGGCAAGCTGCTTAGTCACACGTAAGTAAACTGCACTCAATTAGGTATTGTCAAGTGATAATTAGTGGCTAACACCGGTTGATACTGGTCACTCACACATGAACTCACGAATCTACATTTTTTGACATCAGTAAACCACACTAGGCCAGGCATAAGCAAGCGGTAAACATGGTCATGCTCGCAGATTTGGATTTAAATTCATCCAGTTTTATTTCCGACTGCAAATGTAGTTTTAAGAAACATGTTTTATATTGGCCCATATGTTTATATGGAATAGTTGTAAATTTTCGTTTCGAAATTCAGAACTCCTTTAATTTAAAAGTTGTCACTTGTGTTCACGTGTTATGCCTAAACCATTTGTCACTCAATTATTTTATTTCTATAACTATAGAGCCATTCGCACCCAGGCAGCCATGAGGATCGGTTTAAACAAAGTTGATAAAAATTATTTCAGGCGGCTATCCTTCCCTTTCAGACGAAGCTACACATTGTGACTTTGGGCGTATGAGGGCGTTTTTCGTGCAGTCGCGTGTGTAGACGCGTGCAGCCACAGCCCGCAACAGCAGAATACAAAGAATTATTTGTTAGACTCATGTGAAGTATAGGAGGGGTCAAAATATAACGGCTCTAGTTCTGTTTTTGTTCCGAAAAATATGTGTGAGAGAAATGACGTATATACCAGCTGCCAGCATGTTATTATGCAAGTTATATTTACATGAGCAGTCATTTACTAAATCATGAGATAATCCTACATACGTGATGGGACAAGAACAAAGAACAGGCCTATGTAAAAGTAAAAACTAAAGTAAATAAGCATATTAATAATGCAAATATGGACTACAGGGAATAAGAATTATCGTTAGGTCATTACATAGGTCTATGATCGTGTCGAGAACTGTCACCATAGATACTAAAGGTACACTAGCCCAGTAGGTCTATTGCCTGTTAAATGTACAAATTAACTCCATCAGTTATCAGTTATAAAAATTTAATAGATGGCGACATTTGCGCTCTAATTCTTTCAATATTTAGATCCTGCTTTGTGCAAAGCATCTGACGTCATCTACTGACAAAAAAGCAATGCAGCAGGTTTTGAAATAAGAATGAAGTAGATTGTAAGCAAACAATTCAACAATTTGTAACAAGTAATGTCTACTTAAGGAATATTTGCTGATGTAAAATAATTAAATAAAGAAATAAGTAAATACGCAAGAACTCCTTGTGAACCCACTTCTGTAAATAATGAATAATTTCATAAATTATCACTATTGATTGTCATCATTATCATAGTAAACTAAGCAGGTGTGCTTACTAAAATTTCTTTCTTCTACTCGTTGATTAAATGAACCTCAATGAATCCCGTACACAGCTTCCCTTTCTCTCGTTAAAGCCATGGTAACTCAAGACTCTCTTTTATGCTAAGGCTTCGAAGTGTGACGAATGGTGCGTTCACGGTAATTACGCATGGAAACGCGTGCCTTGGAAAAATAATAGCACATCAGTTAAACGCTACATGGATAATTTTCTTAATCAGTTTAAAACCCACGCCAGGAAAATGGTTCGTTAATATTGTTACGCACACAACAGGGATTTAAACTAGGGAATTCATGTCCGTAAATATGAGGGCGGGAAGAAAGAGAGAGCGATAAGAGAAAAAGAGAGAGAGAAAAAGAAAGATAGAGAGAGAGTCAGAGAGAAAGAGAAGAGAGAGGGAGAAAGAAAGGGAGAGAAAGAGAGGAGGAGGAAAAGGGAGAAGGAGAGAGAAAGAGAGAGGGAGAGAAAGAGAGACGGAAAGAAAGAGAAAAGGGGATTAATTGTGCTTTGTTTCCATTCCATGGCTCGTTACTGCAAAATGTTCAAAAATAATGTACAAAGATAATTTGCTTGAAATGATTTATTTGAACATAAAATCCCGACTTTCTGAAATGTTAGGTTCAATTAAATGACGTTAAAAAGTGTATTAAAGAAACTCATTTAATATCGTAGGTACGTTAAAACACTGCAAGCCTTATGGATATGATTCGTTTCCACAAACCATTGAAACGAAATAACAACATTTTAAGAAAATCAGAAAGAAATCGTTCGCTAATATCAATTTTTTGTCACAACTGAGCACAAGACTACAAATTATCACGAGCTTCTCATTGTCGTCATCAGGTTACGAGATTCATGATGATAATGAGGAATGACTCACAATGAAATCTTGACAGTTAAATGGTTTCCTTTCATTTCTCGGCTTAGTTGAAATTCAACACGCGGGATATAACAACCATGTATTCCCAGTTTTGTGTCGCCGTGATGTATTTTTACAGTATTTTTATAATTCAAAAAGTACGTTAGCCTCAAGTGCTTCATTAATTGAGAAGTGGGTAAGTGACACGATACCGCATAGATTCTTTGCTATAATACTTCGATATGACATATTTTGCCAAATTTTTGGCGCTAGTCATGGACAAGACTAACGAAATAATTGCTGACAGAACTTCAAAAACCGTTTATGAGAATTATGACTGTTTCTCTGAGAGGTCTATAAATAAACCTTTCACAGTTTCGTTGTACGCACGCGTATTTGCTGTAGGTCAAAAGTTAAGTGTATGACAGCTGCGCGTCTTAACTACAACCGTCACGTGACACGTGTATAAAGCAAATCCATCTGCCGCATCAGTTCAGTAACTTGAGTTGTTTTACGTGGAGTTTACTTAATTATGCGTTAGTCTGTAAACAGAAACTTACTAGCAGGATCTTGCTTGGGAAGAATGAAATAGGTAAGGTTCCAGCTAGCTATTAAAACTGTTACTATAGTTTTACAACAGCATGGGCTACGAGGCGTCGTCAAGTGTACACAAATGCGTCTGGTACACTTAACCATTGACCTTTTCACGATCATCGTCAATCGCCGGAACTGTGAAAAGGCCTAATATGTACTATACAGTTATTTTACATCATTATTAATAAATTTTGGCAGAACTAGATGTCTAGATCAGACAATGGAAAGACTAAAACGGACTTTAATATAAAAAGAAAGAATTTCATAGTCTCATTTTAACTAGGTTAAGTTTTTATAAAATATAAGCATATTTTATCTGTAGTCTGACACTGTGTCGCTTTGTTATTTTGCCCTTAACATGTTTATAATGATGATGATAGTGATGATGACATGATGACGATGACGACGATGACGACGATGATGACTAGATTAGATTAGATTAGATTAGATTAGATTAGATTAGATTAGGTTAGGTTAGGTCAGGTTAGATTAGATTAGATTAGATTAGATTAGATTAGATTAGATTAGATTAGATTAGATTAGATTAGATTAGATTAGATTAGATCAGATCAGATCAGATCAGATCAGATCAGATCAGATCAGATCAGATCAGATCAGATCAGATCAGATCAGATCAGATCAGATCAGATCAGATCAGATCAGATCAGATCAGATCAGATCAGATCAGATCAGATCAGATCAGATCAGATCAGACAGACAGACAGACAGACCAGATCAGATCAGATCAGAAGATCAGAAGATCAGATCAGATCAGTAGATAGATAGATAGATAGATAGATAGATAGATAGATAGATAGATTAGATAGATAGATAGATAGATCAGATCAGATCAGATCAGATCAGATCAGATCAGATCAGATCAGATCAGATCAGATCAGATCAGATCAGATCAGACCAGACCAGACCAGACCAGACCAGACCAGACCAGACCAGACCAGACCAGACCAGACCAGACCAGACCAGACCAGACCAGACCAGACCAGACCAGACCAGACCAGACCAGACCAGACCAGACCAGACCAGACCAGACCAGACCAGACCAGACTAGACTAGACTAGACTAGACTAGACTAGACTAGATTAGATTAGATTAGATTAGATTAGATTAGATTAGATTAGATTAGATTAGATTAGATTAGATTGGATAGATAGACAGATAGATAGATGGATGGTGGATGGATAGATAGATACATAGATAAATAGATAGATAGATAGATAGATAGATAGATAGAGAGATAGAGAGATAGATAGATAGAGAGAGAGAGAGAGAGAGAGAGAGAGAGAGAGAGAGAGCGAGAGAGAGAGAGAGAGAGAGAGAGAGAGAGAGAGAGAGAGAGAGAGAGAGAGAGAGAGATGATAATTGTTAATTTGTGTCAAACATGGTATCTGGTTCTGGTAAAATCGTTTTTTATTATGGAGATTTCTCGAATATTTATGTAGCGAGGAGGGAGACTAACTATCGTTGTTTTAATGTCACTGGTCATGTAGTATTAAATAATTGCCTTTTTGAAGCGTCTAGGCATAGGAACATTCCATATACGCATCTGCATTTAACTGTATTAAGGTGGGGGAGGGGCGCTTATTTATTGTTTAATATGAAAGGAACTGAAATTAAACTAGTTCTAACCATACAAACTTACCAACTACACTTCTGTTTAGTAATATTAAAACAACTTAAGTTTGCCTCTGCCACAGTAAAATAGCGTTATTTTAATTAGGCGCACCAGTGGGGACCATCTCAAAAAGAACTATCAGCTTACTAATTGCTGCTGCATCCTAATTAACTTCATCAGCGAAAGCAGCAGCTGCCTGGTCTGCAAAAAATCGGCTTCAATGAACACGTCATTTTATTAATCATCTATATCTTAGTACAAGATGGCTTTTCTGTGGTCACGTGACATGTTTGGCGAGATGAATCGCCACGGGGCGGCGCTAGGAGACATTTCCCATGATCACTTTGCTCATACAATTGAATTTGCTCGATAACAAAACACTTTAAGCTGTTAAAAGTATGAAATGATTGCATTATTTTATTAAACTTAATATAATGAACTAAATTTCATTTAATTGACGTAGTTACCCAACATAGGCCTAATTAATTAGATGAAGCCATGCTGTCAAAACCACCCTGATTTCTCTATGGAAGCCCCTTTTGCAGTAATTAATCCCTTGCTTCGCTAAAACGTTTTCAATTAATTGCCAATTGCGTTAGCAAATCTTTAATTGAAATTTTAATGACGGATTGGTGGCTAAATATGATTTTTCAACTGCCACTACAAAGTCCACAGAAAATTAGAAAAAAAGATTTTTGTATATTACGTGTACTGTTCGTAATACTGGAATTTGAATTTGAATTTGAGCTTTATTCCACAGCGAAATAATACACATACATTTAGGCCTACATAATCACATGATGTCACACAAATGATATGAATCACTGTGAAGAGGCGGAAGGAGCATAATGCTATCGGGTCCTCGTCCAAGAAGAGCAACAGTAAGCCTTTTCACAGTTCCAGCGGTTGGTGATGATCGTGAAAAGGTTAAAGGTTAAGTGAAACAGAAAACGTATTTGTTTACACTTAACAACGCCTCGCGGCTCATGCCAAATTTAATAGTAACAGTTTTAATAGCTGCAGAAGAAATAACCCATAACACAGGTCTGATAATTGGATGAATTGAAAACAATATAAACCGAATTTATCTATTTCGCATCGTCATAACGCATACACATTCCAGATGCCATGTGAACTTCACTTAAAGCGGCGTTTACCAGACAACCGAAATGCGTATGCGTTATCCACCTGCGTATAAATAATCAATAGGAAGTGGCTGCAGAAAAAATAACGCATAACGCAGGTCTGATAAACAGGTTAACTGAAAACAATATAAGGTGATTTTTACGCAATAGCACATAACGCATTCTGGATGTCTGACAAACACTGGTTAACGCAGTCAGCGTGTATGTAGTCTAGTCCCATTTTCAGAAAAGTTTTTTTCTAAAAGTGAGCAGCGTAGCCAGTCTTATCAATCTGAGCTTGTTGAAATAAACGCAAAAAAACAAAATGGTCGCCAAGTTTTTGCACAAACAATCTAAATTCAGAGAAATTTTCAGAAAATTAACATTAAGAAGCCAATACGACATCTATTCCAGGGTAGTTGGATCCGAGGAAGTCATTTCTGTCATTTTCATTTCAAAATGACTACTATTTCCAAAATGGCTACCACATGATAATGAAATAATGCCGATCATGCAGTTACATTAAAGCATTTCATCATAAGATTTATTATAGGAACAAAACACAATCAACGGGATCTTTTTGAATATAATGCAAAGCGATTCAAACAGCCCAATAAGTAAAAAACAAAATGGCCGACGGGATCCTGCTATAATTGCCTAGCGGAATGGTGAAAAACCTAGCATTTTCACTTAAGTTAGAAAACTTTGCACATTGTTAAAACCAATCAATGTGATTACTTTTGGATATGAGGTCAATCAAACGTCATCCAATATTTTCAAAATGCCTGTAATTGTTAGTTTTGAAAGCATATTCTAACTGTTGACGCAGTTAATATATCAACTTTGGTGTCTAAGTATAGGTTGGGTTTTCAATTTCAAAGAATGCCCAGAAACACATATGAAAACACCTAAGTTAAGATTTCAAGATGGTTGCCAAAATACTTGTAGCCGCTTGTGTAAATTACTAGTTGTATTGCCCGACCTAAGGTAAATAGGACGATGATATTAGTATCTGTATGTAGGCTTTACAGGTTAAGGATTTACTGTAGTACCAACATGACAAACATTTTTAAAATGGCCGAATAGCTGTTGCTGGGTTAATTTTAAAGCCATATCTTACGCCATATGAAAACGTGAATGCCATTCATTCTGAAAAAAACAACCCTGTAAGCAATTCTGAAAAAACAACCCTGTAAGCAATCTATGCCAATACTATTTGTGACCAAACTTCAGTTTTTCCAGGAAGAGAAAAAAAGATGACATGGCCCACATAACAGAAGCATTTCTATCTTTAACATTACTAGAGCAGAACAATTGACTCAACTCATACCTGTGCGGTAATGTTTTGTTGTACTCCTATATCACAAAGTTAGCACTTTGACATCAGTTTACAAAGCATGTAAAGGCTCCTCGAGTCACACGAGAGGAGTGATATTTCAGGCAGGTACTGTTGGTCCAGGCATTAATCCCAGCCCTAGCATCAGATGTGGATTCACTGACCACTACAATTACACACCAATATCATCATCTTATCTGCTCTGAGAACTATGATGCTAGCAATAGAAATCTTGTAAGCCATCTTGAAAGTGGCGGGCCTCATTTGATCTATATCTATAGCTTTTATTTTTAAAGCCCTATATCTAGAGCCTAAAATTATCATTCCATCTGCCTTAGAGCATGCAATATAGTTAATGTATTACACTAGCTGCCGCAGCCATTTTGGTAGCCACCTTGAAATTGACCTGGATCCCAAAATATTAGTCTTTTGTAGAACGGCGGAAAAGCTTACTCACTTCGTCTAAAAGTTACGATACGTTTCACAAAGCTAAAACCCATCAAAGTGATTAATTTTAGATGCAATTTTTTGCAAAAAACGGTCGAAAACGGGGCATTTTTGGAGGTTTTTCGCCCCCCCCTTCCTTCCGGTGGGCTCAATTCGAAAAATAAACCATCAATGGCACGACACTAGATCGAGACCTTTCGTTTGATGTACAGATCGCCGCAAATGGTGCCCTCGTCCGGGCTGTAGCCTCGAATCTTATATATATATATATATAAATATACCAAGAATATTAATATAAGGGATATGAGGCCAAACGAAAATCATCCAGTATTGCCACCATTTCAAAATGCTTAGAAGATGGAAGGCTGGTGCTAGTTTTTTAAAGCCGTATGTTAGCTACTAGAGCACATAAGTGATTTTAAGCGTTAGTTATGGGTTGCTTTTCTCTTAGAACCTATATTTAGACACCAAAATCATGATCTTATCTATTCTAATAGTTAGGATATAACCTGTATATGCTAGCGATCCATCTTATTGGACATGTTGAAAATGGCGTCTATATAGGAGGATTATTTTATCTAAAATTAATCACCTTGACGGGTTCTAGCACTGTGCTAAATTTCATAACTTTTGGATGAAATTAGCAATTTGTCATAATTCTGCTGGGCGACGGGGACCAGGCGGCCATTTTCTTTTTTTTTTTTTTGCTTATACCTATTAACAATTATTAGTCTAGTTTATAATAAATCTTTAGGTGAAACAGGTAATATAACTGATCGGCATAATTTCTTCTTGCGTGGCGACCATTTTGAAAACTGTGACCATTTTGTAACAAAAGTAACAGAAATGGATTGCAAAGGCCTTGGAATAAATCCAATCATTAATACTAATTTTCTGAGAAGTTGTTTTGATTTACATTGAGTGTGCAAAAACTGTGCAGTCATTTTATTTTTTTGCATTTTTGACCATTTTCCGTTAATTTTTCAAGCCGGCAACAGCTTTTTTCAGATTTAGCATGGTCACATTGATAAGACTGGCTATGTTGTCCACTTTTAGAAAAAAAATCCCCATACAACTTCATAGAAGCTTTTCATGATTTTCTTCCAGTCTATAGTGGCGGCCATTTTGAAAACGATCGACAGTTTTGAAATGAAAATTACAGAAATGGGTTTCACGGGTCCAACTACCATGTAATAGATGTCATAATGGCTTTTTAATCTTAACTTTCTGGAAATTTCTTTTAATTCACGTAGGTTGTGCAAAAACTTGACAGCCATTTTGTTTTCCTGCGTTTTTAACCCCTTTCCGCTGACTTTTCGAGCTGGTAACTGCTTCTTCCGGATTCAGCATAGTCAAATTAGTAAGACTGACTATGATGCCAACTTAGGAAAAAACGCCCTAGAACTTTATAGCAGCACTTTTTTAGGATTTGGCCCTAGACTAATGAATCCTAGAGAAGCGAATTGGTATTTCGCATTGGTTACGAAGCTTTCCTACAATAAAATTGTAAAAACTGCCATTTGGTGAGAATGTTTAACAGTTTTCTGGGATAAGAATGAGGCGAGACAAACGACCTTACAGCTTCACAAAATAATTCTCGAGACATTTTTGCAGTCTAAAATAAAATTGACTATGAATACCTGTAATGTGTGTTATGTGATAGTACATGTCTAGTATTTATCTGGCATATCATAATCATATACGTCAAGTACTTATTATCTGACACAGATCATATTAAAACCTAATACATGCGTGTGTAAAAGTTTAGCTATTAGTGATAACAGCATCAAGTAACAAGTGATCTTTGATCAATCAATAAATTATCAATTGATACTTGATAAACACAGCCCTTAACAACAGCTGTCTTCTTTCACATCAATTATATCAACTCTTTCATAACGTTTTTTAATTAATGAAACTGGCAGCATTGACGTGTCTGCAAGTCACTATAGATAGTTCCCATTAACTATAATAACTGTAGTCTTATAATAACCTAGTACATGGCGAGCTCAGTTCACTACTGCGACAGCAGAAATGAAATAAATATCAGGATGGCCGGTGAAAACGATGACCAACTAAATGCTCGTTTATTTATTATAATCTTGATGTCAACTTTATCCACGAAATTTTAAAATCAAAATTAATTAAAATATTATAAAATGAGTGTGATTACTTAGAATCATTCTAGTGTGAGCAATCTCAGATTTCATTAGAAATGTTGAAATTGGTTGGCCAGCTAAAAGGATGAACCGTGGACTGTCTTGATCAAGGGCATATGATGGCTTAGTGATCCAAGACATCTGTCTTGTAAGCAGAAAATCTAGTTCAAATCTAGGCTGTATTCCGACTTCCTCACACGTCCTGCTTTTCAAGTTTGATATCAAAATTTAATTAACTGTGAGTTGTACATTAAAAAATCTGTAAATGTCTATTTGTTGTCAGAATTACTTAATTTAATTGCTTATATCTGATATACAAGCAAGTATAATTAGCTATTTTACATTTAACAAATACAGTGCATATTATTCACATGATTGTTTTTCAATCGTTCATAGGCCTAAAGTACAAATTGAAATTCAGTAAGGCAAGTTCTATGGAGAATTTTGACTGAAAACCCTACAATCACACACAAAAGTTGATATGACAAAATGCTGTAAAGTAGTAATTAGCATAGCAACTGCTTTGAGATAAAAGTACAAAGCAAATTAAAGATACACATGTAGTTACTAATATAATGGCGTTACAAATAGAATACATGGGTACATAAATCCAGCAATATTCACCGACTGTTACATATGTTAGCACAGCTAAGCATTGAAAATGTAATATGAAAATCGAGCACAAAACAGAGCAACTAAATCTCGTATATAACACACGCAGTTAACTAAAATAGTTAAGATGCCAAAATCGACATTATAATCACAAATTATTAACAAAAGTATGAACGAGGTACAACTTTGAAATGGTCATCATCCGATAAAATTAGTTAAATTAGTAATCAATAGTCAATTTGCAGCAAAAATTTTGAACAATTGCTTCACAGCATATCTTGTTTTACAAACACATCAGATGAAACAGAACATCTACAATAAACAAATTAGTTAAAATACTAGGCAAACTAATAGCAGTTTAAAACCATAAATTACTAAAAATATTTAAGCAAAAGTCCCAAAAATGCAACTAATTAAGTTGGCCAAAAATCAATTATCAGTTCTGATCAAGTCTGACAAGGACTGAGGCAAGCAGCAAAATGAGACAAGGCCTGGACTTGCTTGATACATTATTAATACAAATGTTGTCTCTTGCACATTAGCACAAATGCTATCTCTTTCATATTAGCAGCAATGCTATCACTAAGACCAGTTTAAGCTATATTTAGCAACTGTTCTGTCTAGTACTTTCAGGTTACAATATGTATACCAAGTGATACTTTTTTTACTAAATAAACATATGCGGAATGAACTAAATTGTACACAACTATCTAAATCTCACAATCATTATACATCACTGGATTTTAGATCGGTAAGTTTGTACTCTTTTGTCATTTGACGCGTTTGCTTTTCCGACTGAGTTCGGCGTAGTTGCATAGGAGATTTTCGGGCAGCATCCGGCGATGGAGTTGTCGGTAGGCTTGTGGAAGCATCGGGTTTTGTCTTTTCAATGAAAGTAACCGGTTTGTCTTTGCTAACGTTAGGGATCATTCCCAGTTCAATCTCCAGGTTGGACAGAGTACGAGAAATATGTGACGTCTCAGCCGAAAGCAATTCGTTGGAATATGACTGAGATCTGAACAGTTTGCCATACTCCGAGCGAGATATGCGGTGCGGCAAGGAAGCACTATGGTCTACAATTGGTGCATCATTCCCGAGCTCCAGCGAAGTTGGGGTGCTTCTGCTAATACTGAGACTAGCTCCTTCTCCCTTCTTCAATGTAGATTGGCCACTTTTTGCAAAGGCATCTGCGGCAGTCAAAACCGGACTAGGTGAATGTCGTTTTGGTATTGGAACAGCAAGTCCAACAGGAGCTACAGTGCTGACTAAGACTGGAGGAAACTTTGAGGGACTAGCAGACGTAATTATAGGAAGGTCACAGACAAGATCAGGTTGGTCTGTGCTCAAACTACAAGCACTTCCTTTTCGGCTGTTACTCTGGCTCTTAGATTCTATGTACTCGATATCAGACTTGACAGACGCCATCACGTTATCGAATTCACGGACCATCGAATCTCTGTATAAACCTTTGATTGGATTATGTGGACGGAGAACAACATTGGAATCAGTTTTTGGTGATTCACTTGTTTTGCCTTTTGCATCAGTCAATTTATCAACTTTATGCTCCTCATCTAGTTCACTCCTTGACACATCACTTTTAGATTTTGCACTCTCACAAGAACTCTTCCTATCTACAGCATTCTGACTAGTAACACTTAAATCATCTTCCTGTATTGAAAGTGACTCTCTTGATAACTTTTTAGTCAACTCTTCTAAACTCGTTTCGACTTTCAATTCGTTAGCATCCTTCATTAGCGCCGGACTACTATAACTATGCTCGTGTTTGCTGTTGTCATTAGTTTTTTTTCCAGAACTGAAAGTTGATACATTAGTACACGGCATTGATTCACTATGCATTTGCACTTTATTCAGTGAATTACTGAAATTAGTTCTGTCCTTATAGGCATTTTGTTGACCAGAATCACTCATTTTGTGTCGTGAATTTGATGCATACTTTTCACTCTTATCAACATTAGAGCTGACTAATTGTGCATATGGAGAACCATCCTTTTCCTCCACTATTTGAACAACAGCATACGGACTGGCACCCACCAGTATATTGGAAAAAGTCGGTGAACAAGGAGGCGTCTTATCACTCACATTCGACGAAGGGGGAGAACGAGCAACAGCGCGAGAAGGAGATGAATGATTTGAAGGCATTGATGAACTCACGTTGCTGTTTGTTCGTCTGTTAGAATCACTGGACCATAAGTTGTCAGCCTTTTCTCTGAAAATAAAATAAAGCTAGCGTTAGTACTATGCAGAAGTTACAAGAATAAAACTACATGACTGAACAACATACATACATTTTTCATTGTTTTCCAGCTTAAATGAATTGCTTCATTACATTTGTGATTAACATTATGCTAGGATGAAAGTTATATTTCCGATGTATAACTGCTGGCCTCTGTGTCTATTAAACAGGTGCCCTAAGTGCAAATCACAAAAAGGTTCAAATTTTATCAGCATATCACTATCTCATTATAAAAGTATCCCTACGGATTATAAACCTGGCCTAGTAAACTCATGGTTGCACTCTCTATAAGTACTGCCATAATTAACTAATGGGAATGAGGCAAAAGTTCATTGTTGCTAAGAAAAAGGACGCTTGTATACCAAAACTGCCCATAAGTCAACGCAATTAAAACTGCATTATGATGCTTCAAAGTATCAGTATCTTATAAGATTCAAAGTATCTTATTCTTTACACATACGAATCCTAAACATATCCAACTTTTAACGAAATTGTTTTAAATATCTATAATTTAAGTTTATGACACCTGCCCACTTCTCTGCCTAAAAATTGATATTGCAATTATGAAAAGAACTCCTGTTTTTAAACGTCGATAATGGATCCTAGAAACAATCGCTTTGCTAGTAGTTTTTTTTCTTGCCAAACCCTTCCTTTGCAAGAACCATCTGTTGGCTTTGAACATAACTTTAACATGCTCTTACAAAGTCTATAACAACCATCCTTTCGTGGGGTTGCAGGAATGCAACAAAAACAATGGCAAACCTGAACAGTGATTTTCTCAAAAGCATGTTTTTTGTGTACACTGCGCAGCATGCACCCCAACTTCAACATGGATTATTTTAGCTTAGAAATAACGTAGAGCAATGAGTTTGGTATCAAATGTACGAAATAGAGGTTTGGGATGTGTGAATAGGAAGTGAATAAGTAGAAAAGTTTAAATGCCAACTTATGGACATTTTTGCTGTGCAAACTCACTAATACAAAAAATGCTTAATGTATTTTTGAAAGATGCAAGGTGATCAAATATTCCCAACATCATAATTATGTCAAGTTATTTAAGTGCATTTTTATTAATGCCATATTAAATCTCACCGCATTTTCGTCACAGCTATATACTTGTCTGGCACTAGGCCAGCCTTGCCCTCGATGCTTCCCTCCCACCAGTCGGACGACACTTGATTGTGAAGATTAATGGCGGCACCTTTACGAAAAGTCAGCTCACGTTCTGAGCGACCATCGAAATCAAACTGTGCAATAGCGTCAACAATCTCTGTAAATACATTAAGACATGTGACAGTGAAGCACTGATGTCATCCATGCCTGCAAGAGTTTGGTAGGTGTATGGTAGTTGAATTCATGATGGACATGATACATAGCCTGCAATGGGATTTACAGTATTCAATTCCATTCAAAATTTTATTCTTATCATAAAATTATAGTTAGTAATTTATATTAACAAAATAAAGACAGGTGGCAAAGAGGTCATCGAGCAGCCACCCCAATCTAAATAAGTGATTTTTAGATACCAAGCCTTTTTAATATGTGCACACGTTACACCAATTAGTTGTCTTACTATGTTTTGCAAATTTAATATTGTCCGACAAGACAATAACTAAAATTGTGCAAATGAGATTAATAAATTTACAGATATTTTGAAGTTTGTGGTGGACAAAATGAGCAAAACGTAGCAACGCAATAAAAGTTAACAGAAATACAGTCACATGACATGCAGTATCAATTAACTATGCAATATAAAATAAATTATATAAACTAAAATAAAAAGAACAGAAATAAACTGAAACTTTGCATTTCAATCACTTTGCTAATGCACATTTTGTTTATTTGCTACTTTACATTTATTAAATTACTATTTAATATTAATATTCAAGCTTGTATCGACAGTCGACTAAAAGCTTTTTTGCTTCACCTTCATCACCAGAATCCGTGTCTGATTCTGATCCCGAATTCCTGCTGGTGTCTTGCATGTCACTTTGACTAAAAACAAACAAGAAGCAATGATTAAAATTAAGGAGACACAAATCTAATCAAAATAGTAGCAAAATTCTTGCTAATTAAATTATCTGTAACTGTAATGTAGTACAACTGACAAAGTAGTACACTATAAATCAATCGTGAGCAAATTCCTGCACTCACACAAAATACTCTATTGTAAAAGCAGCCTACTACATGTATATGCAGTGGCAATTTGCAAGCGATTTCTTTTTGTTCGAATGTTCTACAATAGCAAAAGTTTATTTATGACTGGGGTTCGCAAATTTTATTATCTTATGTCCAATTTTGCATGTGAATTGACACCATAACCTGGGCATCTGAACCCCACAAACTGCATTGATCAAAATAAACATCAAAACATAATCATTATGCTTTTTGTTATTGCAACTGCATGCATAGTTTCATTTTTACATCAGAACTTGTATTTTGTTCTATTACAATTGTATTACAATCTATTGTAGTTTATTAATTAATGAGACAGACAACCGAAACCAAACTCACTGATTACAAATTGTTACAAGACACGAAATCAAGCGTGGGCACGAACATTACAATGAAAGTATGTGGAACGAATAAACTGTAGAATTGCAAGCTGAGGCCCAGCAAATATATATTTGCACATTCAGGGGTATTGCTTATATGATTAGTTCCAGGAACATGCTTAATTTGCTCCCATCTTACCAAGAAGCCATGGGCTAACTAAAAAACTGCCAGAGCTGAAAATGCGAATAGGACCTGCTGTTGAATCAAGATTATGTTTTGTATGCGGATCATTATCGTATTGGAAGCCAAAAACGATTGTTTTTTCTGCCAAAATATCGTATTTTCGCTCAAAATCCAAAATTATTGCATATTTGCAGCAAATTATTATTAATGTATAGTTATGCACTTAATAGATAATTATAACACCAAAAAGTGGCATTAACAAATGCAAAATCAAAATACAGTAAAATGTTGTTAACATCTGATGTGCAGAATCAAGCTACACTGTCATCATCATGGGCATTTTTTTTTTGAGATCACTGCTTTTTCAGGAGACTGTGGCAAATAACAGTGACCAGCCTGCTTCAAACTACGATGAAATCAAACTTTGTTTATTTCCTGGTGGATAGCAGTAATGTTTTAAATGTTTTCAGTGCTCAGTTGTTTCAAACTTTCGTTTTTCTTACATATCTAAATGTAAACTATCATATAATTATCGATTATATTTTTTTATCGCATAGTCTCTTTTTTGTACAGTATGACGCCTCAAATTACCATATATTCTGATAATTATCATATAAATGGTAACTCTATGCATGTTGAATTCTAGTTTGCAATGAGGCAAAGTGTATAAAAAAGAAAACCATTGCTCACTAAAAATTTTCTTTACCTAGTCTCAGCAATCGGAATAAAGAACTTCTCATACAATATACCATTCTCCTTACGAGGAAAGATCTCTTCCTGATGTACAATCATGTTCTTTACTAGGGCATTCACGGCACTCTGGTGATGCACCGTGCTCTGAAATCAAACAGCAAAAAATTTAAAAATAAACTGTCATGAGTACTTCTCAAGTATTTTTAAATTTACATGTCACTTTTACCAATTAAAAACATCGAATAATTGGAATGCAACAAGTTGGGGTAAATTCACATCATCATTGCCATCATCATCATCATCATCATCATCATCACAATCATCATCACCATTTCAACATCATCTGTATCACCACCATCATCATCATCATCATCATCATCATCATCATCATCATCATCATCATTATATGCCCATCATCATCATCATTATCATCATCATTATATGCCCATCACATCTATTACAGGCAAGATTTTCAAAAGAAATGTGCCTTCAAGACAGGTAAACACAGCAGTTAATCCAACAAAAAACTAGACACTACTGCTCATATGCCAGTTGCCTGTTAGCACCAATTTCTGATTCGGATAAATTCTGAATAGATTGAAACAGCCATATTCAGTTTTTGAAAGATTTTATGTGAACTTGAATCAAAATCAGGCGTTCAAAAGATGAAAGTTTTTTAACACTTCAACTGTTAAAAGCTACTTCACATTTAAATCTCTACAGTAGAATATTAACAATCAAAGAATATCCTTAAAACAAAATTATGTTTGCGTTGGCATCACAAATCATACAACAAAAATGCTATCAATATGATGAAAACGTATCAGCACATTTACCTGATTAGTATCAGAAGGCATCGGAAGCAGAGTTGGTCCAAAGCAAATAGCAAGGTTGTACGGTTCCATCATATTTTCATCACTAAATTCAGATAGATGATTCAGAAAAGAAAACAGGTATCGAAGCACGACAAAGACCGGTCGAGGAAGAGTCAGCAGTAAGCTCCGAACTCTCTCAACAAAATACTCGGTTGGTTCTAAAACTGGTAAAAAAGAATCAAAATTAAAATCAGTAATTGATGACACTCATTACAGTTTGTTTTTCTATCAAAATTCATGTTCTGGGGCACTAGATGCACACTAAAAAACACTAAATCAAAATAATGCCAAATCTTCTATACTAAATTTTTATGCATATATTATATTTTGCAACCTTAGTGGTGATGTAAAAATCTACATTTTTCCAAAACACAAACTAGTTGTAAGAGCATGATCACAGATGAAAGGGAAAAAATATTACAAAGTTTCCAGTAAACCATGAGTAAAAAGCACCTATAGTATAAATATACTAAACACTGCTACATTTTCACAATTTTTGTAACAAACAAGCGTGGTAACAATCATATATATAATTTAGTACTATACTCAGTGCAGAACTATACTAAATAGTATTTCAGAAACATAGGAAAAATTAACGTAAACATATTTTAAAGTTAAAAAATATGACATCACAAAAATTAGTGTTACATTTTGAGTAAAGACTACTTTGCCTCATGTAAATGTTAATATGCAATTAGATGGTAGAGATCTTGTATAACTACATACCTGAAATTACTTGATTAATACTCCTTAGTGAAATTTACAAAGACAAACATTTCCAACAGTCATTATTTCCACATTAACACTAACTGACACACAAAAAGCAACTGTCTGGATTAAAAAAATATTTACTTTTACAAACCAAAAGACACTTACAGGCACATTTAACAAATTGGTCAAACATTGCAGCTGGTAAGAGCGGTTCCCTGAGTTCTCGGAGGTACATTTTAAGCAGACCAGCCACACTGTTTACGTCATTGCACTCAATTGCATCCGTTAGTGGGTCTTCTCCTGCACAACAAACAGATACTTGATAGATGAACAGAATGTAAATTTCAAAGTGATTTTTTTTAGTCGAATATAAATGGAAAAACCAGTCAGTAGCAGCTTTCATAGGCCTACTCTAATAAAATGTTTGCAGTGAGGTCACTGCTTGACCCATTATCAAGGACATCCTTCTAAGATAAGCCCCTGAACCAGCAGAGGTGTCTCTGCCATGTATGTATATCCTCCCTCAATGAAGTAAACAGCCAGAATCAGTACGGTGAATGAAACTCCAAGAGCGAACATTGAACCCAGGTGATCACGAGCCATTCACACAGTCGTGTGCACATATCACTCTGACTGCCATGAAGAGCCTTACCCGAATAAATGTTGTCCTAACTTACTTAATGTAGCGCTTGTCACTCTTTAGAACATCTAGTCAGTTATGTTGACATAATAAATTTACTGATAAAAATATACAATTGTATGTGTATATACTCTGTGAAACTCTTTAATTAAATCCCTATGTGGTTTGTTTGACTTAGATACTAATTAAGGGAGTACAACGGGTGGAAAGCCATGAGTGACCTAAGTTTTGACGAAACATACTAAACTGCAAGCTAGTTCTTCTGTAGATCTATTTCTTTCAAAAAAACTAGATGACTTTTAACATTAATTGCATTTTAACAGAATAGCAGAATAAATCAAAGTCATTCAAATACAAAAAAATCAAGTCTTTCTCTTTAAAACTCTGCAGTTGGCTTGGTTCCCTATTCCTGGACTTCTCCAAAGCCTTTACTGTTGACGACATTCACATTGTTACGGATTATAGGCCACTGTAAAAGTCACTAAGACAGGAAAAATAGTAAAATGAAATTTTAAAGTAATGATAATGTAATAATTAACATAATAATTAATGTTTTTAATATAATAATTTTTAATTATTAGCTGTTATGTTAAACTGCAGTCGTGTCAGAAGACACATACCAAGAAAAGGACTACCTCATCAGCATTTCTGGTAAGACGACAAAAATGCGAATAAAAATAAATGGAAAATAAATAAAAACCTTTTTCGAATAGATTCCTCAGTTCGTTGACCTCCACTTGCGACCCAGAAACCCGGAATATTCCCTGCTGGTGTAATCCGTGGATATTAATGGTTCGTATGCAGCTCTGTACAACCTGTGGTACATCTTGACCAGTAGCCTAAAACATGCAGCAAGCTCTTAGTGGTAATCTCATTAAGAAATGCTTAAAGCCTTGCAGATTGCCAGGATTTGAATGAGGTTAATGTCATGGGCAGCTTAAGCAAAGTACGTCTCATCAGAATGATTGGAACAAAAACACACAAACAAATTGGATCTATCTTATGAATAAATGGTGCTGTTTTAAAATGCTGCATGAAAGCAATAAGTATGCACAGCAGATATGTATATGTACATATATATACATATATAGTACTACTGTTTGTTGTATTACTATTATAGATATACTCAGTTAGCCGTAAATTGCTTGACTTTGAAAAATACTTAGTGAATATCGAGAGTTTTACCCTCCCCAAAACTACAAGAGGATACTGCACGTTGTCACTGCAACTACACAAATAAACTACACATATTATTCTTAAGAATAAATGGTGACGAGGAGCAGATTGAAACTGTCAAGAACTGTCTAGTGAATTTATTACTAACATGTTCATATTTTAGAAGCATTTGTGTGAAAGCTTCTCTGAAAAAAACAGGAAACTCAGTAGTAGATTCTGCTGTTTCGCCTAACATAGCCAACTTACTAATAAACTAAATTCATAAATAATTTATTAACAAAAAATTAACAAACTCCTCGATAGGGACAATTATAGCTCATACTGCCATCTATTGTTGGATTTCCTAACTGCCTACAAAACATAATTCTGCTATTTCTGTGATAAATGTCCCATTGTTCATGCAGCGTTACACTCAGAAGAATAGTTCATTTTTTTCTGGCACTTAATGTACTAAATTGTAATTTTGTTCAATTAAACAGTCATTTATCCACCAAACTTCAGTTTAATGCCGCAGCTACGAATATGCTAGGCATCTCAGTTAATTAGAAATTACTAATTCAGCAAATCAAACTGAAATTAGAATTAATTTACTTTACCTGTCCTTGGACTTCGTTAGTCTTGCGTATGATTATTTACTATTCAATTTATATTAAAAGGATAGCTGACTAGATGGCCTATTGATTGCCTCACTATTCTCTCTCACCTCCACTTGCATTAATAACTATTAGGACACATCTATCTGTATATACCTTTATATTCTTGATGTAGATTAGATGTGGTTATTGTATTTTTTGTAGTATGATGGACAAAAATAAATTTTAATTCAATTCAATTCAATAAATTTTGAAGACAATTTCTACAGAAGGAAAGCAGCTAAAACCCAGAATCCTGGTCAAGTGCCTCCGGGTTTGACGTAAATGACGTGCATTGCTTTGACAAATCTGTAATTTTTCTTATTATCAATGCTTGTATGTGAAAATGCAAAAACTACCTAGAATTCTTTCTCATAACCATGCACATAAATTTTCATTTAACTTAACAATTATGTAAAAGAAAAAACGGAATTCCTAGTCTATCTTATGTAAGCTACTTCTTCGGCTTGTTCAGTACTTTGCCTGATAATAGATGGCGCCAGGTGTAAAACGACAATTCAAACTTGAAATTTTGAATTAGTTGCTTTACCTCAACGTACTCCAACAAACTGCCACCAAACAATTTTGGCTGCAAGTTAGGCTTGTGTTGACCCGCTTTGCACTTCTTATGTTTTGACACCGGTGGTTTTTCGTAGTTATCATCCACGCACACCTGCATGTGCTTCTCTATCATGGCGTGCTTTGCCTTCAGACGTGCAACTAGGTTGTTGTTCTGTATGTATTCTCGAAATTTCTTTAAAATAAAAAATGCACATTTCTGACCATAATCTTATTACCTTAGCCAAGATGATGAAACAAATTCAAGTTAACAAAATAATCATCTAAAATTCTAGTGAAACTTTATGTCACACCAAAGATACTATTTTTCAGTTAATTTCACGAGAATGTGTTAAAAAACATTACAGTAGTCTTGTAACTAATAAATTTTGAAAAACATTACAGACCTGAAAGAAATTCAATTTTACTAAGTTTGACAAAACCTACTTTTAAATAAAATGACTCGGTTTCAAGTCGCTGTTCGCGATTCCGTGCCATGGATTCAACTCTTCGCTGCCCAGCAAAATATTCGTAGCAGTTGTAGTCACAAATATTCACGATGTTCATTAGAGCTGTTTCAGTCGACTCTAAAGTTTTCCAAATCTGAAATTTGAAAAGAAATATTTATAAAAACTAAGTTGGGCTGAAAAGTACCATTTCTTTTTAATCTTGCTAGTGAACGCTATAAGTAAATCTTAAATGGACGTTATTCTACAGCCACTTTTGCAATGAAGAAACAAAGTAAAAATCTATGACAACTGTCCTGCACCAGAACAAATTTGATTTTCATAGAAATACTCCACTTTCAGATTTTTCTTTTTTTTAATGTTAGTCTCAGAATAAATTATTTTCATTTATAATATCTTGCAGTTTTGGACGTTACTATCACTGCACATGTATGACATGTATGTACTGTATTCACATGTAAAATATAATTCCTTGCTTCTTTCACAATTATGCAAACAAAAATAGATGGAGTTTGAATCTTTGATTTTCACTTGCTCTTGAATTTTGTGTTGGCTATAATACTGCATTACCGAATCACTGACCCGATAATTAATGCTTTATTATTCTGTGTGCATTTTTTTACCTCTTCACTTTCAGTACGCAAATCCATGAGCCGTGCACACAGTTGCCTATACCGTTGATCCACTTCTTCCTGCATTGACTTATGCATGAGAAATTGCGTTATCTACAAACACAATAACAGTTTTCTTACAAATTTCTGTTTAACCAAATATTAGGTGAGCAATAGAGATTTATTAGTGTATGATAGTACTGTGACCTCTGAAAGTGACCCTGAAAAACACCACAAAGTGATCAAGAAAAACTAAAAATCATTATATTTATAATATAAAAGCCATAAGGAACTACAAGACAAAAATGTCTGCACAAACAACAGCTGAAAAAATGATACACTAAACTAGTAAATTTATGAACTTCTTTACTTTGAAAAAAACCAGGGTTAAAAAGGTTAAAGCAAGACTGAGACTCAGCAATACCGTTCTTGTTTACGGATAGTGCACTCAACCATCTCATATTACAGAAAACAATCTAATCACCTTACACAACAACCGTCCTAATTGATAAATTGATAACACCTGCTATAATTTTCATTAGTTTATAAATTACCACATGTCATTAATTTATCACTTAAGATAGATAATGTGCAAGTTGATTTGATTGTTTTCTGTAATGTAAGATGTTTGTGCACAAATGTAAGTGTTATTGTGGATGAAAACACGAGAAAAGAAAATTATTAGTTTGTATTGTCATAGGATTATCGTATTTTGGCATAGGTTTTCTTAGGAAGTGCTTTTGTCCACTATTTTTTGCAGACATTCTGACTTACGATTTTGATTGCTTTTGCTTCTCTCAATCTTTAAAGATGTCGATGATTGGACCAGCAAAAACTTAGCCCATAAGCAGACCATTTTTGCACAAGTATTCTGTTTTATTGTAAGTAGAATTCTAGCTAGCTAACTAATCTATTGTTTTACATAAGAAATCATAAAGGGTATAATTTCACTGCACAACTCAACTTAGCAATGCTAGTGGCTGAAACAGCAAAAATTTCGACTGCCATTTTTGTTCAAGCGTTTGTCGTATAATAAGTGGATTCACACTAATGAGTGTATTGTTTTATACAAGAAGTCATAAATATCATTGCACTTTGTGTATTAAATTAAATGTGAGATGCTTTACCTCATCATCCTTATGTGGCTTGTACGTAAACTTCGTTGGAATTAAAAAGGCAGACCGGTAAGCCTCCAAAAACCTATCCTTATCTGCCCGAGCATCCAGTTCACGTATGCAGTGGTCCATGGCATCAATGCCAACTTCCAGAGACCTCTTCAGGGACTCATCGCAACTAATGTGCATCATCAGCGCACGTGCTACGGAATTGTGAAACCCAAAGTCTACCGACTATAAGAAACACGGGAACAAGATGATGAAGTATTACAAAAATAAGTTAAATATTAGCCAGAAACAAGGTTGTGAAATGTAGCAAAGCTTTCAAAAATCTTGACAAAATTTAGTTTTAACTGTAAATGTACATACAGTATTTTAAGTTTTTTATACAGTTTAAAATAAACAAACTCAACTTGATGGTAGCATTGAGACCAAAATCAGACTCATTATCAAAGCAGTGCCTCTAAGTTGAGCCACTGAACTATAGGAGGTGTCTTAGCTACGTTCAAATAAGAGTAAGAATAATAAGAGTAATAAGAATAATAATAAGTTTTTGTACATGGCAAACAGGCAGAATAAGTGTAGCAGTGAAATTCTGTTTGAAAAGTATAAAGCCATGACCACTTAGCTTTGAACCCACCTGACACAGGGGTCACGATTAAATGGGATCAATGTTCAAACATTTTTTTTACTTACATCTATCAAGTCTGATATGTCGTCTACATAGTACTTCTGGACAGCCGCATTGGCACTTTCCACACACAGTAGATACTCATTACGTGCTTTAAGTGCTTTAAGCCGAGTTTCCGCAAATTTACTTTCTCGCTAAAAACATAAGTGGGAATTAGCAGAATTGGCAGACTAAACAGAAATTATACACTGCCAAACAGCTGACACACCAGCAAATTTGCCTATCAAAAACTGCATTTAAAGCTATAAAAATATCAAAATTATTTTACATATGTTGATTACAGGTTATGACAAATATCTATTTCAGGTTACACAAATACACATATCTATTATAGATATTACTCGTGTTAATTGTGGGTTTGTTCTGTCTCTAATAATAATCCTGATATTACCATTATTGTTTATTATAAGTATAGCATTTTGACTTAATGACTAAAAATCACCAAACAATAAATCAAATATTGTTTTATATTTTGTAGAAAAGTTCATTGCAGATGTATAATATATATACTAAACAGTAATGACTGAAATTTTGTTAAAATGCTGTATCTTATGGATTCATACCTATTTTTTCCTAAACATCACTACTCTGTTTTTATAAGTTTGAGTGACAAACCTCAAGAAAATGTTCTAACCTAACTCAGCTTATTTAGAATAAGTTGCAAGTCAGTTTACAGTGTTGAGTCTGCGTTGCATGACAATCTTTTTAAACACATTCGTGTAATTAGTGTAGTTAAAAGAATAAGTACACCATTTATGTGCTCTGCTACATGCCTGTAAAGAACAATGTTTTCCAGGCAAAAGTCTCAAATACAAGGTTGCAAATCAGCATTTAAAAAGCGATTTAAAATTAGGATAAACAAAAATAAGTTCATAAAAAACAAATGTAAAAAGCTGCTAAAACATGTTCTACTTAAACTGAAACCTTTGTCAATGCACTGATGAATTACCTTTGTTGTCTCTTTGCGGAGGAGCCGAACTTTCCGACTTGCCGCTAATTTCTCTGTGCTCATTGACTGCTCAAGCTTCTGCTTTTGTTGCTCTACATTGCGCAGTTTTATCTCTGCATGTTTGTGCTCGGTCTGATATGTGTGATATGACTTCAAGGACTGTGAACATAAAGAAATCTTTAATATCAAGTGCAATTGTGTGCAGTCAGATAAATCAAAATAAATTATGATGTACACAACTAACGGATATCAACTATAAAATGCACTATTTTTCCTGTACGATAGTCATTTCTTAATTAAGTACCATTTTAATTTTCTTGCATTGGTTCTAATTGGTGTTGGTGATATAAATACTAAAACATCTGTGAAAATGTCTATGAAAACTTTTCACAGCAAGAAAAAAGTTCTTACAAATCTCACTGGCAAAAAATCGCTACAATGCTGTAGCGATAAAACCATCCACGTAAACATTAATTGCAGTGAGAAGTTACATTGTTCTTCATATCATCCGTGAAAGTGAGAAAAATGCCACCATGCTGGCTTAACAAGGTTTGCTTTATAGCTAAAATGTGGCAAACTTTAACACTTTAATATAGTATGTTTAGAAAGTCAGAAATTATTAGTTATACAGAAAAAGTTATACACATATATTTGTATCATAGTAGTTTGCTTGTTTGCTGGTGAAATAAACTGAATTTGAAATTTGACCAGCAATTTGTCTGGCTGCAGTGAAAAAAGTTATTGCATGTCAGAGCTTTTTTCTTGTTACCTCATAATCAATAGTTAAAACATGCAAATGATTTAGAGAGCAACATTCATTTTCTCTGAGCATCATAAATGCGGGATATTCGCAGCGAGAAAATGCTACTCAAAACTCAATGCTACTTAGTGTGGCAACAAACTCACCATTTGCAACTCATTCAGCACCTTTAGCAATTCTTCGTGTTCTTCAGCAGCTACTTCTCGACACTGCAAAAACAGAGGCTCTTCTTGAGTGTTTTCAAAGTCAAAACAATTTATGCAGCACGAAGCCATTCTTCACTTTATTAAAATTGATAGATTTTGCTTTTTTGCATTCAATTTCACAAAAATTATTGATTATAATTATACAACTTAATATGAAATCCATTTAGTGAAGTAAAGAAATTGTGTTTATTCACCATTATCCTGTTCTTCTTTTACAAGCTTCTCATTGTGGTTTCATTAATGAGTACTTGAATAGACAATTAGGCAATGCAAAAGTGTACATTTTCACGAAAAGTCTGTTCCTTCTTATAATAACATATACAATTTTGTTCTTGTTTACAAAGTGTTCAAAACTTAACATGTAATAAATGCCAGTAAGATGTAACAAAATAAGTTCTATGTAGAATAAAAATTGTAAAAGAAAGCTGAGTGGTCACAGTGTGTGTGCTTAGCAACTAAAGTTAGGCAGCACTGAGACTAGTCAGCAAAGGGAAAAGCGAGCTAAGCTAAGCTCGTCTGCTAAGCAGGTTAAAATATTTAGTGATGAGGCAATAAAGTGGTGGAGGTACTTAGCCACATTCGAATGTATGTGTAGGCTATATAACCTGATTCAGTGTCTCACCACTAAGTTTTTATCCCAGTTAGCAGAGTGACCCTGCCAAATTGTATAATACCAAAATATGCCAATGACTTTTAACCAGTAAACATTTTTTGGATGTTAGATTAATTTCTGACACTTCACTTTTTTATTGGTTTTTAACATGTGAAAGTCATTTGGTTAGTCACCTTTTTATGAAGTCTTTGCATGTCTTCGGATATGTCCGCAAGGCGTGTGGTGAGCTGGGTGCTATAGATTTCACTCAACACAGCATGGTCACGGCTTTGCTGCTTGGCTTGTGATAAAACGGTCTGCCAGCAGGTGAATGCTGAAAATAACTGCCATTGGTCCCGCCTGTAACATAGAAAAAAATCAAAAGATCAGCTCACAATTACAGTAAGTTTAATAAGTCTTTTTACAGTTCCAGCGATTGATCATGATCGTGAAAAGGTCACAGGTTAAGTGTACTAGACAATGCATTTGTGTACACTTGACAATGCATTGCAGCCCAAGCAGTTGTAATAGTAACAGTTTTAACAGCTAGCTAGAACCTTACCTAGTTCATTTTTTCTTGTTCCCAAGCAAGATCCTGCTAGTAAATCACTCTACACACAAACTATGCAGCTGAAGGCTTTGTTTTATGCACATGTCACGTGACGGTTGTAGTTAAGACGTGTTGCTGTGGTACACTTAACGTTTGACCTGCAGCAACTGCGTATGTGCACAACGAAACTGTGAAAAGGCTTATTACAGACATCCTTGCCAAATTACAGTTTCTACCAAATTATCAACTTTAAATGAACTAATGAAGTGAATAAAAATTAATTTTGGAACTTAAAAAGTTAGCTGATGCATAAAATATTAGTTCGATTAATGTATTGGAAAAGCATGACTTTATTGTTGCAGAACAACAACACTTAAATCATTTACAATGTACAAAACTACGTTTCGGCTTGATCAAAGTCATTCGCACAAAAATGACTTGGTAAAATAGATTTCTGTTTATTGGATAATAAGCTGTACTGATTAAAAACCTTTTCTTTAATAGTTGTCTGCTATATTCAGCAATTTGTGTTCAAAGATGGCTTGGATGAAACCAAAGCCTTGTAAAAGAGTTGAGTGGTACCAATTTATTGATGATGTTGCACTAAAACTACACTAAACTCTTCAAAGCAGAATAAACGAAACTTGTAAAATTTTGTGTTTTAAAAAAATCGAATTGTCTGCAAATTATACAACAAATCTCAAAGCTAATACACCCTTTCCCTGCAATGGTTTTAACGATCAGTCAATAGATATCAGCCCAAAACATACAGCAAAACAATGTTGGTTGAAATCCATTTTATCCTTTTACAGCAGGATTTTTAGTTTATTCTGTAATTGACAATGCAACTTCAATGGCTAGACATGCTTGCAAAAGCCACTGCAATATGCACAAAATAAAAAATAAATAAATTACTCAAATTCGTCAGCACATAACTAAACTGAAATAAATTTTCTGCTATGTATGGGAGTAAGGCTTATTGACCAGTGCCAGCCTAATAGGGTAAATACACGTGGTAACAACAGTCTTGACAGTCTCTAATTGATGACAAATAAAACTGAAATACTGTGCAGACATACACTTATGATAAAGAGCAGCAGTAAAGTAATAACGATAAATAGTAAAGCTTATAAAAAGGCAAACGAAGAAACAAAAAGAAATTTGCAGTATTTTCAGATTCCTACATATAATATAGGCTCATTTTATGCATTTGTGTTTCTAATATTGAGCATGAAATGACTATTTGATAACTCATGTTGTAACACTTGCAGTGGTGTCCTATCTACGAAATAGAGAAAGTGGAGGGGGAGATAAAATAATAAAACAACCGTCACTAGCAACTCTCAAACTTTTGACATATGCAGACACTGCAGTGCCATCTGTGCAAAAGCATGTGAATCAGGCAAGTTGCAAACTGGTGACATGTATCAAACTATGGCACCTACGTTTCATTTGAATCAGGCTGTTTAGGCTGTGCTAACTTTGTTAGTCTGTTACGAAATGATGTTGATCTTCTGAAAACATCAATACTACAGTGTAATTACTGAAAACAAAAATGACATGTTGTCTAAAGAAACAAGTGATACTGATCAAAGTTCCTATCAATCGTCAATATGAAATAAATGTACTAGTTTAGACTGTTTAGCATAATTTATCTATACTAATAATATAAATTTGTCTTATAGAACAAATTTATATTGGCACTAACTAGGAGTTCTGTCAGCCACCCTCAGTTACGTAACTGCTCTGTAGAATATGATGAATTTAATGATGTTAATTTCATACTGTTTCACAACAAAAGTCTGTAAAAAGGGTTGGAAAAATTCTTTTATATAAACATGGTTTGAAATAATGATGTAAATCAGATGCAATCAAATATTTTAAAATATTTTATTAATTAGCTCCTAATTTATATCTCATTTGTCCCCATAACGTCCTTCAAAGGTTTCTGAATACCTCAAGTCATTTGGTTTTAAAGAAAACAACGAAAAATATTTAAGTAGCTAAATTCAGTAATTTAATTAACTGGATATAATTTTGAACCTAAATTTTGATAATAATGTATATTCAATTTTGCATACTTGGTTTTCTATGATTAATAATAATTTAATTATGGTTAACAGAACTACAAAGCGGCACGCATTTTAATGAAAAGAAAAAAACAAATAAAAAAGTATCACAAAGTGGAATTACTTGAGCCAGCAAATAACCCCTGCTAATTCAAGTAACCCTATTATATGGTATATAATGTGCTAGCAACTTTTCCTTACAATTTATCAAAAAAGATCAAGTTGTCACTACAAAAAGTCTAATATAAGCTTTCTTTCTTGTTATTAACATTAAAGTTTACGATTGCACATTTTATTTATTACTCACTTTTGTTTTTCAGCTTTGTGTTTGAGCAACGTACTCTTGACTAGCTTATCAAGTCCACGTGCATACTCCATCTCCACTTCCGCCCTCCGTCGGAAGAAATCCTGAATCTCTGTTACAATGGATGTCAGTTGGTCCACACGGATGTCTAGACATTTCAACTGCTCTGCTAACTGTTGCTTAATATCTGAAATAAAAAATTAGAAATGCTGAATTATGATGCATATATGTTTATAAACAAAAACCTATAGTTTTTAAGTGCATGTTATCTCAAAAGCCCTTACTGTTATATACTTTTATACTTATGAAAATTTTTCACAATTTCAAACATAAGTTTTCGCTTGAACTTTTAAGGCACAGTTTAGTCACTGCCAATTAAAATGCAAGTATTCAAAGGTAAAGGCACTGAAAACAGGCTACCCTAAAAGATGAATTCCGTATAGTAATCACGCAAGTTATAAAGGTCTTAAAAGGTGACTTCCATATAGAAACCAGACAAGTTATAAAAGACATAATGTAAAGACACATAAAAGACGTATAGAAATGTAGAAATCATCGGTTAGCAGGCTACAATAAGCACAAAGTTTCTTTCTTTTTAAACACTCATTACACCTACTAGTATTCTTTGAAGTACTACTAGTAGACTTTGAAGAACGATCGAACACA
The DNA here is from genome assembly GCA_030141605.1 of Tubiluchus corallicola. Classification (NCBI taxonomy): domain Eukaryota; kingdom Metazoa; phylum Priapulida; class Priapulimorpha; order Priapulimorphida; family Tubiluchidae; genus Tubiluchus; species Tubiluchus corallicola. The sequence continues at coordinate 199,766 of JAQGDQ010000254.1, forward strand.
TCAGATAAAGAAGTTATCAGATCAGGTCTGGGTTGAGACAATAAGTTTAGGCCTGTACAATATGCATGGGCCACATTTCTTCTCTCTCTCTCTCTCTCTCTCTCTCTCTCTCTCTCTCTCTCTCTCTCTCTCTCTCTCTCTCTCTCTCTCTCTCTCTCTCTCTCTCTCTCTCTCTCTCTCTCTCTCTCTCTCTCTCTCTCTCTCGCTCTCTCTCACTCTCTTTCTCTTACTATATTTTGCTCCCATCGCTGCCACGGCACACTCTTCATCATCCTTATAAAACCTCTTCTTTTGCTTCACTTATTCTTATGAGCCTATGTACTCCTGACGGAAGGATGGAGAGACCTTCGTATCCTCTTGTATTCCCACACTTGCTAAGGCAAAATTAGAAGCATGAACCAACATAGGGCGTACGTGCGTACAAAATCTGCTGGGGCTTATTATTTTTGGCAGCCATGGTTTGACAGATTCATACAGCTTACACCAACTGCGGAAAACATAAACAAGAACGATGTTTAGCAAAACAACCATATCAACCCTAAAAAGCAATCTAGAAAAATAACCAAGCCGACGATGGGTGCCACAGAATTAGGTACCATCTTGGTGTATACATAGAACCAAAATATTTTTGGGACAAAAAGAGTAATAAGACTTTCTATTTGATTTGGTTTTTATTGTTAATTTAAAAGTTCATGGTTGTGAAAGAATTTAGAAATCATGTATATCCTTCATATTTTCCTTAAAGTTAAATCTTGAACATTTTCAAGGTTCAGGTTCATGGCGACTGAAAAGAGGAACAGAAGCAGACGGAAAAATTAATAAGAGGTAAATGCCTGGAAGAAAAAAGAAATTGAGAAAGAAATGGAGGGAGGGAAAGAGAACGACAGAGAAAGTGGGGGAGAGAGAGAAACAGAGATAGAAAAAGAGAGAGAGAAAGAGAGGGAGGGAAAGATGGACTGAGGGAGAGCGAGAGAGAGAGAGAGAGAGAGAGAGAGAGAGAGAGAGAGAGAGAGAGAAAGAGCGCGAGCATAGAGTATGAAGATGTGTGTTGGTGTGAGAGAAAGTACGTGAAATGTTTGGACTTTTTTGGCAGTAAATTCACCAAGTCTGTCAGGCCTGTACATTGACAGTCACCATTTAACTAGGGTGGCCTGCTGTTCCCGAATTCATAAATATTCTAACAGCACGTGCCTTGAAGGAACAGTGTACAAGTTGCAAAAATGTAAACATCCTCTACGCGACAACAACACACAAAACTAGGATTATTCCCCAAATACCAAAGTAGCGTGTTTAATCTTCCTATTCTATGTCAGAAAACCGGGATGCGTTTTGTCTTGGCACAGATCGACAGACAGTGAGAAACTCGCACAGGAAAAAGATCTAAAATTAGTTTCTGCGTAATCACAAAAACATACTAGGATTCACAATACGATCTCGCTTTAGCTGCAGTTCTTTCAGGCATTATCTGCATAGATAGACGATGAAAGAAATGATTAAAAGATTCATCATCATAATGCCAATTACGTCTATTGTAGACATTAGGGAGGTAGACTTCTAAAATAAATTAAAATTGCCCTCAAGACAAAAAACTAGACAGTATTATGCCACTGGCTTGTCAGCACCATTTGCGAGCCCAGTAACGACAAAAGTCACACAAAACATGTATTGTTAACAGGAGAAACATGGGTAGTAATATTACTACGTAATCCCGAGATAAATATCTATGAGGAGAAATCTAACAAAACTGCAGACGCCAATTTAGCACAATGACAACATGACGACAAAGCTCTATTCAATTGACATTTACACACAAAGCACGCCATTGGGGTTATTTTAAGTATTATCTTATAACTCTTGTCTCGCTAAACTAGAGTACTTTACAATCATATATTTTCAAACCATCGACAAAATAAATCAATAAGAATTGTCTCTTATAAATTATTAATAAAGATTTGCAGAGTGTATGTATGCACATTTAAATAAGGCACGTAGCTACATACCGCAAACCAAAATACGAATATGAGAGAGGGTCATTAATAGGGTACCTATATTAATAACACATTCCACGTGGCATGTACTCTCTACTTGCTTTTATTTATAGTTTAGCATTTTCATCAAAAGTGTTAACAGATGTAAATTTATAGCTTGTAAAGGTAGTCTGATTCGTTTTAAATTAAAAGCAGATTTGCGCACATACTTTCCCAGTGTTTTTATTGGCCCTTAAACATATCTCTAACCTCAAGAATGAAACCAGAAGCTCTTGAACGCTTTTAGTTAGAAAAGTAATTAAATATTAAATCACACCAAATGGAAACAGAATCTTTACACATTTTAAACAATAATTGGTCAAAATAATAGCAAACAGTAATTTCACCACTGGTTCTATATATCAACTGGATGCGAAATTGGTCCTCAACACGGAATATGGAGCAAGCTTTTCGACTTCTATAAAGGTGGTTAGAACTTAGCAATAGGTGAAATGATTAAACATCGCGAAAAAAACTTACAATGTTTCATTAACAATGTTGCCCGGTAAAGCTAATTAGCTCATACCACAGTTCAGCGCAACTTTTTGATGGTGACGACATTATTATGTTAAATACTTTTACATAGTAAATTATGTTAAAAACGTGTACCGGCATAATATTATAATTACTGGCAATTTAAGCAAAGCAACTTTACATCCAAGCACGACAACCTACAAAAATCCAACTACACAGGTGTAAGTCTGTCTAATACGCTATCTCCATTTTCAGGAACTAACTAACAACTTATACGAGTTTGTTTTCTTTACAGTCTCATAATATGAGTTTAAATTAAAATGGATATATTATTTCTGCAATGCTACTCTGCGGTTACTCCGCAAAAGACGTAATAACAACATCGTCTTCCGGTTCATAACCTCAATTTTCCGTTTTATGTTGTTACACAAAATAACCTGATTTGACTGAATGTTATTTCTATAACATATTAATTTCTAAATTAAGAGCAATATCAGATAAGCGCCCCACAGAAGATACATATGAAGTCATTAACTTACAGAATAATAATCGTTTTAATTTTGCATACCTGCAGATACTTTCAAACGCTATTATCCCAGGTTTTAAAACAGGTTCCGACAGGAATCTAATTATCATAATCATTTTATAACTTAATTATTGCAGCATAAGAAAAGCCCAGGGGAATGCATTTGTATTAAACTCCAATTCCTTAATTACGTTATGGACATAAAGTAGTTTTACAGGATTTACATTCAGATATTATAATCATAATATGATACTAAGGTCATGAACTCAGATTATGCATGACACCGGGCTTTGCAGTATGTCAAACTGTAAGTATAATGCTACATTAATAAAACTGATTCAGTACAGCTTGAGCTATAAACCCAGTAGTAATTCACCATACAGCTACAATGTCAGTTGGGAAATACGAAAGTTACTTGATCTCTAGAAGAATTTAAAAGTTTTATTGGGTGTTAGGAATGTACCTTCACTTTGTTCTCAGACCTGACGTAACACTGACGAAAGCGTTGCTGCTGGCAGGTCGCACATCGTAGTCGTAGCCCTAATTACCGTAACGTCGTCTGGCACTTGCAATAAAACTTGAAAAGCCACCCAGTCGGGGCAGTTACTCTTAATTCTCTGGTTTCGTAAAAAGTTCCGTTATTTTCATTTTGATTTGATTTTACAGATATTTTTGATCTGGAGACCTTGACCTTTGACCTTTTGAAACCAATGGGTTTCCAGCACTTGACTAGACCAATCACTGTACCAAGTTTAATGATTATAGCTTCACAAATGCTATTTTCCGTTTTATTTATTCTTATTATTTATTTCGTAATTTTCAAAGTACAATACACGAGTGACGAGGCAGTTAAAAAGTGAAATAAAATAATAAAGGACTACTACAAAACAGTGCAAATTAAAACAAATGAAAGCTAATAATATAAGTAGAAGATTACGGTAAAAAACACAAAGAACTAAAGTAGCTGCTTACAAGTGTCTGTTAAAAACTAAAAATTTGCTAAAATCAACATTCACATGTGGCAGTAGTTATTCCATAAAATTACAACTCTGTTGCTGAAGAAATGTTTAAAGCAATTAAGTGACCTTTTCTTTTTTTAACTTGTACTTTCTAATGGTAGCCCTTGTAATATTTGCAAGTGGTACAAAGTTTAAAAAAAGTTCACCCGAGATTCATATATCACCATAAACTATGCTATAGCACATAGTTAAATCATTATAAATGCGTCTTAATTCTACGGGTTCCAATTTGAGTATTGATAATCTATTAGTGTATGACGTGGAGTTTAACTTACATCTAGCAAGGAGTCTGCGTGTGAAATATCTTTGTACATTTTTCACAAAATCTACATCCTTTAGAACGTAGGGACTCTAGACAGGACTGCGATATTCGACTAATGGGCGTACATATGTTTTGTAGGCTGTAAGCAGTGCATGCTTATCAGATGTAACAAAGCAACGAAAAATCATATTGCTTACACGATTTGCTATAGCACAAATAGTAAGACAATGAGTAGAAAATTTTAGATTTCTGCTAACTGTGATTCCGAAATCTAACACTTCATCTCTTAGCGGAAGATTAGTACTTTCCATTTTATAGTTATGGACAGGGTTTTTGTATCTTATATGTAGAACAGAGCATTTATTAACTGAAATCGGAAGTTGCCAGTTATTAGACCACTCGGAAATACAATTCATCGCATGCTGAATGTTATCATTTCCAGTGTCAGCACAGTGATATAATTCTACATCATCTGCATATAGTTTACAATAAGTACTACCAATGACATCATACAGTTTTGGTTTTATCATGCAGACAGCAGACGGATGGACAGGCAGACAGACAGACGCGATAAACTCCCTACTCCCTACCAATTTTCACACTAATATCGATATTTGCAATAAAAACTAGCCAGTTTAATGCTTGTGATGTGTGGCATAATTGTTACATGGACAGCGATTAAATCCAAAAACGGAGCTATCTAAAATGTTGCATCGCTTAATTCACTTTCAATTGCCAGTTCCATAAAGAAGCTGCCATCTGTCGTTTCAAGATAGAAAACTGTATCTGTAGATTCTGATGCAATTTTTTCTGCGAAATCGGTTCAGGACTGAGATGGCGCTTGATATTGTCAAACAATTATGAACCACGCAGTCAGTGCACGGTTTTCTCGATACAACTTGCGTAAACAGCACTTACGGGGAAGCCAGTTAATGTCTATGACGTCACTCAACTGACGCGCGTGGAGTTTAACGTCTGTTACGATGGATTCAGCTGTTTGAATTTATTACACACCCAGCGATCTGTAAACTCATAGTGACAATACATGTAGAATCAGGCAAAATTCGGTGTTTGTACGTATTTATTTTTGAGATAATATATATTAGAAGTCTGGTAGGCCTAAACTGTTGATAGGGCTACAATTATTAACTGGTTTTTGCTCAGAATCGAGGAATATGCTTCACACTGTACATACTGCAGGTAATGGCTTAGAGTCTAACATGCTCAAACACAATCAGCTGCACACAATTTCTGCACTTAAAAAACACGGATTATAAGTTTCTGCTGTTTTCAAAACTAATCATAGGTCTAAGTAGAATTTAAGCATCACATCGGATTATTTCAGTTACGTTATATTCAGCATCAGAACAACGTTAAATTTTTCGGCTCACTATTGCCTGCAACACGGGCTGGGACAAAACGAGGTCAAGGCGGGTGGATCAGTTTCTTTTACTCTGCTGGATAATTACAAAATTACTGACTACCCTCTTACAAGCGCCACAGTTAAGTTATTAGGTGCCCAATTGAGTCTTTATGTGATTTCGTGTATCTCATACTTAAGATTGACTCGCTTTTATTAATTCCAATGTAGCGTTAATTGGCATTATTAGAAGCAATTGTGCTCCTCACTGATAAATGCAAATAAATAGTAAAATGATTGTAAGGTGTCTCCAGTGTAACAGTAATTAAATCATTAAGTGCATGAACACAAATATACGTAGGATAAACTTAGTGCAAAGTGTTTTAATTATGCTGTGTATTATCAAAAAAACTTTTGCTAAAAAAGAAACAGTGTGTATTGTTTCGAATGATCGACTAATTAACGATTTTATTCGATCATCGTCACACGTGGTTTTCTAGATTGTGTAAATATCTATACTTTAGCGTGGCACTTAGGGTATATAACCTCCATATCGAAATTATAAGTTAAAATTGCAGGAGATTACCTCCCTCCCTCCATTAAATTATTTCTGAAAGACAGTACTAACAAGTAATTAATTCTGTATCATGCGTACTAAAAAAAAACTTTTCAATTTCGTCACATTTCGTTATGTGAAACTCTAATCATCCCAATGTTTATCTTTATAACTATATAATTATGGCTCAAAATACCAATATTCTTTCAGTTATAAGCAAGAGCCCTTTTGTCACTCGAAAAAACCTCAACCCCTTGCGCACGCCCAGAGAGGGCCTTATTTTATGCACGAAGCATCTGAATGCCTAAACTCACCTGTAACAAGATGATGAAACTTATGATGATACGGTATGACATCAGAGCAATTATACACAGCTGGCTGTCCACACCACAAATTCAACACGTTACACGTTGGAAAGTTAGTCGGTAAACTCATAATGTTCACAGCTGACATGAAAATGTTTAAAAGTCACCAAAATGAGTTGACGCCGATCAAAATTAATAATGAGTTACTATGCGCTGTACGCTTAGGCTGATACTCAAGCTCACATCACACTACTAGGACCAGTGATCCAGTAAAACCGGCTAGCTTTGTTCTGTGGAACTTCAACATGCATCAGCCTTCAACTGATTTATAAACTACACACGTCACACGACAGCTGCAGTAGTTTCCTCAAACTACAACATGCACACGCTGATTTACAAATTTCCCGAAATCATCAGCACGATACAAACAGTTTATGATGCGACTGTCTGCGCTCTTGAGATTTTACGATAGGGGCCACACAAAGTAGCTGAACACACATCTATAGTCTAGCTTCAGCTCATTTTTTTACAATCAATGAAGCTCGTTGCTTTATGAAGCTGAAGTTACAAAAACTTATGAAATATAGGAAGATGTTCTATTGTTACAAAGATATGCCACTAAAAATTTTCAATACTTATAAAATTGTCTTCGTTAGCCGAATACAAGTAGGCATGTAATGCGCCGACGTTACAAAATGTGCGGAAATTCCTCGCTAAAAATCCATACAAATTTCAATAGCAACTGATTTTCCGAAACGACTTTCAACTTCTTTTTCACCGTGCAAGAAATCTCGAAGATGCAACCACATTCACGTTTCAAGTGTTTTCTGACAGAACAAGATGATTTCCATGCTAATAACAACAACCACTCTTCACGTTTTCTATAAGAGGCACAAGAGCTACTTGTAGCAATGCGCTTTGCGAATGTAAACGAATTCTTGTTAAATTGAACGCACCAATGGCACCAACGTCAGTGAGCTCTAGCAACACCTAGAAAAAGAGCCCAATGACAACAACCTTTTGTTTTTGCTTAGTTCCAGTTAAACCACTAATGTTTGGCTGACACTGTCCTCTTTCTTACACAGACAATTGGAAGAATAGTTGAAGACTTGTTTACAGCGCACCTATTCCTTTAATTAGCGCAAGCCATAATCGACAACCACATGTATGCACACTTACGCAGTCATCCACAACCACATGCATAAACTAAATACACTAGCACATTCGTCAGTGGTGATTTTTACCGGGTGATGATACCACTAAAGAAATCTGCATGTGCAGCGGTAGCAGCAACAGCAAGGCATCTGTAAGTAGTTAATAAGCGGCAGGGAAAACATTCCAGCGTGTTGTATTCCTAGAGGATTAGGGAAGCAGTAGCGGCACTCGTGGCATTACAGGCAGGCAAAAACTCTTCCCCGAATAGGATAACACAAGAAACTAGGCACTAATGATACGTCGAATTAAGGTTATTATGTAATAGTTTTAAATCAAAAGATGGCGCCTAAATCACAGTATCGGTTTCAAGTTTAATGGCACTTGTGATCGAGGTTAATCAATAAAAAGAAATATTTGGTGTTAACGGTTAAGTTAGTTCAATAAATTTTATTATGTGTATAAGTTTGCATTAATGTTATTGTGTTGCAATAAGGGAGCTAAGTTTTGAGACTCCAAAAGCACATAGTTATAGGTTTGTTTTAATGTCGAGCAATAGAATATTACACAGCAACGTCTAACTAGGTGCCTGTGGTGTGTGATGCCTTTGAAGGCCATCAGCCTTCTGCTGGAGTTTGCACGACCTTGAGCCAAGAACAGAGGTGATGAGTGAACGGCCAGAGAGCGTCTGCTTGTGATGGACTAATTAATGTCAGTCACCTTTCCTTCATAAGTGCATAGCAAACTCTGCTGCACGCAAAGGAAGTTGTCTGCATGGCTTCCTAAAATGGCACAGGCATCACATCCCACAAAAATGGTTCTCGCACAGGCAAAGAACTTCAATCCAGGGTAATAAACAGCAAATTTCAACACAAGCTGTCCGAGCAGGGTGCCTCTTTTAGAGTTTAACTATTTACCCTACTTCCAAAAGGCGGCTCAAGTCCTAAGTAAAATAGTACATACGTAGGACATAGTAAAATGAAGGTGTGATGCATAAAAAGTTAATTATTATTGTTCCACTACGCAGCCGTATGTTCTTCTTTTTCTTTTCCTTGGGTAAAGTGAAGTGCTTAAAGAAAAGGACAAGTGATTAACATGTTCTGTTTATTTTACTGTTATCGCTTAAACTTAGGAAAACATAACAAAGAAATTTTCAGAAACTGTCTACAAAGCATACAATTAATTTATACTACCACTTAGGCGCTGTAGTTACCGCCACTCACTCGAAAATTGTGACGTAACCAGCAGACTTCGTGACTTTTTGTAAGCGCAACGTAGCTTTCCGTATGCGCTGACGGAAATTGCTAGTGCGCAGCTTTTCTGCAACCGATGAACGACGTCACTGGTGGAAGAATGGGCATTCAAAATGGGAGTGTGAAACGACTGTAGTTTTAAAGTGCTTTTACTAATTATACGAGGCACTTATAACATTTTTATTATTAAATCCTTCCGACATTTTTCTTCAAACATTGAAATAAGTCTAACTTCCCAGAAAACCTGCTTTTCCTTTAAATGCACGAGTTTGACGGCCTGATTGTTAAAAAGCAAAAAAGCAAGAACTTCATGCGCTGGACAGTGTGCCGCATGGCGGACGCACAGTTAATGCTTCAGAAATTGTTTGAAAAGCTTGCGCTGGTTTTACAACGACGAGCTGGCCTAACGTGTTTGTAACTCTAGGCAAAACAAGCGTCATCGATATTAAATATGATGTTTAAAAAGCGTTCTAATCAATTCTTAAAGCAACTTCTTCAAAAAATTATTAGCAAAGTTTCAATTTGAAGCTATAACTAACTAATGGAGTTTAATTCTTTTAATTCTCCACAAGAAAAAAAATGATCTTTTTATCTGCCTAGTGCCAGACAGCTTGACTAAGGCAAACAGCTAGTGATATATAGCTAGGCAGCAGATATACAACAAGAATAAGTATCCCGACACAGCTACACCCAAAACTATATTTATGATGCACTGTAACAACATTATGATCTTTTAGTCACAAAGGCACATTAAAATAACTATACATTAAGGGGTTTTTAAAACACACTAGTCAAAGCGTGGCTCACATCAGAAGGTTTTATGCTTTAGGTACTGAAGACTGATTGTAATTCTTGCAGCAACCTGACAAAAATGTGCGAAAAATGTTCTAACCAAGTGCAGAATAAAAAATATAATTAGAGCCAATACAACTGAGTAGATTCGCTCTGCCCCTTGGCATACTTTTAACCCTCATCTTCCATTAAGGATGTCAAGCCAGCTTTTTTTGTACTATCACAATAAAAAGAAGATTTTTTTATGCACTTTAACTCAGCCACACACAAAATGTTTAAGTTAAGCTTATGTCTTAAAATTGAATCATTTAATATCTCTTATATAAACGCCTAGCAAGCGTACAGATAGCGCTTATTTTCAACGGCACTTATGGATAGATAGAGACTAATTTTCAGCGGCGCTTATGAGTTAACCAAATAATGGAAAAACTAGCCAGGCTGGACAGGACAATAACCCTCTTTACGCCTTTATTACTAGTCATTAGACTTGCCGTTGAACGTAAATTACCAACTGGTTGGAGGGCAATCAGCGTAGAAAGGCACCGCCTTATTGTAGTGTTAAATGGATGTGATAAAATTAGCGTCAGCGGAAAAATATCGTATAAGCAATGCTTAGAACTGTAGTTACAACTAAAATGTGTAACGTGCGCACAATTAAAGCTGCACATCCATGTAGAAAGTGACTGTTCAGAGCTTTAGATAAACTGAAATACGTAGGTTTTAATATTCACAGACCGCTGCAGTTAGGACTTTTAGCAGCAGAAATCTTTTTAACACGTATCAGAAATTGCCTGTACTTGACATGCAGCCATAATTTTATGAACGTTTGGCTTTTCAGTTGTTACTGCAGTTCTAAAACTGATGACATTTTTACTGACGCAAATTCACATCCATTTAAAACTACAATATGGCGGTATCTTTCCACGCAGATTTTATCTCAATAACCAACCTATAGATAACAATTTACACTCAACAGCTGAGCCTAGTGAAGAGTAATAAACAAAATATTCAGAAAGCGTCCGAGAAGTACTATCATTCCTTTTTCCTCATGCTCACAGACATAACTAAACATAACTAAAAACATACTATGATCTATACTAATAACCAAATATATAAATTTTAGTATTACGTGTGGTCATTTTCTCCAAATGTGTGTTTTGTCTATGTAATTTTCGAGCAACTGTAAGTTCTAACACAAATTATCTAAAGCTTTAAATTAACGCAAACTTTTATTATGTACCAAGTCAATAAAATAGTAAACTTATGCAGAAGCCGAGTGACAGACACAAACTTTACAATGAATAATAACATGTATAACGTCTATTAAAGAAAAGTAAAGGTGTAGAGTAAACAAAAGTAAAATATGATACGACATTAGCACATCTGTTAAGACTTAAACTACTGCTCAACACTTGGCACCCAATTTTTCTAGTCTAACAGTGATAACATATGGCAGTTTTTTTTAAAAGAAAGAAAACAAATCTGAGACATAAATTAAACTGTCAAGGTTTAGTCAAATGTCCACATGTAAGGCAGACGCTGTAAGATGTTTAGGTTATGGTTACAGTTCTCATGATACCAGAGAAGAAGAACAGTGAAAAAACGCATAAATTTGTTTTTTTAAAAAAAGTTACAAAATTTCCACATAATCTATTGTGTGTTATTAGTAAAGCAGAAACAAATTACCTTACTATTTATTTTACAATTTATTATCCCAAGCAAACCATCTAGCGCTCAAAATGACCGTCGGATCAGGATTAACACGTGTAATAGGCTCATAGTTACACTCGTAATATAATACACAGAATAGGGTCAGCTATTTCACCTACATCATAAGTCTTGCGTTGTAGGATTTAAAAAATTGAATATTTTGTCGTCAAATGTTACCCCTTAAATATATTATGCACTGTTACACTGCCTTAAAATCACAGTTCTTTACACGGTTAAAACGTGTCTGTCAGTAGGGATAAGAGACAATAATACTAGTATAAGATTTTTAAGTGTACCATTTTATATTTTAAACGCATTTCGTGTAATTTTCGTTTTAATGTCTGAATATATACTAGGTGAAATGGTACACTGATATGGAGTCTGAACAAAAAGTAATTAACTTAACTTGTCCTGGGCTTTCTTAAAATCGGCCAAGCACGAACCATGACTAGATGGATAGTCAATGCACCATAATTTAGTGCTGAAAGCTGTTGTCTTTATTGCATTAATTATATTATTTTCCCAGCTGTAGATTTTATTTTTCAAGATTAGGAAAGTCAAGAAATTTATCAGTTATGCGTTCAACAGTACAGTATCTGTTCTAGACGAAAATATTTGACATAATGAGAGTTTAAGCACACAATTATTAAATTTTTAATTAGGAAGATACATTAAAGAAAGAAATGTTAAAAGATGGGATTTGAACCACTGACGACCTCTGTTACACGCTCAGAGTACTTTGTGACCACTCAGTCCCTGTTTCAAATGCAATCTTTCACACAAATAAATGTAAATGCGTGTATGTAATTTTTTCCTTGGATAGGACGCTTTCTCAGATTACCAAATGGAACTCCAATAAGAATCGCTTTCAAGGAAGCCTTAAAACTTTGCCAAAAAATCCTCCTGGCAATTTCTTTTTTAGCCATGACGGATTTAAAGTTTAATCCATTATTAATTATTCATTGTGTAATTAGGTTTTTGTGCAAAAGGTTTTAATTAAGTGACATTATGCATGCATCTACAGGCAGTTCGTTGAACTGATTTCTGTAAGTCAGTTGAAAAGTCCAGCAGATTATATATACATCGACAGAAGTCTATTTACTGTATATCACTAAAGCAGTCAAAGGCTGACTGATAGTGCCAGATGACAGCCGTGAATGTCATTCAACACGTCAGCATCAAACGATACCCAAGGGCAAAATTGTCGGATTTTCTCGTCATGTTTTTTCTAGAAGGTTATCAGGTATCAAAGGAAACGTTGCCATCCGGGATAAAGGGACAAAAAAGTTTTTACTGACTAATCCAAGACAGACGTCTTGGCGATTGGGTTTCTGAAAGCAGAGGTGAAAAGTAGAATTTGGGAGGTTGTCGCAAAAATACATGGCGATGTTATGAGGAACAAGACGCAAAAATACATGGCGATGTTATGAGGAACAAGACCATGTAGCAATAACTAATAATAAAATTAATCGTTGATAATACTAAATCTGCAATATTATAACTGCAGTAGGAAAATACTGTTCATAAATATAGTTCAAAAATTCGACTTGAAATTTTATATCGAGTTACATTCTGTTTTATTGCATACAGGGCTTGCCTTGCAGTAACACTGTGTAAAACTTGTAAATTTAAACTCCCACGATGACCATTAGGCGCAACCATTTTAACGGCAAGCTGTTTGAACCAAGTTTAGATAACAATGCGTAAACTTTGAAAAAATAATCAGTGTTTGTACCAAACTCTTGCTAATTAAGCAAAAATTACTTTATATTGTCAGTAAAATCAATACTGTGCTTTTGTTGAAACAGTGGTGCACACTGGAATGGCGATGCAGAGACGTTTTATCAGATGACGCGAATTTTTTTAAATTATTAAGAATGTTCTTTTCCTGTGACATAAGTTTTTCAGACAACTAAGCATTATGCTAAGTAACATAACTTTTGAAAGATTTTTGTGATATACTTTAAAATACCCTTTTCCCCCTTTAAATCACACCGCCACGTAAGAAACCTAAAAGAAATGAATGAATGCTATAGTAGAATTCTAGAAAAATTAATATTTATCCTAAAGATTTTTTGTGATACCTAGATATGCCTAAAAATATCGTCCACTATAAAAACGTTGTTATGGCTGAAGATTGAAGAGGCAAGATATCATTCACTTGTCATGATGATGATGATGATGATGATGATGATGATGATGATGATGATGATGATGATGATGATGATGATAATGACGACAATGATGGCATTGGTGGTGGTGGTGGCAGTGCTGCTGCTGGGTGCTGGTGATGGTTGTGGTTGGTAGAAATGGTGGTTTTTGGTGTTGTTGGTGGCAGCGGCGACGTTGATGGCGATGATAATAGATGAGTAGCATTGATGATGGCACAGATGAGCTGCACAGTCTATGTTACCTTGTTAAAGTTATTAACGTCTAGTATAATTCTATGATAATTTTGATGATTTTGTGTATTGTCAATAAAATCACTATCTCAAACCAACATTCCAATAAATAAGAAAATTAAATTAAACGCAGATGGCACCACTAACGCACATGGTCACACGATTACTTTATACCGTTCATAAAGGAAAGACTCCATGTGCTGCCATCTGTAATCAGAAAATGCAGACCTATTACGAATCAGTTTTCTAGAAAACGTAAGATTTATGTTTTCTTTAGAATAACGATTAGGGCCTGTGGATTTTTTGTAATGACAAAGGAATTCGAATCAGAGTTACAATCCCTGAACTGCCCAAATATACATAGTCAGTTTTAATATTAAAATTGAGGCTTGAAAAACCTACTGGTGCTGATGTAGTGTTTTTAAGATCAAGGCTAGTCAAGGCTAAGCGCTCACAATCTAGCAATCTTAGTTTACATCAACTGGCTAGGAGCATTCCTACAGCTCATGCTATTAAAACGTCTGTTGGGTACAGTCCAGTCACTAGAGGCAGTGCCGTTCCGATCACGAACAAAAATCGACCCTAACCGATACCGATTATTGATTTTTGCCAAAACCGATAACTGAACCCATACCGATTTTTTTTTCCTCGAAACCGATGCCGATACCGCATTTTTCGCGAATATCGGCAACCGATCTATCAGAACAACGCTGATTAGAGGGATTTCAAAACCTGTATATTATTTGTTTAATTAGCATTCGCCTGTTTAGTAAAGTTTCCGTGCTTCAATAAAACCATAAAATCTGCGTTTAAACAATTTGATGCTTAATGCTTGAAAATTATAAAATAGCGTTTGTTCGTATTGGACATTCTACTCATAATCTTATTTTCGCAGAATTTTGCGATCGTACTCTGAACTCATAATCATGTTTTGTAACTATTAAGTGTTTAAGCATCGTAAGATGAAGCTCATTGGTGAGCCCATAAAAGATGTTTATATTTATTTAACAACGGTAAAAACTACAACAACAACAGCTGTTTCCTGGATCCTGAACTCTCCTGATCTTGAAACAGCAATTTGAAGGAACCCAGACAGCTGGAAATAGTGTACGTAATCCCGAATGCAGTTCTTCGCATTAGTATTAACCAATAAATTCGCGAACTGCTCTGCAGCGCCATCTCTTGTTCATTTTACCACTCTCTTATTGCTGGAATACTGCAAATTAACGGCCAGACATCGTGACCTGGAGACAAATGTCTGAATCTACTTTGCTCGTAACTTGGTGCTAAGGATGTTAATAGTTAAAGGTTCAGTAGTTAACACATTATGTCCAAAGTATACAATTTACAAAAAAACATGTTCAGTTTTGTGATTTGCTACATGGGAACAGCATGCGCACTAAACATGTAATGAAAATACGTACAGACACCTCTCTTTTTATCAAAAACTAAGAACTCTTTTATTAGACATAATGTGCCAACTCAACGACCAATTTATATACGCAATATGAGAAAATCATACAGGTAGAAAGACTGTTAAGTTTATTATCGGATTCAATTTCTGCGTCATTTTCCATTTTCAAGGTATCGTGTATCATTTATTCAAACGCCTACATAATTCAGTACAATACATTTCAAACTAGCTGAAGCATCTGTCACTGCTACAGCCTAGAGTGCTGAGAAAATCACCCCATAGTGACACTCGAATTTGCTTTTTGATGATGTAGCAGAATATAATGACATCCCTGAGGAGAGAGCAGATAATGCAAAATAAAAAAAACAGGAGAGAATGTAAAAACGTAGAAATCCTTAAACAAAATCGGAAACGGAACGGAAGTTCGTTCACCGTCTACAAAAATGTTCGGCTCTTGATGCGGCATTTCAGGAGGATGTTCTATACAAAAATTCGTCTTTTTTAAACTCTGCAACAAGGTTGAGTTGGATATTCCTTCTCTGGAAAAATTTATTGAAATGAAAGCGTTGATTGATCAAGCGGCCTAACAATAAACATGCTTAATAATCCCTACACATTGAAAGGTATTTTACGCAATCCGTCTCCAGATCAGCGATGAATGCTAGAATTTGCGTTGATGCTAACGATACCAACAATCTTCAGGGCGAAGAAATTCGGTGACTAGACCACTGTCCCACCACTTGCAAAAAATGTGCTTGCATAAAGAGATGACAGGTTATTGGCATATTTTAATAGTCAATCAATAAATGAGTTGTACTAAACTACTTGACTGGGGTGTGGGAGTAGAAAACCCTGGAGACGTTACATAAATTAGTAGGTGATCGTACACACCGCGCATGCGCAGAGTGCGTTCTTCGTAAATCATTTATTTATTGCTCCTACTTTACGACCCTCTCATTATGTCAAATGTAAAGTTTTAATCCTTTCCGACGTAATTTATTGTCTAACATAAAATTCAAACATGACAGGCGGATGAAATGATTAAAACCACGAGAAAATGCAAATGTAAAGTTTAATTACAGTGCAGACTGCCTCTCCATCTGTTAAAATACTTGTATTCAACTTACGTCTGCAAATTACACACCCTGAGGCCAAGCTCGCTACGCTTATGATAATTCTTGCGTTTTCGTAATATTTATTCAAGTGGTAACGACTGTTTTAGTCCAATCAAATAATTTGATTAACTCGTTTGCAAACAGAATTATGACCCATTAGAAGATCAATAAGAAAAATCTTATGAAATAAGTTTATGTTACTCTGGCGGTCAGTCTTCGATCGCTTTTAGAATGTAGTGAATTTAAGAAAAGGCTTGACATTGTGTTATTTTTATGTGCAATTACCACTCATCATGCACTCATTTTAGTACAAGCTAA
Organism: Tubiluchus corallicola; assembly: GCA_030141605.1. Lineage (NCBI taxonomy): Eukaryota > Metazoa > Priapulida > Priapulimorpha > Priapulimorphida > Tubiluchidae > Tubiluchus > Tubiluchus corallicola. The sequence goes on from JAQGDQ010000254.1 coordinate 216,451, forward strand.
TGGTTTATTATGTTGCATACACATCTTTTGCTGTCCCCCGAATCGTGTTCTTTTATTTAGATTATTTATTTAACTAATATCATTATTATTATTGTTTTTGGTTTTAGTTTATTGACAATTAACTATTATTGTTTTGCTTTGTATTTTCCTTTATTGTTTTTGTTGTCCTACATCGCCACCTTTTCACTATTGAATATTAGTGTTTATTTTTATGAAACCTGCCATTTGTATGAAAAGACAGGAGACTAGATGACCCTTTGGTCTCTCCCTGTTTTGCCCTGTCCATAATTATATTAATTCAATAGTGAATTAAGATTATTGCTATAAAAACACTGGAGAAAATAAAGCGTTCTATGTTCAATTAGATTAATTTTTGTCAGATTTTTGGCGTCTTCGTTACCGTTTCCGAGCGCTGCATACTTGAACGCGGTGAATGTGAATATAGCTTTACTTTTCGATTAGAATTGAAAAGCTTGTCGAATATTTGAAAGATCAGAATCGAACTTGCATCTAAAATAGCATCGCAGGCAAAATTAGTTCGCATTTCCATCCATAGGAGACGCATTTGAAGGCTGTAATAAATCAGTTCTCGTAGATCAAAACTTGTAAGCTTTCCTCAGAATGCTTAACAAATTGGTAGTGACAATCAAGCCTTCAATACATGAAATGCGATATAGTATAACTGAAGCTCTACAGTCTGTTACGAAAATAGTACGTAATTTTCAGTCACTAAGATCTTTTGAATAATCATGTACACCCTTCTTGGCTGTACGGTCTGTTTATGCTCCTTGGTTCTGTATGTGCCCCCTGGTGTTACAGGCGGATTTTGATAATTTTATCCCGTGCAAAAAACCCTTATCGCTTCACACATGCCAACCTACTCGATAGAAATTCAAATCGATCGTGGTGAAATAAACCTTTATCAGTGAATGACATTTCAGAGAAACGCTGTTTTTAGCCATGCAATATAACAAGCGTAACGTAAACCGTTGGAAACAAGCAGCTGATATGCAACAACTTCACACACTGCAAAGTCTACAGCACCATTACTCTGATTTTTTGATGACGTAATTCGGTAATGACTGTATCGTCTTTCTGAGTTCCGCCAAAGTCGTTTCCTTCAGGTGCTATAAGTATGGGTACTGAATTTGCAAAATTGTGGATGAAGCTTTTCTACACTCCTTCCAAAATAACCATTTGCAAAACCTGAAAACATGCTTTGCCGAGCAAACTGTCTTTCTTCTTCTGATAGCAACTTTTAAACCAAGGCGTTAAAAGCATCAAAATGAAAATCACCTAAGAAGGACATTGTAAGACCAATTCTGGGATCTCGAAACTGCATGTACAATACTAGGTCGCATGCTAAGCTGAAGTGAAGGGGAATTGTTGTACCACAAAAAGTGACCCAGCTCATACGAATAAGATTCTAGTAATGAAGACAATGAACTTCTTGCTTGTTGCAGTGAAACGAATTGTCTTTTACACAATTACCTAAAACAATCAGGCACGAATTATGTATATTTCTAACACATAATAAAATTTTATTCACTTCAAAATATAACAGCATTGAGCAATTATACTTAAAAATGCCTCCTTCAGCCTATTAAAATATTAAAATACTCCAAGAAAATAGGATATACGATCATGTAGAGTAGCTTAATGCTTAGCATGACAGGGCCAGGCTATCAGCTGTACTGAGACGGAGAACTAAGATCTGGAGCCCCAGTGGCCGGAGTACTTAAAGCCTAGGGGCCCCTCGTCATAAGTTAATAAGGTCTACTGTACAACGCATAACATCAGGAGCAATCTACGAGATTTACCTCAAAGTTATTATAAAAGAAGTTAATGTAAAATGAAAGTATGTATCATCAAGCAAATACGCGAATTTTTCACTCGCAATTCGAGTTTTTTCGACTGTTCTTTGCAGTAAAATATAAACGGTTTTCAAACTATTGATTTTTGTAGTAACATTTGCTTTTGACTAAAGTATATCAATAACCTGCCAACTACGATTATCGGATTTTTCATCAAGTCTGCCTTGATTTGACAGGTGTCCTTGTCTTCCGGTTTGTTTAAACAGTTAACTTTGTCATTTCTGACGAACATGGGAAAATAGACAACTGAATGACGTCATCCGCCACAATAAATTTTGTCTAAATTTCCAGTAACTCAGCATTACCGTAGCAGTGTATGTCGCACAAAGAGCATACTGAATTACTGATTAGCTTCGTGAACTGTGAAAGGCACGCGGTTAAACCGTGAAGACATCAAAAGCGAATAAGTTCACGAAAATTAGTACCTGGTATACGCAAATTATGCATCTATATAAAGCAAACTTATTGTACATCTACATACTATTAAAACCCCAGGGTGTTTGTTTTTTGTTGCATTGTATTTTATTTCATTTTAATATTTGTGTATTATACGGTCTTTGCTATCGGAATAAAAATTTGAATTTTATAGAACTGAATTGTGTCAGACTCTGGAAATAAAGTTTTAGACCATGTTAATTTAGATCACTGCCTGCCCCCACATGGCGGCCGAAATGGCGTCAAAGTACCTTTAGCCATTAAGTCTTTTAAAGAGATTTCAGGCATTCCTAAGTTTGAATATCGACGTCTTCGCTCTATCCGAATAAAGAAATCCAAAATGGCGGCCTAAATAGCATACAAAATAACACCTGCTAATAGCACATACAGCAGTTACATAGCTAACAAATGTACTCACGATAAAATTCTGGCACTTTCTTGATCCACGTGTTAGTGGAGTGCCGTCGGATCAGCAAGCTCACCCGTCGACTCGGTTCCGCATTTCTTAGGTTCATCAGGCCATCTTTGCGGCGAACTTGTGCATCCATTCAGACTTTCTTTCTCACTTCAGTTACTTATACAAGAAGTCCCTGACTTCAACTTTCTACACAAAAAGGAAAGAAGGTAATTATAACCAAAAGATCGTTAATTCATTATGACTGTGATTACCAGGATTTTTTATAACCCATTGCAGTTTATTTTACTAATTATTACCCACTGCGTGTAATGAATTGGAGAAAGGAGACGCTGAAAAATTGTGAGCTAGTCGGTATTTGAACCCGAGACCTTGGATTAGTACTCCCATGCAGCCATGCTCTATCATCCACCCACCATGACAAAGCAGGACCTGAGATTTCCTCCGTGTAGCTCACAATCCAACAGCAATTTGGGAAAGTATTGATACAATCAAAAGAGTTTTATAATTTTCAGTATATTAATCCCTTACTGGTAGTGACAGGTACATTTTACGAAAACTGGCTGAATGAATTCGTGCATAGCGCTAAGAAATTTCATACGCACAAACTTACGAAGAAAATCAGAAAATCGTTCGTAAGAACTTTATCACTAGCTTTATCACTTATCACTGCATCACTAGTTGTGCCAGCACGGACATAGCTTTGTTGCTGGCATGGAAACGTAGTTTTGTAAAAATGCAACGACGTTCATCTTGCGGAAAGCTCTTTCTCACTATTATATTTTCATGCAGATGTATTATATCGTAAAATAAGATTTTTAAGCTAGCTTTTAGTAGAGTTATGTTAATATTTTTGTATGTATTTTATGTATTTATGTTTTACGGACTAGATTCCGAAATAAATAAATAATTCAATATTTCAATTCACTAATTGAGAATTTTTTAGTCTATATCTGAAGTTTAGCGCCACTTTCTTCTGCTATCATGCTAAACGGTAAGAGTTTAGGTACTCTGTAAGATTCATGCATGGCAACATATGGAACAGGGGTGGTATATAGGTGCATAATCACTGCAATACACTTATGTAGCCAAGTTCGACGTTTGAGTTTCATAATAGAATTATGAAGCCGTTCCACCACAAATTTCATGAATTTATCGCAGAGCTTACCACAAGTTAGTCGTAGGTCGATTTGCTGCAGAGAAAATTGAAAATCAAATCAGTGGCGCATTCTGAAATGCCCATTATATCAATATCACGCAACTGCAGTTCGGAAACTTTCATACTATTTAATTCACAACAAGCATAAGCATTAACTCTTTTCTTAGCCTGAACTTCATACTCATAGATAGATATATAAAATTTATTTTCGCCTCATCTATAAAACAAGATCACACAACTGCAGTAAATAGGAGCTCAACTTTGTGCCATAGGAGACCAAAATTTCACATAATTAAAATAAAACAATGAAAGAAAAGGGTGACATGGTGCGAATGTAGATGTACTAAGACCAAAAAGTAAATTGTACGTTACAAAAGGCACAAAATTTGTGAACACTTAAACGATAAAATTAATAAATAATTGGTGTTTCACCTCATTTTATCTATACATGTAGTTTTCTCTTTTTTTCCAACACCTCAAAGCAGGCTTTGTCAGTGATTTTACGTGTCTCAGGATCTCGCATTAAATAAACAAACTTATTCCAGTTCATAACAATCACTCGATTTGCTGTGGCGCAGTTTTTCCAAAGGGCGTATTTACTCGTAGCACCACGACACTCGTCGTCACAACAATTAAATTTACAACGATAGTTTGAGCCTGGAAAGTAACACTAAAACTCAAGCTGCGAAACAAAATCACTTTATTACATTCGCAGCACTACAATTAGGGAACAATGGATACAGCAGCAATAAAGATAGCAGGCGGTTAAAAATCTACACCAACCACAAACCGAACCTCCAAAGCGTGCATGACAGGCAAGAAAAACGTGATGCACACATCATCATAACACTCTTGCGAGTTTGCGACGAAGTTACGCCGCAAAGATAACAAGACAACAACGCGTGTCTAGGTAAGCCATAAGGTTAAGCCTAGCAACACGGCATTTTTAATCATGGATTGTCCCAATTTAGTTCTCTAATTAAAAGAAAGCGTTTTCCATCCACAGCTAGCAAAACACTTGTAAGGTCTGCTCGGTAACCCTTACTTTGTCATCACATTATTCAGTTTATTATGTATCACAATCAATTTTGTGCATGGTTGAGTCAATTCTGACTGAATTAATTCAACTTCTTATTTTAAATATTTGGGATTTGTAATTTAAATATTGTGACTCATTACACATATTACCAGATGTTGTCATATTTGTTACTGACTTTTTGTATGCCAATAAATGTTAAAAGTTATCTTGTACTGTCAAAACACTGCATAATAGGTATTTCAAGTTTCAACTGTTAAGTCTCAGTGAAACTAACTATTATTAAAAATAGCTTGTTCCCGCATATTCATGGCACTATATAATAGACAAAAAGAAGAACAATGCAGTATAACTTGGCATTCAAAAATAACAAATAAACAGTCATTAACCTTTATTATTAAGAAGATAAAAAAATTCGGGTTTCTGAATGCAGGTTTCCATAGAAACTGGAAGACTTCAAAGTTGTGCAAAATCTTGAGACCCAGGGAATCTGTGCAGCCTCACTTACAGTAGGCTGTTTTCAATCGATTTCACTTAAATAAACAAATTTTAAGTCAGCAAGAAATATGGACAGCTTAAAGAATCCATTACTGGCGATTAGTTGTTTATATAAGATTAAATGCCGCAGGGCGTAGGACGCCCGCAGCGCCGCGTAACACATAATTCCCATAATTAATCATAGTAAGAAAATACAACGATAACCAAAATAAAAAGGTTTCTCCTATTTCCTAGGATCAAGGTCGTTCCGCATTTTAATTCTGCGCTATGAGCATAAAACCACAACCTATAACAACATACTCGTCTATTATGAATTTCACAAGATCAGAAATGGTGAGTAATAGAAAGTTACAATTTTTTGTTGTGTGAGGCTTCAGTATAGTGTAGCGCCTTAGCTCGATACAAACTATAATTTTATTTCTTTCCAAGTTTCCTGTTTGCTTTCAAATTTCACGAGCCTCAATCGATTTGTCAAACAGACTTCCTTTGCCGCAGCTTTCGCTATTAACAGCCAAGCTTTATATAACACGCCTGTATCTTAAGTGGCACTCTCTAACCAAAATTTGAAAAATTTAGAAGCTAAACAGAAAATGTAATTTAAATAAAACCCAAACTATTTCAATGTTGGCGAAAAATATTAGAAAGATTTATTAATAAAAGCGCCTCATGTAACTAGTAAAATCATTTTAAAAGTTGCAACCATTTCACGCTTGCCCGTTCCCATTTTGAACGCACATCCTCCCACCAATGACGGCGTTCATCGACTAAAAAAAGCAGCGCACTGTCAATTTCGGTCAAAAGTATAACAAGTTTCTTAAAAAAAAATAAACAGCCATCTTTGTGACATTTTTGCATGTACGATGGGTAATCTGCAGAAGTTTAAATTAGTTTAAGTCGAGGCGCTTACGAAGAATCACGAAGAAGCCCGTTACGCGCGGCTACCACCGCGCCTGAAAATTTCTATACAGTGGTAGCATAAATTAACTTTATGCTTTATTGACAGTTTTTAGCAGATATTTTTATTACGTTTTTCTAAGTTTAAGTGGCAACAGTAAAAAAAATAAACGCAACAACCAACATGCTAAGTGACTTGTCTTTTCCTTTAAGCATGCACAACCTTGAAGCAATTTTGTGTTGTCAGAATAATGTTACTACAATCCTGCCAAAGTTTATATAATAGCTGCATGCATAGTTCATACTCTTGAAACACGGATGGAAGTTCATTTCATAGGCAGGAACTACAGAGTCAAATAAATAGGCAAAGAAGTACAAAGCAAACATCGTAGGATGTGAGAAGGAGAAAGAATGTCAATGAGTTGAACCCTTCTTTGCAAATGTCAAATTTTTTTGTGCAAAGTAATATGTGATCAAAGTGTTTCAAAACATCGATAGAGAACGAAAGTAGTTTACAGAAATTCGCAAACTTATGAAGCCAGGAAAATGTGTCGACTAGTGAGAGAAAATACGTCCACTGGGAGAAAATAGCGCTACGCAAGTAAAGTGCTTGTATTTTATTTAGTTTAGTAGGGTACCATTGCCAATACACAGTAGTATTGGGTTATGAAAGCATACGTGTGCTATGAGAATTTTATATTTTGCTAAAACCGTGTTTTTCAAATCAGCAACACAATTACGTCCGGACCGATGCAGCGGTACACTCACAAAGCATTCTGACGGGTGATGCATTAAAGCCCATAGCAAAGCAGCACGTAGCTGCAAAGTAGCAAACAGAACGGCAGCTCAATTACATTGTTTTTCTTTGGCTGTAGATTAAACAAGTTACTACATATCTGGCTGTAAATGCATATAAACTTTGTAGAAATTTATGGTAATTAATACATTTGTATTGGAATGATCTGTGAAATTAATTAACATGTGAAAATTAAACTATTGTGGAATAAAAAATAACTTCACCAAAGCGTGGAAGTTAAGGTCAAAAACTAAAACATGTCTGTGAATTCTGCCCAAATCCTCAACCATGCAACCTAATATCCATAAACTCAGCATTTGCAATGAAGAACGTAAAGTTGTGAGATGATTCACACAGCACCATTTGATCATGACTCATGGAGGCAACACACAGCAGCAGCCACAGCAACGGCAATAGCAGCAGCGGCAGCAACAGTGGCAGCGGCTACGAAAGCAACATTGCAGGAACAGTAACAAACTGTAACCTCGTTCAGAGGTAGCAGATCAAAAGTTTGGGCATTTTTAACGGTCGTTTGCCGCTATATTTATTCTGCCACCTTTTTTAATTGCCGAACTGTTTTTTCTATATTATATTATGTTATGTTATGTTATGTTACGTTACGTTACGTTACGTTACGTTACGTTACGTTACGTTACGTTACACTACACTACACTACACTACACTACACTACACTACACTACACTACACTACACTACACTACACTACACTACACTACACTACACTACACTACACTACACAACACTACACTACACCATACTATACTATATTGTTTTTGACATTTTAGTTTCTAGTGTTTTCGTTTCTATACAGAAACTGGCATGTCACTCGGCCTGTTCTCCAGCCTCAACGTGCTATTCATCATCAGTGCACATCTGTTGGTGCCAGTTACCTGATAATCAATATGTGATTGCAATATTTTCTGTTAAAGTTTCAAAAACCGTCAACTTTGGCGTTTTGACGGATCCTGTCAATTACGGATTAACAACAGCCAGTCGTTTGACGTTTTCAGACCACCCGGTCCTCCATCCACTGGCGTTAGTTTTGTATTAAAAACTGATAATTAAAAAGCATGAACTGAGGTGTTCTATTTTAAAAAGTAAAAATATTATAAAACTGTGAACAGCCATATATACTGCTGCTACAAAATGAAGAGGCTCACGCCCTTACGCGAGCATAAAAAAAACGAGATCAGACGGAACCTATCTTGAAATCGCATGACATTCGCGAGAGTCACTCATATACGAGTTGCGCTCATAATTCATTATACTCTTTATGTAATTGTCAATAGCTACTTGCATTAGCTACAGTTTGTGCTGGCAATTCTAAAGCATTGGTAATTTAACATTTACAAACGAATTAACACAAGTCGAACATCATTACCACTAATTAAAAGCAACGCCACTAATTGCATATAGCACGCATGAAACTAACCGAGCATACTCAATGCCTCCTACACACGAAGAAAGAGAAGCCAGGTTTTATTATGCGTTTTATACCAGGCATGCGATTTATAGATCATAAGTAAAATGAATCACACAGCCCACATACTCTGTCAGCTTGAATAGGCTTTTTGCTATTATTAGCTTTATCAACGCTGTAACAATCACCAATTTACCTGGTTTAAATGGCTTTTTGCCTATAATCCCTCTCCCTTGGACCCCCCGCTACCTTAATATTGATAACCAATAACGCACAAAAGCGATATGTCCAGGGGGTTGTTAAACTGCGGTAATGGGTAAGGTTATGTAAAGGATAAAAAGATATACGTATCGACGTACATAGATATCGACGATACATATGCAAGCAATTTATTGAACTAAGTAATAGAATTAAGACACAAAAACAACATTAATTTTAGTTCAGTGAAAGTTAATCAATAGGAGATTTTGTAAAAATTTCTTCTCCTTGTTCTTTTTCTTCTTCTTACAGCGGCTATTTTTGTATTTCCTTGGTACTGACTTAGTTCAAAATTTCAAGCAGTTCCAGAACTGAACCACAAAAATTAAAACAAATAGACATGAATGGTAAAGCTAAGACTGCCAAAAAACTGTACCCAATGACGTGTTGATGTAGACTCTAGAACTTAGATTAACAACAGAATCTGTTAGCAACAGTCACACATCCAAGCACCAACCGGAAATGATCGTACTTAATAAGCCTTTTCACAGTTCCAGCGATTGAAGATGATCGTGAAAAGGTCAAACATTAAGTGTGCCAGACAACGCATTTATGCACACTTGACAACGCCTCGCAGCACATGCTGTTGTAACATAACAGTTTTAACAGGTAGCTAGAACCTCACCTAGTTTATTTTTTCTAGCTCCCAACAAGATCCTGCTAGTAAATCACTCTACACACAGACTAATGCATAATTAAGTAAAACAAATGAAGATCCTGAACTGCGGCGGCATACGGCTTTGCTTTACCCACATATCACGTGATGGTTGTAGTGAAAGACGCATTGCTGTGGTACACTTAATATTTGACCTATAGCAATTGCGCATCCGCACAACGAAACAGCGAAAAGGCTTATTGTGAGAAACCAAGCAACTATTTCAAATTCAAGGCACACAGACATCCCAAGGGACACAATGACGGAAAAGTTTTGCATCCCACCCCTCCCCACCTATATCAATTCCAACTTTACTCGAACCCTCTGTTGCATCTAATGACCTGACTATGTTGTAATAAAGTGTAGTTAATAACCAGCAGAGATGCGGTTAAATAAAAGTACACCCATCTGTCAAGTGAGTCATGCATAAAAGTGACAACTACCTGCGCCAGGGTAATTAACAGTAATGACCAATGACGCCTATTACTGGCATATTATACATAAGAGTGTCGCAGTGGAAGCCATAATGTCTGAGACTGAACCATGGCGCTTCATGGGGTGGAAAGATGTGGGAAAGCTACTTCTCGGATACTCATTTTAACTGCATCTTAAAAATATGCGCTTTGAAGTGCCTTTCGCAGGAATAATTTGCGCTTTTCCTCACAGAAGACCTAAGGTAATTCAGACAAAGTAAAAATAAAATAAATGTTCTGCACGTAGTAGAATCTATGTGGAAGCGAAAAAGTGGATTATGTATGACTGCAATTTTGAAAGTTCTCAGTTTACGTAAAACCTTTAGTAAATAAACCTACAATTATTGAAATAATTACCCAACGCTTTCTGTGTAAATTAAAGTCACACTAGCTTCTGATACGTCACTACGCTTCTGTAGATGGCGACAATGGCGCTGAAACAGCTTGGAAACAAGTGATGTCAGAATATATTTGCAAGAAAAACCAAGATAACCATAACTCATTTTTACGAACTAGCACTCTTTGAAAGAACTTCTGTAAGGATTTTTTTAAATTTGTCGCTAAGTTCGCTTTGACCTTTAGCAACACCAGCCTAACATTTTAGTTGTTTATTATTCGGCATAAAAAATTAAGGGCAACCGCGCCGCAAGACTCGTTGTTTGTTGTTATTCGTGCAGGAAAGTGATTTACGGCCAATAATTTAGCAGACGAAAAAAACTAATCCACCCGGAACCCAAACAATTCACATTGACAAAGTGTAAACAGACAGCTTCAAATGGCCAATTAATTTAATCTGCTGCGACGCCCATGGAAGATGATGTTTTCGTCTTAACAACTGCGTTGGATGTGTTCTAGCTTATGAAAATCAACGAGGCTACGTTCGAACCTACTCAAGTTTAGTATTATAAAAGCAAATAAATTAAAAAATCACTAACATGTTGGGATAGTGTACTAAGTTATCTGGTCACAAATCGTTTAGTTTGCATAGTTTCGAAAAACCTGTTACCCCCCCTTTCTCTCCCTCTCTCTCTCTCTCTCCCTCTCTCTCTCTCTCTCTCTCTCTCTCTCGCTCTCTCTCTCTCCCCCCTCTCTCTCTCTCTCTCTCTCTCTCTCTCTCTCCCTCTCCCTCTCTTATTTTCTCCCTTTCTTTTCCCTTTTCTCTCTCACCGTCTCTCTCCCTCCCTTTTACTCTCACTTTCCCGGTCCCCCTCTCTCTCTCCCACGAAGAAAATGGTTCATAATTATCATAACTCAAGCATTCTCTATCGGTAGGTCGGCTATACCTCAAAACATAGCAAGCCAAAATAATTTAGCAAGCAACAGCTGGAGTTCAGGCTTAAGCTAATTACGAAGGCTCGGTTCCACAGTAGAGCAGGTCTTGAGCCTGGAATGCCGTTTCTGACTTCCCATACCAAAATTATTCCAAACAAACCACAGAATAATCACATTCCGGAAAAGGTGACCAAAACAGTTTTTTATACTGGCAAAAACTCAACAAAGCACGCGACTGTGGTTACTGTGCAAACATTGTAAATATTTCTGTGGTTAAAAATGTTGTTTAGTAGGAACAAATAATGTCAGTGCGGTTTGTCAAAAATGTAGACACGCAAATTAGCATACAAACATCGATCAGCGGCAGGTAAATTGCACCTGTAATCAATGTCACCAAAGAGACCGACTCGCGAGGTAGGAATTAATATGCAGCACTGGAAAGGTACAGTGATTATCAAAAAACTTAAATTGTGGTGAAATTGCCGTTGCAAATAATAACACTAGGAACATCATCGAGTTTTAATTACCTATATTCAAAACTGAACCATATAACAAGCTATTGCTTATTTAACTGGCAATGACTTTTCCTTTTTACTTTCATAATCACTGCATGCTTATGCAAATTTTGTTCAGATTATTGCTCAAATATTGCTCAGTAAGCTTTAAACTGCATCTTCATAATTTTAAATATTTTTAACTAATTTAATATATACGCTCACCATATTTCTATGTTATGTACTAGCCGTATTTAGCTAATTTTTATCGATCTTGTTTTAAATCTTGTATTAATCCAGCTTTTGCTGCAATTTTATTGAAAACAAAACATTATATTATAGTCAGCATGATTTCTTGTATGTTTCTGGACAAGTAATGTACAAATTACTACAACAACAGTTTTTTTAACCAACTCTACTTCGGAGTATTTGCTTATTAAACTCTGATGATATTATTATTAATCTTCAATGATATGAAATTGTTCAAGACTTTTGTGCTTTGCATTTGATCTTTTTTAAAATGCACAGATTAAAACGTTTCCTTACCACATATTTTGCAAGTAATTTCATTGCTGACTATTGTTGGCTATTGCAGCATTGCTGACTATTCTACCACACCGTCCACTACAATTTTCATATTTTTATACTCACAATGGAAAACAGTTCAATGCTCCTTGATTCACGCGAAAAGTCAAATTTTTGGGAGAACTAATGTTTTTTTAAAAGAAAATTTTCTGTCACAACTACATGAGAAAGATTAAAATATAAAACTTCAAATTTGCCTTCGAAAATAGAAAAAGAAAGGCATTACGTACAGAAACCAATATAGAACACAGAAAAGACATAAAAATGTAAAAAGATCTAAAGACAGTTAAAAAACTTGAAATAAAAATCTTTACAGCATTTCAAATGAAATGCAGATAACGAGTTGAACACTGAATATTAATTAATTAATAAACGCAAAAACATCAACATTTCCATCAACAAGAATCACGTAGCAAGAGCATGGGATAAGCCCAAATGCCTACTGCGCATGCGTATGAACGAGTAAGAACATTTTAATGCCAGCCGACAGAAAAAACGCATAAGAACATTTCGCCAGAATTCAAGTTTACATGTAATTGAGCTTCATAAAAGTCATAATTTAAAAGAAACTTGTCTGCCACCAAGAATTCTGCTTCACCAAACACTAACAGCTGTTATAACGATGATTTTATGATGTGGGGCATATCTAGGTCATTTTCCACTTCCAGAGACGGCCCAGGGCAGCGATCAAAGGAAGAGAAGCCATTGGGGCAACAAAATCGTTCTGGTCACCTTACAGTCTTCACGCACAATTACGCCACTCGCCTTTTCTCGAAGATTTATCAAGAATTTCAACTTAATCCGGTTCCCGTTGTGCCTAAATCCCGGAAAACAGGATAAGCTGTAACTAACTGGGCTTCCCATGATAAATATTTACCTGGAAGCGGTTGGGCAGATCTCCCGATAAAATGTTCCAGTTTAACGCTCCATTTTCACCAGGAGGCGGGGAGGTCAAAGTGCCCGGATTTCGTAAAACGCTGCAGATATGGGGTTAGACAAGCAAAACGACTGTATCTAATGATTACTGATGAAGTCAATAATTACTGCAGAAATGTTGCACAGCAGACGTAGCTGCCCAGTAGAAATGTTGGCAGAGAAGAAAAATATAAGAACAAAAGTGCGTCAACTTGCACTGAACAGAATGATTAACTGTTTACAATCTTAAATTTATGACCACTTATTAGTGATGGAATGAATTCACAATAATGAATTTTTGACACTAAATTTAAATAAAAGGAAAGAAAGTCTTGACTGAGTCAGGATTTGAACTAGGAACCTTTCGATCACAAGTCCAACGCTATTACGATTATACTACTTGATACTTTGTGTTTAGAAATCATTTTAATTAGCTCACTTCAGAAATTAATTAATTTTGGAGGCATTCTAACGGTTCCATTGCGGTAACAGCGTTAAACTGAATATTTATGAAGCCCAGCGAACAGACGGGCTTCAATATTTCAATGTTTTGCTAGTTAAACTGGAGATATCACCACTTGTTACATTCCAGTGATTCAACTTTCTTATTTTAGCTAACTTGACACACTCAAAAAGATGCTCTGTTGTATCTTGCAGAACATTACACAACGGGTATTGCAGGTCATCTACAAAGCTCAGTAGCCCGGGCACTGTTCACAGCAGAGTTATTCAGTACGAGTACCAAAACTAATAAATAGCCTCAATATTTTACAGGAGAACTGTATTTTAATGTTTACACACTTACATTTTTAACGAAACGACTATAACCTGGCCACCGTCAATTGACAAGCAAATAATCAGCTGGCCACTGCTGCCTAAGAAAAAGTTGCGGAAATCTGGGAACGAAAGAGGTTTTCATAGCTACTATAATTAGTTTTTGAAAATTTTGGATAATTTTACATCTGTGAGTATTCTGGTTAATGAACGAGCTGACGTTTTTTATCAGTAGCTTATTTGCATACGATTTCCACGCATCTGAAAGTAAATTAATTCGTCTCGAGCAACGCAAATTTCACATTAAAGCAGTCACCATGAATATCGTTAAAAAATCAAATTTGGCACTTCAAAGCAACAACTGTGAACTCACATGTGTTTAGATTTTCTCGATTCGTGCAAGAGAAAATGCGCTAAGCGATGACCTGGCGTGACATAAATTTCACGCCTGGCACATTAAGGAAAAGATGTTGGAGCGCCTAATCTAAGAACGCAGTGCAGATGCGACTTTAGAAAACACGTTGGAATGATCAAACTCAGCTAGTTAGTAGCAATGTTCAAAGCGCTGAGGCATAATGAAAAATACCTTCCCCGTAGTTTCATCCTACTATTCATACTCCACCCTACTACTGCTATAATTCAAAATTACAGAGAATGGCAAAAATGTATATTTTAATAAGGTGTTACTTAAAAACGTTTAAGACAATGCTGTACCTAAAATTATTATTATATACAGGGTGTCCGAGATGTCACTATACACTTTACATTTTCTATATTTTAACAGACAAAGTAAAACGCTTGAAAATTGGTAGAGTCAAACTAAAGCTTTGGACAATTCTTTTAGTCAAATTAGAGAAAATGTGGAGAGAACTACTGCGTTAGCAGGCTTTGCTACTTTCACCTAGTATCTTCTTCAGTCTCCTCAACAATCATATGGCAATTCGGGCATCTTGCATTCATCAAGTTCTTATAACCTATAAATGGTGAGGAAGGGCAGCACGTTCTTGAAAAATTACTTTATTAACAGTGTGATCTACACGGGGCTCTGAATTTCCGCTGAATTTCAGTTGGTGATCGAAGAACCTCATTCCTTAGGATGTATTATGACTCTACTGCTAGTTCAGTGGCTCATCATGATAATGCATCAAGTTTTAGTCTCTCCACAACCATCCAACTTTAAGCAGCAGGAACCGCCAATGAATGCTGAATTCCGGTTTGCAGGACGTATAAATTTTTGTTTTGTAGGATAAATTTACAAAAGGGTAGCGAAAATACTGAGCAATATACTCAACGAGCATCCAGTTGCAAGACATGCCGCTGAATCCTGGAATCCAGCTTGTGGTGTTTCAAAATGCATAAAAATTGCGCCCTGGGTCATATCAAAAACATTAATTGTTGTATGTATGCAAATAAAAAGCAAAAACAAGTGTAAATGTTAGCAACTTACATACAGAAAGGTTATGCAATGTTTGTGCTTCACCAATGTTTCCTCTTTCCATCCAGAACTACTCACTAATGAGCATCATAGACACGAGGTCAAAGAACCTTATTTCCAGGTCAAAATCGATTTAACGAAGCCCATCTGCTTTCTTCATTAGTGACTGAGAGGTAATCCTCCAAGTTGTACCTACAGACAAATCATACAGAAATCTTATATTGACTTATTCCATCATTGAATTCCTATATTAGTCAAGCGGCACTGGTATTCTAATGCAGGGTAAACTGAAGTTATCAATGCCCCATTTTCTACCAGAAGCCAATAGACGTGGATAAATATTTTACATGGCAATCAGCTGATAAGGGGATAGCGTCAGTATTACTTATACAGTCGCTATTAAGAGATGGCTTATTGATCAAACCTCCAAGGAAGACTGTGTTATTAGCTGAAAAGGAAAATGGGCAGGAGAGAGTGGGGACGGAAGGAGAAAAAGAGGGAAAAAGAGAAAGATAGATAGATAGATAGATAGATAGATAGATAGATAGATAGATAGATAGATAGATAGATAGATAGATAGATAGATAGATAGATAGATAGATAGATAGATAGATAGATAGATAGATAGATAGATAGATAGATAGATAGATAGATAGATAGATAGATAGATAGGCAGGCAGGGAGACAGGCAGGCAGACAGACAGACAGACAGATAGATAGATATATAGAGACTGAGAGAGAGGAGGGAGAGAGAGAGAGAGAGAGAGAGAGAGAGAGAGAGAGAGAGAGAGAGAGAGAGAGAGAGAGAGAGCGAGGGGGGAGAAACAGAGCAAGAGGGAGAAAGAGTGAGTGAGTGAGTGAAGGAGAACCAGAGGAGAAAAAAGGTGGAGAGGAGGGAGGAAGTAAAAGAGAGCTGGGGAAGGAAAGACAGGGAGGAGAGAGAGAAAACATATTAGGGGGAGAGGGATAAATAAGAAAAAGATGATCACTTAATCCATATACCTACTCTGCTCTTGTGAATTCACTAAGCTGTTATTCACACAACAAAAAACACGTGTTTAATTACTCGGATGCACAAATATTCACGGATGAGAAACGGCTTATATGTAGCGTGCAATAATTTAATGCAGACTCGCTGTTAACACTGACGACTCCCATAAACTAGAACGCACTGCTAGCACACGCAGCGCCACAGTAACCGCATCATTTGATCAGACTCAGGGAGTACTGCATTTCAACGTGTTCAGCTTTGCAAAGGCAGTGTTTGGTGTTGGCTTTGCGTAGAGAATTATTACTAAAGCCTACTCGCAACATACCAATAAAAAATGCGAATCTACACACTACAGAAATCATCAAAAGATAGCACGTGCACGGGAATCGAAAAAATCATTGTAGAACTAAAATGATTAAATGAGGCTAATATGAATACGTGACAATCACTGATAAAATTAACCATCATGTTATATTGTTGAAGAAAAGCAGATCGTAATACTGAAGAATGGGGTGTAATGAAAGATTAGAGTTCTAACATTATTGCTTTTATTTCCATTTTTGCTTTGTACAAGTTTATCTTCTTGGCATGAGCCGAAATATTAATATCTAGTGAAACATTAATTTTTATTCTGTTTGCAGTAGTAATAGCTTGCATTTTGGAAATAAACTAACTTACCATCTCATACACAATATTTGTAATGAAATAAAAACAAACAGTTAGACAACTGCACGTCCGAAAATTAAATCAATAATAAATTTGACGTACATTATGAGAAGGCAATAGCATCTGATAACGTGCATGAATTTTATTAAAATTTAATGAGAAAGGTTCTTAACTTGTATGAGCTTTAATGCAAACTACACGATAAAACACGATTTCATATTTTTTAATTTATACGTATCAGGAAGGTAAGCCAAACTGAAATTTTAACAAACAAAATAAATAAACGAACAAACATTGGCGGAGTCAACATTCAGATCTTCATATTTTTACCCAGTATAACTGCACACAAATTTCACCATGCTTATTTTTCAGCTGACCTAACTATCGTATCGACAGATTGTGGGAATCTTGCACGTACTCCACGTTGCTTGGAAAACATACTTCCTCCAATATTTGTGGTAAACCAACAGAGAAAAACCACACAAACATATCAAGTCCATGTTCAACGAAGCCAAATTGTACACAAGTCATAATTATTTCTCATCGTTAACTTCCTATCACTACTCAACCTGGTCCTAGATGGCAGCACAGACCCAACATGTTTTCCAATAACTTAGTTCCATCCGCAAGCAGTGCTAGGCACTAAAATAACACAAACTAGGAAGCCAGAACTCTAGTTTTCAGTAAGCAAAATATTATTGGACTTGAAAAATAACATTTGGTAAGCAACTTTCAGGTTTACTTTTCAGTTATGCTTTTTTAAGAGGAGCACTGAAGCCTCTTTACAAGTTGTATGTTAACTAAGACAGTAACAATGCAAATGCAAATTTTTTGTATGTTAATCATTCCTATATGTATACTTTAATGCAAAAATTGAACGAAAACTTGATGTCATTTCAATGTCAAGTTATATGGAATAAGTGATTTCACTGACATGAAGTCCGTTTCTAAGCAATCAAGTATGGCGAATTAAAAGCTATGACCTTCAAACAAAAAGTTGATATCATTTCAAGGTTAAATTTTCGAACTATTATTCGCAAGACTTTCAGTACCAAATATACTCTAAGTTTCCTTATACCTCAAAATAACGTCTGGACTACACCCATTAAGCTGAAACAGTTATACCAAAAAGATGACATCTTCATGAGAAAATGTATGCTTCCTAATTTAGCTGTCACTGAAAAGTACAGAGGCGGTGCTAAAACTTATCAAAGTGGTGCACTAAACATTGCACATGACATTACTGGTCCAAAATGCACAGCACTGATTAATCGCTACCAAGATTTTTTTGGCTCAACTGGATATGTCATTTATCTAGAACAATACATTTACTGTTGTCATGAATCCGTTTTTCATGAATGTCATTTAAAACACTAATTACCAATGTCAATGTAATCCATTTTTTCGTAAAAATTTAGGATACAAAGTAACTCCATTGACACTTTCTAATATTGAAAGCTGATAAAAGCTTATCATACGAATGCTGAGAACAAGGAACAGCATCACGGCAAACAGACATCTTTACAGAATTACTTTGCGAGTGACCTAACAATCAAATGAAATAGTGATCCTGCATTTTGTAAATATAAAAAGAAGCATTATTTAACCTTCTAGTCTTGCTACTTTGTCTAGGTTCAAAATTACGAAGAATTTATTAATGTTTGCATCAGCCCGTTGCATTTGTAAAAGCGGCAATTTCTGAAATTTTTATCAGACACTATAATTATTTTGCGCACAATATGTGTCTGTAGTTCCTTCTAATTCAATAATGATAATGTGAAAACAACAACCGACAGAATTATATGATGTCATTTTATTAATGCGTTAAGCCTAGAAATGATGTGCAGCTACAAAACTGAAACACAAAAAAGAGTAGCAGATGGCACTCCAATAATATTTAACAAATGCCAGTAACAATGTAAACCACAACCACAAAGAGTGTGTGAACAATAAATAACTGTGTGAAAGGTGTTAAAAGCATACTCAAAAAATACAATGAGTATGTGTTTAAAAAGTCACATAGTGATACAGGTGGAAGCCACATAGGTAAAGCAAGTATTGTATTATACTGCCTAAATTATATCGCAAAGTGCAAACTGAAAAGGAAAAGTGACATGTGACTTTCATTCTAAACTCCCACATTGAACAAGTCTATTCAGTATACCTCGAGAATGAAAGATTAGATTAGATTAGATTGGATTGGATTAGATTAGGTTAGACTAGATTAGAAAAAACAGAAACACAAAAGTATAGAACAAAATAGAATAGAAATAGAATAAGGCAGAATCAAATTAGGAAAGAAGGTGGAAGGGGAAGACGGACAGGAAGGGAAGAATAGAAGGGAAGGGGAGAGATGAGATGACAGAAAGAGGAAAGGGCATGGAAAAGTAGAGGAGATGAGACAAGAGGAAGGGGACGAAGGGAAAGGAAGCAAAAAAAGAGGTCAAGCCAAAAGAGAAGAGGGTTGAGAGGACAGGCAAGGATAGGAGAGGAGTATCTTTTGTATACAAGGTATCTTTTTGTGTTGCAATATTCTCATTGCAGTAATAAATGGTAATGGCATTTGTCAACCTACTTCTGCACCACCCTGTACAGTAAAACAAAAAAACACGATAATTTTTGTCATAGGTTATTTATATTTATTGCTAGTTAGCTTAAATTTAGCACACAGAAAATTGAAAAAATAACTTTTTTGATATTTACTATTTCATAATTAAGATCTACTGATGGACCAAAAAGTAGATTTCTCAAGAGTAAAATCATCCACCATTATTTACCCAACCACAAGTGCATTTTTTATATAAATTTAAACAGCTGCAATGCATTTTCTATCTCTAAGACTAAAAGCCAATCCTATAATTTTACTCAAGACTACCAATACTAACACAGCAATATCCATTATGTATTCCGGGTTAGTGTAATCATTCACCCCAGCATTATTTTAGCAGTTCCTGTCTGAAGATTTCGTCCTACAATTCAGAAAAAAATATTTATGAAAAATAGATATAATTGAGATGAAGAGAGGAAGAAAAGAGGGAATTGGGGCAAGGTAAGGAGAGAATGAAAGGGAAACAAAAGAGAGGGAGAGAGAGAGGGAGAGAGAGAGAGAGAAAGAGAGAGAACAGCGGGGGAGCGAAGAGCCAGTGTGAGAGCAGTAAAAACAAGCACAAAATTCAAGTGTTCAAAAAAGGTGAAACCATCACTAGATAGATAACTAATCTCGTGTAAAACCACTATGAATGCAATTGTATGCTAATCATGTTATTCAAGCTACAACCTTGAGTTAGTACCTGTGCTGCGACTTACATGCAATAAATACCATCTACAATAAATCCTTACTTTTTAAATAAATGCATAAATACTATAATATAAAAGAAAAAGCACTTACACGTCTTATTTATATCAGGAAGCATTATTGACTTTTACCATTCCGACTTATCTTCATGCTTTTACATTATTTGCTATGGAAGGCATGCCTTTATAAAAAAACTTAAACATAAACGTCAAGCTTTGCTGACTGACTTAGTAAGGTTAAGGAATGATATATGCGATCACAAAATACTTAGGTTTTACATTTACAAGTACTTACCAAGCAATCTAGTCCTGACAGACACATACATATTGAGCTTCATCATTTTGCTCAATGCATGATCCAGATGTTTTACCATTTTTTTTGCAACGGGCATTACAATGACGATTGTTCGGAACATCACCAACTAAAAAGAGTTAAGCTCATTAGTTTATGGACGGCAGCCACAGATGGTAGCTAATTATTAAATTCGTTTCTCTTTATTATGGATAGGTGGCTCTGATGCGCATTTACATCATCCTTATTTACATTATTAAGTTATCTGCAGAAGCATGCATATTGCATAATTACAATCATTTTTTCATTTAAGTAAGGCGAGCGCATTAATGACCGTATGTAGGGTCGTACATTCACCTCACACTACTCAAATTATTTTATTTTATATTTATTGATGTGCTTTATATTGTATTTTTTGATGTATGAAATAAAATTCATAGTTCTGAATGACTACGTGCTGACTAATTATGCAGATTCAGGCGTGCTTTAGCAACATGGGTTGACGGCTCACATGGTTAGAGTATGTGGCCTAAAGCCACAAATTTCTGGACTCGAATCCTGATGCACTAGCAATTTTCCCCGAGCCTCCTTTCTAAATTTGACTGTTGATGGCAAACAACCTTGCTATTTCATTTTTTAATACATATTCACAATAGCTGCAAACAGCTAATTGCATATCACCAAGCGAGGTGTCGGACCTACAGAAATAAGTAGCATCGTATTTAAATTTTAGGAAATCTACATTAAATTAAAGTTAGTATGAGGCAAGAAAACACCCAAATTGCGATAGTATGACTCTGTGCTATACTATGAATTTGAGAAACAGAGTGTCTGATTAACAAATGGGTGAGTAAATGATGCTAAAACTGTTTCCAGGCAATTTCACCTGCCATTGCCACTTTTTTACTAGGAGAGGATTAAAAATATTACGACATAACCACTGAAAAGTGTTGGTAATTAGCTAGATTCCAGTCTTGCTACGACCATTAAATTGTAGCACTTGTAGTCCTGCCATTGAATTCTGTGATCTAGGTTGCAGAATGCAGAATTGTATAAAAAAGAATTCATATAGCAGGTGTACACAGTTCATTAACTAGACTTTCTGACTCAAAAATCAGCTTAAAGAGAAAGAAAAGGCAATTTTAAAGTACATGTACATCCACAAAAACTTTCCATACAAAGTTATATTACTAAGCATTATGCTTACTTGCCTGAAAGACTTATAATTGGAAAAAGATTCTTAATAATTTAAAATGTTCGTGAAAATTGGTAAAATGTCACCTTCCCAGTGTGCACCACCGACTCACTAAAGCTGTCGTCAAAATGGCCGCACTCAACAGTCATCATGGGAGTTTAAATTTTCAAGTTTTATGCAGCTTTACCGCTAATACAAGTTATGCACCCAATAAGGCAGCATGCAGCTGATACAAAATTTCAAGGCATATTTTTTAGCATTACGTAACTAAAAGGTTTTCTCTTGCGTTAAGTAAATTTTATTAAAAATTGTCAAACTGAATTATCAAACATTTACATTTGCTTTCATCAAAAAAACAAAGAAAACTTGCAATCGAAGTTATTAGTCTTTCAGTTTAAAAATGAAAGCCAACACGAACACCTTAATGCACTTATATCATATACAACGAAAGGTGCAAAACAATTTTAGTATAACACTAAAGTTATTAATCAACAATACATGTTAAGCCTACGACTGTATGTGATTTGCATAACTAGAAAAAAGTAACATTTAGGGATTACTGAGCTTACGCATTTTGCAAGGCCACGGTTGTCCCGGATCATCGGTCCCTAGAGTAAAAAAAATAATCCAAGACAGCATTCATAATAATCAATAACTAAACAATACATATAAATTGATATATATATATATTCTGAATATATGTGTGTGTGTGTGCGTGCGTGCGTATGTATTGAAAAAAAAAATCATTGGACGTAACACAAAGATCACTAGATCAAATCCCGACTTTGTCCAGATTTTTTACACTTCTTTCCTTTCAGTTTGGTTTTAAAATATCAATAATTCTGTGTTCTTTCCATCATGGTCAGAAGTAAATAGTTGTGAGTGCAATGTTCACGGATTAAGTGGCGTTACGTTATGCAGTTGCGGAATAGATGAAATCGGTTTGTATTGTTTTCAATGCACATTTTTATCAGACTTGCATTTAGCATTATTCTTTTCTTGCAGCTATTTCCTATTAGTATTTTATACACAGCTATTCCGCAGCCGGATAAACGCCTTCAGTATGCCTGGTAAACGCCACTCTGAATGTTGCTGCAATTCTTCTGATATATTTAACATGTTTCTAGACTACAAATTAAATGTTAATGATTCTCTGATAATGAAGCAGCACAACAATACTTGATATTCTTCTTAAAATGCTATTTGCATTTAATGGAAAAGCCATATTCGTATCTCTCCTCACAGATAAATTGCTGAAAAAATTAATTAATTATGAGTCTATAGTTTTTACACTGAAATTACCAATGATATTGATTCTACAATTTTGAGTACCACATCACCAATAACTATTCAAAATTGTAGAATCAATATCATTGGTAATTACAGTGTAAAAACTATAGACTCTTAATTAATTAATTTTTTTCTGCAATTTATCTGTAAGGAGAGATACGAATTTGGTTTTTCCATTAAGTGCAAATGACAAAAATGGTCATGCACAATGACAAATGGCGTGAAGATAAATTCTGATTTATGGCAACCATTAAAAAGATGCTAACTCTGCTATTTAACATTATTAAAGAATAAACAACAAAAATAGTTATAACAACAAATTTTTCCAGGTGTATGCAAGTAAAGTAATTCATGCATTGACAAAAATGATATGACAAAACATGCTAAGAAATGGAAAAAAGCTAAGAAGTGAATTACTTACTGGTTAACTGGCAAACGACTCTAAAAATTAAACATAATTAAATAACTGCTAAATATTATTCAGTTATCATGCAACATACTTTGAGCTTGCACAACTGCATTAAACATGATTGATACAAGAAGTAATGTGGCGAGGATTTCCTTCTTCATTTTGCACAGTCAATTCAGTCGGTATCTGAAAAAACAAAGGAGACTGCAAATTAATTCTGTAACCGTAAAATACACTATTTACTTGCAATCACTAGCACTGTGTACGAGTAATTATATAAGTAACTGTATATAGATATTCAGTTGGTACTGAATACGTAGCCAGTAATCCTTTCCATTTGAATTCCTTGTCAAAATTCTTTCAATCGTATTACAGTCTTACCAAGCAAAGAACAGCTGTCAGCCAGTTTACTACTATTCAGCATCAATTGGCTATTTAGCACTTAGTTTTAGAAAAGGCGAAGTATATGAATCTTCATTCTTTCACATATTGTAATTAATGACAACATATTTGCCCCATGAAGTTATATACACTAATCATTAGACAAAAGCCCATCAAATGAGTGTCAAAATGGGCAGCGATTTTACCCAGAATGGAAAGCTTATGTTTACATTATAGTAAGCGAGATTCGTGAATAGCAATATACGTCAGTGATATAACGTACAGTTTGTTATGTATAAAAGAAAGTTATCGGTTTTTGGCCACAAATGAATTCGACATCAATTATTTGATATTGCAAAATAAATTGACAAAAAGTACAAAATAAGACTTTAACAAAACTCATTTTAATGGGTCAAGAGGTTTAAGGTGACTATCTAAAAAACTGTAACAAAATTAAAGCACTAGAGTAGTACTTACTACTACACATGTAGTTCAAAAGAAAAAAGTAAACGAAATACTGAAATCTAAACTTACCAAACTGTAATGCCAAATGAAACGAAGGGCTCCAAGTGTGTTTTACATAGGGAAAAAGTTTCTCTTATATAACTAGTGAGGTGACATAAATAATGTCAGCCTTTGTTAGCAGTGACTGAATCATACAGCTGACGTTTGCAAATCCAATAATAAATTACTGTAAAACGCACTGACTTTGATCACCTAAACGGTTTGTTACTAAAATATTTATTACTGGAAAACAGAGTGACTTTGGTTACTTTATTTGTTTGCTTGGTTTATACTTGCAAAATTATTCAGAAAAAGTTTAAATATAATAGATTGTGTTAACAAACTCAATATTGCATCTGAATTAGAGGGAAATCATAACATGTAAGTTGCAATCATCGATTATTCAATTACATTTCTAAGTTCAGTTGAATTTTTTTTCATGCCGCACAATGATAAAAGCCAACAATCTGACCATAGTCACAGGTTGTTTCCAATTATGCAAAATGTATCGTTACAATTTCTTGTTTTCCAGTTTTGGACTTCGTACATCCAGAAAACATTAAGCAAGCACTTACATGATCACTGATGTCCATATCATACCTGCTCATAGGTCAAATTCCTATCTTGGGCCAAACCTATTTTATGCAAGCTAATTTTTGTTTATCATATTTAAGAATATTACCTGGAAAACAACTAGTTTCATTTTAAAACTATATCGTTGCAAAATTAAAAATTAATTATTATTTGGTGAACTTAAAAACTAGTAACTTTTTAAGGAATCTGGAACTGACACTTTATATAAGGAAAGTTTGACTATAAAAATCATTTGAGTTTGAAACACAGTACATTGGCACAGTGTAATCTATTCAAAAAAACGTTTGTGCCACCTGACTTAATAATGAAACATGTTGGTAGCCTTTTGGTCCGTTTCAAGCATTTTGTTTGATTTAAGCTTGAATAAATTCACTAAGGTCTTTGAACAGTATTATTTCAGCAAACAGTTCAATATCACCCAAGAAATTGGGGTGACTTTGATAATCTGTTCATTATGTAGGTTGTAGTTTACCACCTTGAACAACAGGATTTCATGTTATTTGTAAAAGGTGTTAAGTTTAGTACGTTTAGCATACAGACCTAAGTTTGCTTAGTGTATATCTTTCAAATTTTTCCATGGAAATTAAACCACATTTGAAAAATTATTATTAAATTTTTGGAACTAGAACAAGAAAAGAAATGTGAAAAAAATGATATTGAATTTGAACCAAGAGCCTCTGGATACCAATATATTTTACCTATCAAACTCTTGCAAATTGTCTGCCTTAATCAACATTCATAAAATTCGTAATTGGTTAGTACCAATAAAAATGTTGTATCATTACCACTAGCATAACATTGCAAAATAACACTGAAAAAATAATGTACAATTTAACACTTAATAAATTTGAATGAAATAGTACAAATGCACTTTCTTACCAAGAGGTCTAAAACAGTATGTCCACAACAAAGCCATTTACATACCAACGAACATTGTCAGACTGTCAGATACACAGATCTACAGCAACACACAAGCTCTGCCTCACTTAGCGATCGCAGCTGTGTCTCACATGCTTGTGACAACAGGTTACAAAATAACACAGAGAAAACAAAATATGACCGACATGATATTCCATATATCAGTATTGATGATGATTTTTCAGAATTTTTTGTGTTTACACAAGGAGCAAAACGTGGCCGAGTTCACTATAGTCAGCACAATGCATGTATAAACTGGCTAAATTAATTATTTATGTGCATTAATTTCATGCCAGACTATTATTTGTCTTTGTTTACTCAGTTTTCCAGTAATTTTAGAAAATGAATGCCAAAACTAGACATACATACGTATATCACTATTGTAAGATCGAAAATACTGATTATCGATAATCGCTTAAATACATCAGCCAAATTTGCAATAAATCAATGGGAGAAGCACAATTCTGTTCGAAGAGGTGCTTCCTTAGTAATAGGTCAACTGGTGATATCTAGCGGTGAACTGTCAGTGTTGCTTGTGAGTCCTCCTCATGTAAACAAAAGTCTTGTTGGTGCATAGTTTAGGAAGTCTATCACAATTACTTAATTTGTTAACTTTACTTTGTGCTAAGTTGGAACTTGGACCTCAAAATTGTATAGATGTCTGAAGCAGGCGCGGATTAGCTACCATAATTGGCAAACTAGCAACGGGCAGAACACAGCTTTCTGAGTTTAATTAAGCACAAAGGACTCCTGCCTATTAACTAAATGACTTTAGAAGCATTCCCAATTTGGTGAACACTTTGTTTTCTCTTTGCCTTCTCATTTCTAACAAACATTGGCAGTGACCTCAAAACGAGTACGTCCTTGCAAATGTTAATTATTTGTATATCTATTCCAAATCACCAAAATCATCTTACTAGAGCGGTTTACTAAAAAAGTAAAAATAGCTTGAAATAGCTTACACAGATATGAACAAATGGGGTAGTCGAACAAACGTGGACCTTCAATGCAGTTCAGAAGCCAAATCAGTTGATTTGAAAACAAAGGACAAGTCACTTAGCATGTCATGTTTGTTTTACTGTCATCACTTGAACTTAGAAAAATACATTAAAGAAAGTTACCAAAAACTGTCTATATAGCATAAAGTTCATTTATAATACTGCTGTACAGAACTTTTCAAGCGTGGTGGCAGCTGCCATTCATTTTAAAATTATCACACAGCTGGTGGACTTCTTGACATTTTGTAAATGCATCATGACTTTCCGTAAGCATGAGCTGCTTAAACTAATTCAGACTTCTGCAAGTGTACATGCAAAATATCACAAAATTAGCTGTCTAATTTTTGCAAAAACTTATACATTTGACGGAAGTTGACAGCACCGTTGCTTTTCTTCAGCTGATGAACGCGTGAAACAGTGGAAGAGTGGACCTTCAAAATGGGAACGGACATTAAAGTGATCTTACTAATTACATGTGGTGCTTATTACACTTCTACTACTAAATCCTAAGATTTGTTGCAAACACTGATATAAGCCTAACTTCTGTGATGGCTTGGGCCTTTTCTTTAAAAGACCAACAGGCAAATACCAAACACCTAGCAGCTAATACGGTTTGCAGCCCCCATGTTGGATATCAAACACATTCTTTTCCCGCCAGTTTCAAACAAAAGACTCAGTTAAAGATCGATAATTATGATATAACCAATATTAGTCGAACGATTAATCATTTAATTAATAGTCATTAGTATATTGTTCACTCATACAAAATACAATGTACAAAACAAAATAGCATCGCCGGAGCAATTACATGATTTACATGTTACCTTAATACTGTTGTGCTCTTTTAACTGTATATACAATATTTCAGAATAGAATACAGCCTACTTAATACCAGTGTCAACGATGCATGCCTCTGATCTGACGGAAGTAATCCGGCGCTGCCTCATGCAACCACTCCGGATTGGTGACAATAAGATCACGCATGTAACATTTACTTGTCTGTACAAGTTCGTTGTATATCACGTAACCCGGCTTACACATGAACAAGCAAGACGACGGATGAATGCTGACTTTATGTTTTGTTGTCCCCAATGTAACATACTGGCCCTCTCTTTGTAGTTCTGCCGCATTCATAAACATCCCTGTAATCATCAATAAAAGCAAAAACTGTTACTTGTAAACCAATCAATTAATGTGCACTGTGTAGTCTGCACTAATAATAATATTATTACCAAAGCCTCAAAAAGGCATTTGCATGCAAATTTGCAACTCTGCAAAACCAGTAGTTCGCTAATGCACTTATATATCCAAAAAATTATGGATGTCAGAACAAAACTAGACTAGTGTCCCACATACTGTAGTCTGGCTCTGTAAACTAAATGACCTTTTTTGCTCAAGATTTGTAGGTAATTTTTTTTTGGTAAGACCTCTTAACAATAAATTTATCAATGCAAAAGCCTAAAATGTACAGGACTTACGAATATGCAATGTTTTATCAAAATATTTCATACATTTTCGTACCTAGAATTTGCAACTAGAACATCAAAAGGAAACCGCTAGGCAAGTGATTAAATGTTTAGCTTCAGAAATTTTTTGGGTAACAAGGTTAATTCCAATGGGCGAGTGGGTAACAGATTCAAATCAAAACTGCTATGCTAGCCTATTAGCGCATGATAAATGTACCAGTCTACAAACAAAATGGCACTTAACATGATTGTTTTTACATACATAATGCACAAAAGGGAAGTAAAGATGACATAAAAGTAGGAAAGTTTCTTTGGGCACATACAGATTTTAAGTACGTGAAGGAAAAATATTGAGTCAATTAAGCGGAGTTATTTCAGTCAAATACTGATAGTTTTTATGTATATTTGAAGAGAAGCAGCCCGTTCCAGGCGTTTTTGAGTCAATTAAGCGATTGAATCAATTAACCGTGAGTCTATTAAGTGGCAACTACTGTATAACAAAATTACATAGTTGGAAATAGTTCAATTAAACAGTAGGCACTAACATATGTTGAGCATGCACAATTGTTAACAACCTCACAAGATTCAATGATGTGCACAATCATCAGTAAAAAAGGTGCAGCACTATGAAACATTAATAGTGAATACATAGTATACTTAGTGAAGTAAATACCTCTTCCTCTTCAGGCAACGAAAGGGCGAAATAATCAAAAACCAAATAATCGACTTCACTTTGAATGAATATGCTTACCCTGAGCAAAACACCTGCGAACGGCTGCCAGATCCTGCCCGCAGGAGCGCAGGGCTATATTAGCTCTAATACACAAGTCTTTCAATTGCTGTCTAATCTTATGTGCCATTTGGAGATTTCGGAAATTGAGATAATTTTCAAAACACCATTTTTTCTGATTGGTTTCTAACACACTGCGAAACGCCTGAAAAGAAACTTATACAGTGACAAACCTTCTGCTACTCAATTCAATTCAATTCACCTTGTATTTCAACATGAAAATGTCCATATATAGCACTAAAAAGATAAATTACTATGCACACAAAGAATACTAACCCTACTAATTACATGCAACAACAACAACAAATATTAAAAGCTACCCACATCAAATAAGAAATTTGGGTTACCTACATCATTGTCAACATGAGCAAAATCATTATTTTTGGTAACATTAAATATTATTGTTAAGGTGCATAAAATTTAAATTTTATAAAAAAGTAAAAGATTTAAAGAAAACCAAAGCAAGGACAATAAATGCAAATTTTAAAGATTAGCAAGCGAATGCCACACTCTAATGAAGACTCTCATTAGGTATTTGTTATCAAAGTGAACATAATTAAGTAATTAATCGAAAATCACGCTTTTAAAGACTTAGAAGTCATTAATGTCCCATTTTCACTTAGTTGTTTAAATTTCTTTTCTTCCCTTTACCTTTGTTTCATCATCCAATTTTGTTGTGATTTTCTTAAAAAATAAAATATTAGAAAAACACCAAAGGTTGTGGTAGTGTTACCTAAATTTATGGCGTAAACATGTACAATGGAGAGGTATTTTCAAAATTCTTCATTTGCCAAGCAATTTCGCACATAAACTACTGTTTTAGTTTTATATCACATATATAGAAAGCTTGAGAAACATATCAAAGGAATTTAAAAACTTTTGAACAATATAGGAATTGCTGCCTCCAACATATCTTCACATTCAATGGCAAGATAGGCAAACAAATGTCAGGGTTCTGGAACAGGCACGGTGTACCAGTAAAGAAGCCATCGTTGCATGGTACCAGCTTCGTTGGTTTGCGCGTTACCGACAAATGCCTGAAGAATGTCTTACTAAACAAATTCTGTATAATGAACTTTCTGTAGGGAAAAAACAACAGGTGGTTAGAAGAGGAGCTGCAAAGATATCAATAAAGCATGTATGAAGAAGTTTCACACCAACCCAGATATATGCAAAAAGATTGCCAATGTTTGAACCACTTGGCATCATCTTATTTGTGAAGGTAGCAAGTATTTTGAAGAAGATCATTGTGCTTGCATTTCGGAAAAAGGCAACAATGAAAGGAAAAAGAACAGCTGAGTCAAATCACAGACCATGTACTACCTCGGACCACAAAATGTAATATATGTGTGCGAAATTGAAGGTATAGTCATCAAAGAACACATCAGGTCATCTAATGATAAAACCATTAATGTTGGAGTACCATAGACCATGGTACTGCTAACTAAATTTAGGCTACACGTACCCTGATGTAAAGATTGCCAGAGAGAGAGAGAGAGAAACAGTTTTACAAATCAATGTGACATGCCAGCAGTTATTTAAGAACAACACTAAACTTGCCATTTAGAAATAAATTACTCAAATACCTTGTAAACATTCAAGTATGTCAGGAGGTCGCCATCACTGGAAACAAATTTGCGTCTTACTGCTAATGCTTCATCTCGCTTGACTTGTGGAGTAACTAGAATCGTGTCACAGGAGAGGACTGCTACCAAAGTGATGACTTCTTCGGTGCAGCCCGAATCGCGAGAGGCAATTATCACTTTAGACAGCTTGGGATCAAGAGGAAATGTTGACATCCTTTGACCTTGAAAAGAAAACAGGAATTTATTACAATATAAGGGTATTTTCGCCTACAAATACTATATATTAACACAGATTTTGAGGTAACAAATTTAACCAGCTTTCAGATGACTTGTTGAAACTATAACTAAATTAGTATGGACAAATCAAAGCAACAGAAAAAACTCGGTCTTCACAGTGAACGATAAATATGTTTTTTAAACCCTATGACTGAATTACAATTAATATTAGATAAAAAAAGCAAATTTTTAGTTCTTGAAAGTCAAACATTAAATATATGAGCAACAGCTTCATCTTCAAGTAAGCAGTTTGGTACTTCTGTGAAAAAGTCTCTCACCAATGGCGCTTAACCACCAACAGTTTGGTCATAGCAGTCGCTTTTTTCTGCTTCTCACATGCTTACCCTGGATATTCAAAGATGAAGAACAATCACCTATTCATAAAACCCAATTTTGTCCATGGAATTCTGTCATTCATAGGACACCTGCTTCCTGAAAACTTTAACTGTATTCAAGATGACATCAACGAATACCTTCTACAATAAGCAGGCTAAAGTATGAACTCTTCCCAGACATGCATTCATTTCTTTACCATTTCAGCATAACCTCTTCCTTGAGTGGCACTGTTTGGGACAATTTTTACAAAAAAATCAACAGCAACTCAGCACTTGAGTGCAGTATGTGCAATAGTTAAACATTTTACTGTAGCATTGATTCAGTTTTGATTATTCGTTTCACAAAAGGAAAAGACATACAGGCTGTCAGGAAATGACAGCCTCGCTATAATTAAAAGTTACAATACGTACGTTGGAACATATTTTTCGACTGTCTATCCATCTACCTATGTTATTTCTTATTTTAACATTCTTTCCACTTCCATATTGTCATAAATCAAAAATCAACAAAGTTTCTTGAAGAAATGAGTAAAGACACCATTCCATTTGAGAAACAAACATGAGGGTAAGGGATAAATGTCCATTTATCCTTTACTCCTCAGAGTTACAAATAATGTCAGTACTGAATATTGTGATAAATGTTTTTTACTCAAAATAAATGCTGTTCCTCATGGTGTTGCTCACTTTTATCTATCCTTTTCGGTTTCTTCTATGAAAAGGAAAGCAATCATTTCCTGACACCCCTATCAATTTTCAGGTACCTATTATGGCTACCAGATTACCTATTGCAGTCAAACTCAGCTGTCCGCTTTCCTGCATAGCAGCACCTAACAACTGCAACTGCTCCGTAGCAGCCTGCAACGTCTGACTGTCCGGCTTATCAAGAAAGTCAAAGTTTTCCACATTTTTGAATCCCAGAGCCAACAGCTGCAGTACGACATGAGTTAAATTGCAACGCTTAATCTCCGGGACCGGATTGTCTGGCAGCTGCTTGTATTCTGACTGAGTATACAGTCGATAGCATGTACCTATTAGTAGCAAAACTACACAACTTGATATACAACTATTATTCCTTTTTCTTTGTTACCTTATTAAATTTGAAATGCATTTTGTTTAACACAAAATAATACAGAAAACTTTTCACAGTCACATTTCCATTATCCTACTAGTAGAATTGAATAATGAAAAAAATCTAACTGAAAACCACACAACCATAAAAATGTTTAATAGTCAGATTTAATTAACTTTTGGTATTTCTGCCCCAAGATGACACTATTAATTGTGTCCCAAGGTACGTGGCGGCAAATCTATTTTTCAGAAGAATCCTGATTTTTCGCCAATTTTCGGTTCGGCTAAAACACAACCATGTCCTTACAGTAACAAGTGATCAAACTAAATGCACAGCAATAATTAAAAATGTATATAAAAATTTAAAAATTGCATTTCCATATTTTTTATCACTAAGATGAGAAAAACACTGATACACGTCAAACAAAATGACACATTGCACATTGGGAATAAAAATTAACTGATAGTTCTTGGAATAGCAGCAAATTTCGCTGCATTATTAACCGAAGCATAACTAAAATTAAAAGAAAAACAAAAAACATAAAATAAGAAAAATACATTAAATACAAATTATGGGTAAACAATTCAGCAAAAAAAGTAATTACAAGCTCACCTCTCGATTCCCGGCCCGCCCTGCCGGTTCTCTGCCATGCTTGTGCTTTTGATACACGTTGAACTTTTAACAGGTCAAGACCACTTCCCGGTGCATAAGTCCTTGCTTTAACCATCCCAGTATCAACTACATATTTAATACCGCTTATGGTTACCGATGTTTCTGCGACATTTGTAGATACAATGACTTTCCGAAAACCAGGTGGTGTAGGTTGAAAAATTCTCATTTGTTGATGACTAGGTAAAGAGGCGTATAATGGCCAGACGAGCAGTCTTGGCATATTGGAAGGTAAACCTAAAACAAACAAACTAAGATTCAAAACTAAAAGAATAAGGCAATACAAGTAGAGTACAGAACTCCGTCAACAAGAACACCCATTTTTGGTCTCCTGCATTCCTGCCGGTGCCCCCAAACCATATCAAAATTTCCTAGAAAATGGTTACACCACTTTTCGGCACCACAGCACCACATGAGAGTTATTAACACATAAAAACAATGATGGGAAGTCATGCAAATGCAATGAGTAATGCAACAATGTTGTAGACATCTCAGACTGCTTTTACTAAAAAAAATTGCTACACAGTTACAAATAAAAAAACGTTTTTGACAATTTTAATACTTGATATCTTCTAATGAAGAATTTTTATTTAAAAGTATTAATGTTATTGTTTTTTTTTGTATTAAGAATTTGTTGAATTGAGTCTTGATGATCTTTCGTTCATTGTTGTGACTCAGTAAGAACATATAGCAATTGCATAATAGTAACTGACTGAATGGTGAAATGGGAATCACTAGCTAATGTTACCTTCCAAATAAAAGAAATTACAAGCACCCAAGTAGCTGTTGGCATCTTTTAATCATATGCTGATATTTAAGCAGTATATTTTACTGTTTTCAAGGCAAACTGTACTGAACAAAAATTGTTTACACACACCCAAAGCTACAGATGTGAAATCAGGTGTAATAATTTGTAGCAATCAACTATACACACAACGAAATGCACAAAATGCCTCAGCCAATCAAGAAACACCGTACCTGTCATCAAGGTGCCTTTTCCGTAAGCAACATTGCCAAGAAAGAAAAATATCATACCTTTAGCAATGTCCTTTATTGTATGAACAACTGCATCAATCTCATCCCGGCCGGTTAAAAACACCAAAATGTCGTGTTGAGGTGGAGCGATCTTGTGAATTTGAAAGACGGTAACCAGTGCAGCAAACAAATAATCTGTCTGTTCTTCTGCAGCATACAAAACCTGAATAATAAAAAAAGAATAAGGAAATTAAACTACAAAAATGACTGACATAGTGAATTGTTATATACTACAGCAATTAATCAAGCACATTTTAAATATGATTTATGTGAGTATCGAAAAAGGGAAGCAAAAACTTCAAACCAATTTTAAGAAAAGCTGGAATTTTACTATTAATTCATGCATAATTAACAAGTATGAGCAAGCCTACTTATGGTAAAAAGAACCTGACTAAGATGACTAAAATTGCAAATTAAATAATATTAAAACAAGTTTATATTAATAAAAAAACCTTATATGTGCTTTGATGCTACAAAAAAACTTTGGCAAAGCTCTGTCCTGTTATAAATTGGACAAAGATTAAACACAAATTGGTCATCTTCGATTTGCCTAATAATAATAAAAACCAACTTTTTGAAAACTTAGCCCAGCGATAGCATGTAACGGAAGTTAGTACCTGTTTCCAATGTGGATCTGGTTTGTTAAAATCAGCATATTATCTCAACGAATCTGCATTCCTGGCCCAAAAACCATCGGTACTATTTTTTAAGTCTTTGATATGACTCGGTCAGGAATTGAACCCAGGTGGGAAATGACCACACTAGCACTGAGCATCACTACGACACAAGTTCATTGTTGATCAAACAGTATCTCAAAAGACTTCACTAGCTCAGCGGGATGCTAATTACACCAAAAGAAAATTCTTCTTTTACTACTATAAGCGAGTTCTTGTTTTTACTACTGTACAAAAATTTTGCCTTTGTATAATTATTTTCAATGTAGAACATTCAAAAATTCACAACATATAAAAAGTTGTATACAAAAATACAACAACTAAACAAACCTCCACTGGATGCTGACGACCTTCTAAATAAATGACCGGCGCTCTGTTGAAATAATGAGAAAAGTGATCTACATCCATTGTAGCAGACATGACTATGATCTTGAGTGGTTGCAAGTGCTCGGATTGCCTCCTCTGCTGAGCACCTTTCACAATGCCAAACAAAACGTCAGTGTGGATTGTGCGCTCATGAGCCTCGTCGAGAATGATAATAGAATACCTACAAAAACACAGGCTGACTATACTTCACATATATTTATCATGCAAGCAGATTAACAATTCATATGCATAATGGCTTGCAGACATGGACTAAAATTAAAGAAATGGGGCGAGAGTGTTATGACTTTTTGAAGTAATGGCGGGGTCGGATTAATGCATAACCCAACTAAGCACTTGCTTAGGGTACTGAGGCTCAAGGTGGCATCAAGCTAGCAAAAAAAATGAAAACAGACAACAAAATTTTTTATTAAAGTATGTTAAAGACCATAAAAGCCTTACACAGTTCAAAATGCGATGTTAATGGCTACAGGAGAATGATTAATTTTTTGCTGCTGGCAGACGTACCTTTTCTTGTAGCAGATTCATTTAATTAAAATTTCATTTTGAAGCCGATAAAGAAATGAAATAAGTGGCACAAATCCTATATGGAGCCAAGATGTTTGTTCTATATATGATATTACATAATACATATGCTTTGAGCCATGTTTTTCTTTCACCACACTCACAAAAATTATGACAGTCATTGAAAGGTAACAGCTTACGTTAAATATCCTGAGCAGTTTGAACTTACAAAATTTGAACTTGTCATGAAATCATCACAATTATGAGTCTATGGATATGTCACAACAGTGAAGCTGAATAAGCTCCCAGTTTTTAACACTGTGGTCCACAACTGTGCCACAGAACCTTACATAATGCAAATGCATTTTGTAAGGCAAGAAAAAGAAAAATGTAACATGTGTATTAAAGTCACCATTAGTTTGTACTGAAACACTGCTTTTTAGTCGCATATCTATAAAATACTTGGTAATTTATCTTAGTTCGACAAAGCCAAGGGCAACAGCTCACAGTCAATCTCGATCAATTGAGTTACTGTCTAGTAATATTGGTTAATATATGATTGTAATCATGATTCATCCGATTAATTGCCCATCATATTAATTAATGATTAAGTATCACAATATCAATGATTCAATATCAGCATCATTATATATATATAGTGATATTATTGTGTAAGGTAACTGTAGTGTAGTGTAGTGAGTAGGGCACTTAGTAAATAGATAACAGTGCAATTTTTGTAGACAAAATCAAAAATGCATAGTCAGACCTTTTTAACAATGGATCGCCAATAGCTTCTCTGAGCAGCATACCATCCGTCATGTACTTGATTTTGGTTGCATGCGTTGACAGATCATCAAATCGCACAGTATAACCAACTATGCAACCTAGTTCACTGTTTCCAACTTCTTTAGCCACTCGAGTGGCAATGGAAATGGCTGCTACCTATAACATAGAAACATTGCAGGGGTCCACGTGTAACTGAAGAATGCAATGATGTCCAGTGATAGTGCACACTTAACTACTAACACCCAATTAGCACTCTTAGTACATTCATTTTGGCAAATCTAAGTTAAAAGAAGAACTGTTGTTTACATTGTGTATAATAAACAACCAGTGACAACTAAAATTAAGTTAACTATAGATGAAACAATCAACAAAACTCATTTACTATTCTGTCTGGTCCAGTGTGCATGTGTTAGCTAAGAAAAAAATCTCTCTTTGATGATCACTGGTTATTACAGATGCCAGCATTGTAATTTGTTGTGTCATTGATTTCCAACGATGTCCTCAAGTTTAATGAAGCATTCCTCCATAATTTTTTACAATTTTTCCGAATTTTATACTATTTTTTAAACTTGTGTTAAGAAGAAAAGTGATCGAAATTGAATGAGTAATACAATGCACTGTGTCTTGAAAAGTTAATCAGACTAGTCTGGCGGTCCTGCTACCTCTTTTCTCAGGTGAAGCCAGTTTTTTTTCGCAACAGTACAAATTAATTAATGATTGATAAATCAATAGAACTTTGGTACCTCTCCAGTTCAAAGCTCTAATCAAAAATTCAAGCTTATATTCTAGAGCAGTGGCTCCCAACCGGGGGTACGCGTACCCCCTGGGGGTACGCAGTAGGTGTGTCAGATCGACACATTTTTTTCTTTCTGTAGCCGGTGAAAAGGGTAAAATACACCAAGTTGCAGCATCGCGATATTCTTTCTACGTCACACAATATATTTCACAAACAATATCATTCCTGCGCAGCGTGCTATAAAATACTTTTACCCGCCCACGAAAAGCTTATATTTTGTCGCTTTGTTTGTGCTGTACATTTTAATAACTGTACCAGTAATGTAATTGTAATGTAATCTATTGTATCAAATTTGCGGTTTCGAGGTGTTGGTTCCATTTGTGACAACATACAAATGTGAGCTAGGCTTCAGTGCAATGCTACATTTGAAGACGAAGGCAAGAAACCGTTTGGATTTGAGGAGCGACATGCGAGTCGCAATATCAACAATTAAACCTGATATCAAAAAACTTGTTGATAATCATCAAGAACAGCGTGCGCATTAATTATGACTGCTGTGAAGATCGCGTTTCCTTGTATTGATGTTTTCATATTCGAGAAAGTTGTTCAAATTACGTATTTCTTAATAATCAGTAATAAAATTCATGTTTTCAAAAAAAGTTAAAATAAAAAAATGTCGATAATATTAATCGTTGTTTTCTGGAAACTGGTTTTTCAAACGATTTGTTGAAAAATATCAGGTGGGGGTACGCTGAAGATCGCCACATTTAGAAGGGGTACTTGGCAAGGAAAAGGTTGGGAACCACTGTTCTAGAGACTTAGACAAGGATGTTACTGAAACTGAAATTACAAGTGGAAACTGAAACCGAAATTAATGAAACTAAGGAAACTGAACCGAAACGAAACTGAACCGAAATAATTTTTGCAAAACCAACTACTAACAAAATTGAAAAATATTCTGAAATAAATAAAAAAATGTTGCTTTTAATTGTTTGGTCTGATACAAGCTTGATGAAGTAACTTGGCAAATGTTAACCAAAAAAAGAACAATGGTTAAATATCTAGATGCTTCAAAAATTGACAAATTTTATTTTGTAAATATGTTGTTGCCTATAGTTCATAAATAATAAAATTAGATCTTGTTTTATTCAAATTACGCTTTGATATTTCAGTTGATTGTGCCTGGACACTTTAAAGTTTCACAGTCGTCAACACTGAATATATATGCCGCTTTGCCATAAAAAGCATGCTACACAATGGTGCAAAAAGTTAAATAAACAACATTTTTTATGTTTTATTTGAACTGTTTTAGCCAAAAGAAAAAAGAGGTAAGCTAGATAAATTCTACTAAAACCTTGGGCAAATGCTACAGAAAATTATTCAAAGTTTCAGCTAAGAAGCTTAATAACTTTTGATGAAAATGATACTCCAACAAAAGTGCAATTATCGGCAAACCGAAACGAAAATTTCGTTTTGGTAACGTCTCTGGACATGGAAAATGATTAATTAATGACTAATTAATTGTTCAATCCATTTTTGAAGATGAAACCTGTGCACCAGTCTCGGAAAGGCTACTATCCAGGTTAGTAGATCTACATCGCTTAAATGGTTCAAGGTATTGCAAATTTACAATGGCAACCTAACATAGTAAAGTCAATAATTTTGCAATTTAAATCCATAATTCTGGTGCAAATTTTACATTGCAATATACTTAGTCATTTTAAAAACAATCAGGTATGCTGTCGCTCAACTACTATCTGAACTCAAGCAAAATTATCAATTGATAACACTAATGTCTTTACCCGTCTAGGTTGCGTAACAGCAATCACACCTGACTGAGACAGACCAACTTCATGCAAGTATTGAGGAATCTGTGTTGTTTTTCCACAAGCCGTTTCACCAATCACTATACTTGTTTGATTGTTTCTTAACTCTTGAATCAGCTTTCGCTTCACTGCATATATTGGCAATCTTTGTCTTTGCTTCTGTATATCTTCTTTACTGTCTTCGTGGGAAAGCTTTTGCCTTTTCACTGGCGGTAAGCACAGGTTTCTAGGAGTGGGACGCCAGTCCATTCTGATTTGTCAAATATTGAAAAAAAAAATTAGTAACAAAAAATATTAAACTGCTCGCAATAGCCTTTTCAATGCAATAAAGATTAACATTAACAATAAAGATTAACATCATGAGCAGTCCCCACTGTGCAATAATTAACTTTATTTGACTTTCAATAATTGTTGGAATACCTGTGTTATTCGGTTTAATTCCCCGTCATCAATTTGGCTCACAATTGATTTAATTCCTAGAACAGCACCACCAGCAACACTACTGTTAGAATTATATACTACTTTTGACGGGCGCGAATGCATTTTATCACGAGTAGTCAAACACAACTCGTGATAAAATGCATCTGTGTCTGCCAAATGTAGTAGATAATTTTAATAGTACAGTATTAAATCTGTTTTCACACCCACGTCTGACTAGGAAATGACCAAATGACAGCACCAATACCTGACATTTTTGGTCATTTTCAAGTCAGATGTCACTCAAGTCTGGTTTGGAAATAATTAAAATTTCGTAAGTTTCATCATCCAAGTCTGACTTGGAAATAACTGTTTACAGCTTACATGGCTGAAGCTTCACACTTCCTTTTTATATTAAAGATGAAAACTTGATGAAAGGCGTAACTAGTTGAAGTGACGCAGTGTGAATAGCCTGGACCATTACAAGGTGTATCCAAAAACTCTTGAATGTGTTAACCGGTGCCTGGGAATATTACACGAGGCGTTCGCGCTTACGGGACATTCCAAGTGTACAGCGACGTAACGTACCCCGAGATGATCTAATTATGCAAGTACACAGTGAGGCAGCACATGGCACTGCCATAGACAGCGAAGCTGTACACAGCAATATCGAGCAAACACGAATGTTCCGCGCAGCGCTTCGAAAGGCAAAACAAAAAGCAAGATGTCAATTAACTTTTTGTCAGTTTATAACAAAAATAAATCCAATTATTTATCTAAAATTAAATTAATTTTCTCACTCGGAGCTCGGCACTGTTTTGCTTTCTCACAAATTGGCAATAACAAAAATCTTGTTTGGTGGACAGCAATTGTGCAAAAAAATGCGAGTTCTGCTTACGACTCGCACACGTAACATGCTCAATGTATTACGTAGTAGTATTGTTATCTAGTAATACTAACATGATATGATAACAGAATTATTATGCGTACATTTACATCAACAAACAGACACAGTGTGGTACTCAAACGTAACTTTGTGTTGTACTACGATATATAAAAGTAATACTAACCCAAAAGATATTTGTGTCAAGTGATTTGCCGGGTACGAGCTGAATCGGTTATAAACTGAATTATTCGATTCTTTCAATTTTAGGCGAAGTGAAAACAAAAATTATTAACTATTAATTCGACTAAATGTTTTGAGTTATGGTGGAACCATATGTCACATTATGGGTGCATTTAGCCATCACACATCAACAGAAAGAGC
Source organism: Tubiluchus corallicola (assembly GCA_030141605.1). Lineage (NCBI taxonomy): Eukaryota > Metazoa > Priapulida > Priapulimorpha > Priapulimorphida > Tubiluchidae > Tubiluchus > Tubiluchus corallicola. Next base: position 257,211 of record JAQGDQ010000254.1, read on the forward strand.
AATCTAGCAGCTAGCTGTAACTCCATGTTTGGCCCTTCTTGCTTACCTAATACAGGTGTATTTGTTATGCAAACGCTCATCTTCGAAATAAAATTGTTGCAATCTTGAAGTATTTTTAACCATTTGATATCTATTGCAGTACCATTATTTTCTTAGTAGTACCATTATTATATTACTGGTATGTATCATGTTCAAGGACGGAGGTACGGATCAACAGTATGATAACTCAGGGGTACCTAGCGAGAAAGAATTAATTTCTGATTTGTTTTCTTACATTTCAGTGAGCAATTAATATCTACATTTGAATGAAAAATGCACACCATGTAAATAAACTGTGCCACGTCGAATGTGGTATCCGCTATGCGGAATAGCAGCTATTACATTCTCTGACATTATGTACACTTGAGTAAAAAAACCTATAAAACAAGATCAATTTTTGAAAATAATGCACTAGCTATTTTAACTGACTGGCATAAGTACATTTGTGCATTATGCATAGTGAGAAAAGGCACGAAACATACAGGAAACAGTGAACCTATATTAAAACTTCACAATAATTTTATTATCAATAAAATGAAAAAATTACATCTATATGTACAAATAAGTTCTGCAATGATAAATATAAAACAAACTGAAATATTAAATACTGAAAATAAGATGACATAATACACAACCATTGCTGCATACAAAAGAGTAATCAAACATACAAGTATCACAGTTTTTTCACTACCATACATGTTATGATCTTATATGACTGAATGTGCTGCAGGCGCTGTTAGATACAGCTTCTTAAATACATTTGTCTTAAGACATCAATTATGCAAAAGTAATCACATTTGTGCTCTCTATAACTACTCTGTAAACTTTAGTAAAATTTCAAAGATGCGCATACCTTATACCAATTAGTATTACATCACATTGTAAGAATGCTAACAAAGCTGCAACACACATAAAACAAGTTAAATGTAGATTGTGCATTTCCACTTTTGTAAATTGAAAATTTCTAGTAAAATCAAAGTCTGCTTATAGTACTTACAAAAGCTTTCATTCGAGAAAAGCAAGAAAAAAGTAAGAAAAAACGTAATAAAAAATTTTTCACCGCAAAGAGTACAAAAATGATGAACAGCATGCAACTTATAGGTAATACCGCATGATAATTAAGTCTGAACAACATATTTTTTAGTTCGAATGATAAAAATTATTTTCAGTAATATAAATCATTCTGCACTGAAAGTACACAAGCTACTGTTAGTTCAATAAAATTTTAATAGATGGCATTACCAGTGCTGAAAACAATGTTGGAAATAATGTACTACGAGTAACAATTTAAGAACTACTGCTAAAAGGAGAAATCTTTATTTCATGTGCATGCAACTTCAAACACCAAAAAAATCAACAATTCATCAAGTATATCATTTGGCCAAAATGCTTCCCTTTTCAAGTGACTTATAATAAGTAAATTTATAACAAATTACTGTAGCACTATAACACAAATATGAAATGCTGAAAATTGAAAACAAAGTCGGTTTACATTTTCGGTCTGCTAATGGTATGTCCACCTTTGCCAAATGTTGTGAGTACATGGTGCTACCACCAGATATCCCAAACGGGCAGATTCTTTTCCATCTAGACATTTGTTGGTTAAGGTATGTATAATCGCTTTATCCTAAATTTAAAATAAATAAAGTTTGAAGATTATTACTACTGTTGCAATGTTGCTGTATTGTATATTGCTATATGGATTTGCACTATTTTAGGTGGTTACTATATAATTTGTTATTATAATTTTTTGACCAGTGAGGCCACCACAGAATGTCCTTGCTTAATGACCCCCCATTTAGCAACTTTTCGTTTTAATGACGCTGAACATTTGACACCTTTTCTCACTTAACGACATGTTCCATTTTAACGACAATTTTTTTATTTTGCATGCTGCCAATTTCATTTTATCAATTTTTTTTTACCTAATTTGAAGCATTAAAATAGTACATATTGCATCATTCTGTTCTAAAAATGCATTGGTAATCTAACAGTGCAATTATTAAAATGCTTTTGCTTCCTAGCTGACTAAATACTAATTCTAGCCCTTTGTATCAAGCGAGATCTGCTTTGCTGATTTATATGCCTCCACACACTCTTTGTTTAAATTTTAAGCCAAAGAACTTTGTCTGCAACATAAATGTTGCTATAACAACCAGGTTAGTACTACGAAAGAGAACCGCTAGTAAATCTAGCTAGATATTATAGAAAGATAGGTGGTTTCAAGCAAAGAGAAAGAAATTAATCAGTACGAACATGAATAAAACCCATAAAATGTTTAACTTATATGAAATAAGCAGCATTGATTATTGCTTCTGGAATGTATCTCAATGGAATGCATTAAGCTAGGACTTACTGTATCTATACAACTACTACATACTATGTCGCTGTCGCCACCAATATCATCATCATGACTGTCACTGTCATTGTCATCATCATCATCATCATCATCGTTGTTGTTGCCATCATCATCATCATTGTCATCGTCATCACCATCATCCTCATTATAAATCTAAGAGGAGCAGTCAGCTGTCCAATTAAAGGTGTAAACTCTTACCTGGTAAAGCTTCCATGCTTGATTACCACCATCACCATGGCAAGTAAACATTTTAACAGGTACCACACTCTGATTATTATGAGGTACGTCAAAGCAATGTTCTTCACCACGAAGCTCGCTACGATTAGTCTTATAGAATTCCTGTAAATAAGCAGAAAATGCCTTCCTGCACTATGACTAAATTATGGCATCAAGGTAAATGTCGTGAAATTAAGCAGTTCCACACAAAATAATTTAAGTAAGCCTTTTCACAGTTTCGTTGTGCCAATGTTTAACTGTACCACAGCAACGCGTCTTAATTGCAACCGTTATGTGGGTAAAGCAAAGTTGTCTGACGCAGTTATTTTACGTGGACTTTACTTAATTATGCATTAGTCTGTGCAATGTAGAGTGATTTACTAGCAGAATCTTGCTTCAACAAAAATGAACTAGGTAAGGTTCTAGCTAGCTGTTAAAATTGTTACTATTACAAAATAGACATAGACATAGAACATTTATTTTCTCCAATATAGTTTCACAGCAAAAGTTTTTGTTAAATATTAAATAATTGTAATCATGGAGCAGGGCAGGGAGGGCCAAAGGGTCACCTAGTCTCCTGCCCTTTCATATAGCTAGAAAGGTATGTTAAAAATGAACGGTGATGCTGGAGATAAAAAAATCAAATAAGAAGAAAAAATAGTACAATTTGTCAAAAAAACTAAAAACAAAAAATAGTAGAATAAAGTTAAATACATAAATCTAAACAAAAGAATGTTGTGAGGAGTTGCCAAGTGTACACAAATGCATTGTCTGGTACACTTAACCTTTAACATTTTGAGAATCATCATAATTGTTGGAATTGTGAAAATGCTTATTTATGCATTCTGTTGTTGTAAATGACTTCCAATTGTTTCTAATCTCTGTGCCTGTACACACAAATTAAACATTAAACCAATTTATTGTTAACATTACTGTTTACTAAATATAAAAACATAGAAAACAGATGTCAGATACCACAGCCTCAATTAGTAATATGCAAGAATGTGTTAATTTACAGCATCTAACAATTAATGGCAATACCATCTCAAAGAGCATAATTTAAACAAAACAACAGCACGATTTAATGCTAAAACTTAAGTCAGAAATTATTTTTGTTCGGCTGCTACTTCATTTGAAATATGTATTGACAAGGCTCATGTATATAAGGATGAAAATACTCCTACTTAGTTACTGATGTTCAAGAGCTGGGACATTCATGCAAATCTTTTTGTATTGAAATTGAATCTCATGGATATATCAGCAAAGAAAGTGCAAACAAGATACTCCAGGGAACTTGCAGATTGGTCTGCAAGTTACTATACCTAAACGCAAGTTTCGGGAATTAATTCAAAATTTAAGGAAAATTTCTCTACTGTCTTCATTTTCAATTTTCCAGTCAAAAATGAAAAAATATCTGGGATGAAGTGTTACTTATCAAAATTAACAACTAGTTGTGACACGGGTAATTAAAATTGCTCAAGATGTCCATTTTATTTTTGGAAATGCTACATACAGTCAGAGTATCACTACCACGTGACAACATATCCAACTGCTAAAGCATTGCCATAGATTTGCTCAGCTCAGATAAGCTTCAAATAACTTGTGTTTACCATCTTCCCTCTGCGAATACTCATTACTCCATTGTTCTTTGTAATATTCTTCAGGACTTGTGCATAAACTCTGACTCTAATATTGTTATCACAGGAGATTTCAATCTCTCCCAAATAAACTGGAATGAATTAGTAGCTCCAGATATTAATGTGTAAAATGAATTTATGAAGCTTTTAGGCGAGAGCAATTTACAGCAACTAGTTAAATCTCCAACCAGAAATAATAATATATTAGATTTAGTTCTGGTAAATAATCATTAAGTGTATCCTGTGTAAGTGTATGGCAGGCTTACACAACAATGACCATTATGCAATTACTTTTAGGGCTCACTGTGCAAATTCTTGATATTCTGTCCATCCCAAATCTTAATTTTCAAAGAACAAATTATGCAACATTATGTAGGTTATTAGACAAAATTAATGGAGAATTTGTGTTTCGATACTGTAGTAATGTCCAGGAATTGTACGATGTTTTTATTTGTACTTTGCAGTCCATGTTTAATGCAACAGCGCCAGTGCTACATTTTATTGATAAGCCATCCTATCCTAAACATATGAGATAATTGCTGAAGAAAAAGAAGACAAAGTGGCATGGGTTTCAAAATGACCGAAGCTCTACTGAAGAAAGTTAGCTTACCATGAATCGTGTTTGAAAATTCAGGAAGCTATCCATAATAGCATGATAGCCAGGGAAACAAAAATTATTAATACTAGAGATCGTTCTCAATTTTTCAGATGTGTACATGAAAAGAATAAAACTCCATCAGGGGAGGCCCTACTATTAAAACTATTAAAATATGATGGTACCACTGCATTATCAGATTTGGAAAAGCACATGTGTTAAAAAATCAGTTTTGTTCTGTCCTTGTACTAGATAATGGGTGATAAATTATGCCCTTTTTCCTTCTTTAAATAATAGAACACGATGCTTAAATGAGTTTATCATAAATGAGGAAATGATTTACAAAATATTGTGTTCTAGTAAAATAAAATTTACCATAACGCCAGATAATATTCCACCTGCAGTTCTTCGTAATTGTGCAACTCAGTTAGCAGCCCCTTTACACAATATTTTTGTGCATTCTTTAATATCCACAAGTTTACTAAGGCAGTGGCGCACTCCAGATATTACTGCATTTTATAAAGTGAATGATGCTGCATTAGCAAAAAATTATGGACCAATTTCTGTCACTTCTGCCATTTGCAGATGCTTGGAAAGTATAATTGTTGATAAGCTTCTCAAATATCTGCTCTCAAATAATTTCATTAGTGAAAACCAATTTGATTTTTTTATCTCGTAGATCCACTGAATTACAGCTGCTTAGCTTGTGTTGATGCTTGGACCAGTCTTATTGATCTCGTGTTGATTAGTCAAAAGCTTTCGATACAGTTTCCCATTCAAAAATTATATCATTATTGAAGGTAAAGCATTGTAGTGGATAAAGGCTTCCTTGACAGACCGGACTCAGTGTGTTAAAGTGGGAAATTGTAATTCCGACTATTCCAATGTTTTATCTGGTGTTCCTCAAGGGTCTTTTCTAAGCCCAATCTGTTTTTTACTTTTCATAAATAAATATATGTTTTCCTCCGGTAGCGCTAAAACCTGTACACATAAAAACAAAATCCAGATCACCTTGAACTACTTCGCAGATTGGCGGAATGCATAGCAACTGGCCTTAGCAACTGAAAAGTGTTTTGTGCTAAACATTGGATTGGAATGTGCTTGCAACTATACACTAGATAATGTCGCACATCTTAAAATTCAAAAGATGCATCATTTGGGATAACTGTGGATACTAAACTTAGTTTCAAAGAACACATTGCACAAATTGCCCAAAATGCATATTTCTCAATTAATGTGCTGTTCAAGTGTTTCTTGATAAAAGATGTTGAGACTTTGACTAAGGCCTATTGTGTTTATGTGAGGCCCATAATAGAATACTGTAGTACTGTTTGGAACCCCTTTTTCGCTATAACTTGTTCTCAAGCATATATAGGAAGAAAAGACAAAGCATAAAACGTTCAAAAATACTTCATACAATTCTTCCTTAAGGCTTCTTCACAAACTGGTTGTCCCTATAAGTACAGATTGGCCATTCTTAAACTAGAAACTATAGAGGTTAGAAGGGTCAAAGCAGATCTTAGTATGGTCTTCAAAATAGTATGCACCTAGTGTGATAGCATGATTTTTATGACCTAGTGCTTCGAAATATCAATTTTCAAAATGTTGCTTTAATAACAACTGCTCTTAACTCTGTTCTAAACCATCAAGCTTCCACCAGTCAGTAGTTACTTATTATGTCAGTTTGTATGAAGAGATTTTGAAATTTTTAATCTCATTTTAGTACTACGAGTCTTAAATATGAGTTGAAATGTTGTAAAATCAGCTCTTCCATTATGTTAGATAGCTTAAAGCAAATTTAGTTAATTCTTAACTTCATTATAATATTATTCTACTAATCTTTGTTTTTAGTGCGTACAAATACTAACTAAGGGCTCCGTACATCATTTTCAGTTCACGATATTATGCAGTAACTGTGCAATAGTTAACTGAAATATCTTGTTAATTACTTTGTTAAAATCAGACAGGCCCAAAAAAAGTGATGTGTTTTCATTCATCTTATTATAGTAACTATTTTCAATAGACTTTTTTATGCTATATACATGCTGGTAAGCCCAGCACTTTCATTGTAAATAAATTTGTGTTGTTACAAAGTGCAAATATATAAACTAAACTAACTAAACTTATTGACCAGTGTATTTCATGAATCTTATGTTTGTAGATTCGTGAATGTTATCTAGATTATACATAAAGACTTCTTTATGTTGTTTTCAAAAAAAAGATTTTAAAAATATATTATTAGGGGTAAGGTGAAAAGCAGCTGACAGTATGAGATCAAAATTAGCTCAAACGCTGAACTGGTCAGTACGTGGATGGGTGATACTAAAGGAGCATCACTTCCTACTGAGGAAGAAATATACATTAGAACAAGACTAATACTCCTCGGCTGGATCAGTGCCGCATCTTAATTGATCAAAATGATTATAAATTCTTGCAATGCGATATAATTCTAGTCACAACCACCGCCATCAACATGATAAGTTTACATTACTCTTTGAGAAACAATACTTTTAATTGCAAGCTACATGGATTTTACAAACGAACGACTGAAATCCGACACTAACCACACCAGCTCCTTCTAGCGGAGGAACAACTAAGTGTTAAAATGTCTGTAACCCGCAGTTTGGATACTAGCTAAACAATTGTCTCATGCCCAACCCAATAAAATAGATGGTTATGGCCTTTATTTATGATGCCTCAGTACACAAGGAAGGCACGTGACTAGCCTTATGTTCTTTAAAGTGATTTTAATATAAAAATACATTTCTAAAAATTAAAGGTTGCACGGAATTCCTTTTTGTCTGCAGAAAACTCTGGGATACTTGCTACATTCTGGGAGTCGTTTAAAACAAGTTCAGGTAATACTGTGTAGTTTTAAAAAATAATCAGATAACTCGTAGGGCACTTTATATTATCAATAAAACCAATAATTGTTGGTTAGAATTTGGTGAATCTGTGGTGCACACTGAGATGGTGATGCAGCGCAGTTTTATCAGGTGGTGAGAATGTATTAAATTACTAAGAATTTTCTTCTCCAATTACACAAGTCTTTAAAACACATAATATAATACTAAGTAATATAACTTTGTATGGCAAGTTCTTCAGAAGATACTTTAAAATTCCATTTTCGTCCTTTTTAGATTACACAAAAGATCAAAAATAAAATTCTGCATTTTTAAGTTACAAGTAGTAAATGTAGTTGCAGTCAGTCAAAGTCGACGTCATTGTCGGCATTGTTGCTATTGTCATCATAGTAACAGTAGACGACAACTTCCTGGTGCTGTGGCATTCTGTATTTACCTGATCAATATTTCCCAGTTCACAAGGAAACAGCTTAAGATAAACGGTGAACGGTTCCAACGGAATTCTGTACATGCCAATACATGTATTAGTAAACTTGTTATGAATCTATAAACCAGAAAAATAGAGAATATTTAACTAAATCAGCAATAATGCTTAAAGCAAAGGAAAAGTCACCTAGCATGTTGGGTTTAATTTACTATTATGATCTAAGCTTAGAATAATATAACAAAGAAATTTCCAAAAACCTGTCTATAAAGCATAAAATTAATTAACGCTATTATTGCAAAGAAATTTTCAGGTGCAACACTTGCCACCTTTACTAAATAATTTAGACATGAGTGGTGGATGTCGCGACTCTTCCTGAGTGGCTTTCAGTAAGTGCACACCACTTAAATTGATTCAAACTTGTGCAGCTTACCTAATGTTCATGCAAAATATCACAAAATTAACTATCTGGTTTTTTTTGTAAAAACTTTTTATACTTTTTACGGAAATTTAGAGTGTCCTGCTTTTCTTCAGTTGATGAATGACGTCATTCGTGAAAGAATAGGTGTTTAAAATGGGAGTGCCCAAGCAAGAAATAATCGCAACTTTAAAGCAATTTTACCAATTACAGAAATTGTTTATGACACTTTTACTACTAAACACTTCTAACATTTTTCGTGAACATTCCAATAAGCCCGATTTCTCAGACAGCTTGGCCTGCTTTTGATGATTTTGGTTGTTTACGTGCAACTACAAGGGCTGAAGAAAATTTATGTTTACACTGTAGTGAGTTTCCAGATAGTTTCCAGAAACAATTCCCCATAGTTTATTCGCTAGCATAAGGATAGTAGAAAAATACATCCTTCTGTGCAACAAACAAAGTTGATTTGACTACACGCTGCTAAGCTGAAGAGAATTAGGTGCCTGGCTTCAAGCAATGCAAAAGCAAGCCAGCTGATGCCATATGATGATAAATAATGCTGTTTAATGATGCTTTTAACTTTGAAGCTTTTTTCATTTTACACACAGTAAATAACACAGGCATCTTATTTATAAATTACTGTAGTTTTTATCGAGTGTACGGCAATCAGAATACCATTAAATGCATTATTGGTATATTAAAAAAACTTTGAGATAAGGAAGTAAACCTCAAGATAAACTTAATCCTCATGACCAGGACAGCTCAATCTGATTTGTTAACTAAATGGATTGAATCAGAAAATAGTTTGATCTCTCTAAGACATGAGGTCCAGTGAAATATAGTGGTTTGCATGCTCAACATGTAATTCAAAGATGCTTTGTTAAGAACAAGATTATTTTTGATCTTTCTAGTTTCTTCACTTGGCAGTATATGAATTCGTCCATCTAAGATATTTGGGTTTTTTTCACTTAGCTTCATCATGGCTTTCTTAGTTGAAACACAAAAATTTTAATTTTCAAAAAAACTAGCGAAATTATTCAAATCCTTTTTTACTGACACCAAAATGTTATCCCGAGAAGAGATCACACCTACTCTATCTGAAAAAAATTCAGGCTTGCGGAGCACTACAGGCTGGCGCCAGGCTTGCAGAGCATTGATAGCACTCGAGACTGTTCATAACCATTAGACATGCAATGAAATTGGGTTAATTACTCCATAAGAAGGTGTATTTCCAATCAAAATGTTAATAGATCTACCCTAAAAGGTGGCCTATGACCTAAAATTATTATGTCACATTTTTTATTAAGAGAATGGTGGAAATTTCAGCCAAACATATCTGGAACAGTAGTTTTTTATAGCAGAATATTTTATGGGACTGAAAACCACACATGAAAAAATATACAAATCACACTTGCGACAGTACAGTCAAACCTCATTATACTGCCTCCTGTTATAATGTCAAACTAGTTTACCGCCTGCAAAAATGGCTAGGAAAAAAACGGCTGTATTCAACTGCATATAAAAATAGCCAGTTATACTACCTCCTATTACCCGACAGGCAAAATAACAAACATGTTCATTGAGGAAATACCGTCAGCCACGCCAGTGACCTTGGTATTATGCCAGCTGTACGAGGCTGCTATATGCTCCGCTGGGTCACTTACACTGACCAGACGTCACGTGTCGTGCAAATTAATGCATGTTATCATGCTTTGATTTTTGCAAGCTGTACTGCACTTCGTACAATTATAATAACAAAGGATTGATAGGTTTGATATTACTGTCAATGTACCACTCAGTTATAATAGCAACTGACAGAAAACACGTGGTTCTTTATTGCCACAAGAAATGTGTTTTTTAAGAATCATCCAAGCAAATCCTAACAAGAAATTTGTAGTTACACCTTGACCTTTTTTACATATACATAATTAGTGAAGCAGAAGGCCTACAACCTATTACATGTATATAGCTGAATAAAAGATACGTATATTATGTAAACAAAATGCTCTTCTTAAAAATGACTGATTGCAAAGAGTCATTTCACAAATAATTAATTTAATAATTTTCTTTTAATTCATTAACCTTTAGAGTGAAAATTGTGGACTCTAACCTGTGTACAATACATTTGTCTGACTACTCTGTGATTTGTTTTTGGCAAAATTTAACACGCCTTGTTATAACACCAAATTCCCTATAATGTCAACTTTTTTCTGGTCCTAAAGTGGGAGATACAAAGAGGTTTGACTGTATTATAAGATGCTGCATATTATCCTGCTTACTGAATATTAAAAAAAGTAGAAGTACGTGCATAAAATAGGAATACAGATAATTATCATTATCTCTTAGAATACATTTACCGTTCCAAGTGAAAAAGCATTTTCATTAGGTCTAAACTGCCCTGGAGTGATGTTGTCCAAGTACCATTTAAAGCTCTTGCAGCCTAGTTGATTCCTGAGAGCTTTTCTTTCTGATACATTACCATAGCGAATTTCCTGGACAAATAAAACATACAAGTGAACAGGATAAAGACTTGCACAACTATGAAAATGAAAATCAAAATGAAATGAAAAGCAGAAATTCAGTTTTATACATCTTTTAGCCAGCGATTCAGCGAAAGCAGAGAAAGTAGTAGCAAAATAATTTTGTTGACTTTTACCTTTGTTTACCATGACTAGTGTAAAAAGACTGTGTATTTCTTTATGTTAAGACTATAAAAACTTAGTAATATTTTTTAAACTAAAATTTTTATTGTATTTCATCTCACTCTCATTTATTGCACATACAAATGCAGTTTATCAATCGCATTTTTGTAAACTTCTTCAATAGCCCCAGCTGGTTATATAAATAAATAAGTAAGCAGCTTTTGAAAGTAATAAGAGAACTGCCATAAGCAAAATTGCACTACGCTGACTTTCTTTGCTATTGTACTCAATGCAATTAATTGATAAGAGACATGGGATCAAATAACACCTTAGATTATTGAGCAGATTCTGCATCAAATTAAGCGAAATACACACAAGCTGTTTCTCAAACAATAAAATGTTAATTTTTCATATTTTACTGTGCAAGTGTTTGAAAAAAGGATAGAAAACAAATATGTGAAAGTTCCTTTAAAGGAACAAACTTTTTCACAGGATTTTTTTTTGTAATGTAAGAAAACTGTATGTCTGTTGCATTAAATGCACTTGATATTAACTATGTCACACAAGTATACTGTACACTAGATGAAATAATACCAATAGTCACTTTGCAAGATACCTTTGCAATCTTTCCATGCTTCAGGGTACGGTAAAACAAATGCTTGTAGTCATCCATCCACACCTCTGCAAGACGCATAGAGTTAACCACAAAATGATAATACAAGCTTTCCTCAGGAAAACTGTAGGGAGGTTCTGTCCTGAAAATATGTCCCACACGTGAACAAGGAATGATTTCCAGCCTGCCACCACACATCCAAGTCTAAATGAAATCAGAGTTGAGTTAGGTCGCTATGTTTGTAGATATGTTGCAGAATTAGTACACTAGGCTTCTTCCTAATAGTTTTTACGCAGCAAAAACATATACGCGAGATGCAATGCCCAATGCTGTCAAAGTTGTTTTTGGAACCAAAGTTAAAGCACTAGAAAACTCTCTACTTACATAATGCTGAAAAAATTTGTCTTGAAACTTTATACCACTTACATACTGCCTTTATGTATACAGGGCTTGAGTCAGCAGTAATGCTGTATAAAACTTGTAAATTTAAACTCCCGCGATGGTCGTTAAACAACTTTTGAACGATAAGTCATTTGAAAAAAGTATAGATAACACTGAGTAAAGTTTGGACACATAATCAGACCATTCGTAGTGCACTCGTCCCTAACTAAGTACTGTATCTCTGTATTTTAAATTACTGTATCTTGTCAATACGATTAAAAATACATTTTTAGTTAGTCAGTGGTGCACTGTGGAGGAGAGTCAACAAACTTTCTTTTCTAGTTATACAAGTCTTTCAAGCAAGTAAGCAAAGCGCTAAGTAATATAACTTTGCATAGAAATTTTTTAGGATACAGTTTAACATTTATTTTTTGATTCACATTGTAAGTATATGACGTCATGTAATGACGGGATCGGAACAGTATTGCGGGAGATTTAAAATGAAAACAAACAGAAAATCCTTTCAATGCGAGTATGATATATGCATAATAATGCTAAAAGGTAATATAATTTTGAAGCGATTTTTCTGAAACCTACTTCAGGTACTCCTTTTCTTGTCCTTTAAGGCTGATTAGAGAGTGGATGGGTGAACAGATTCATTTCTCAGTCTGGGCGGTTTTCTTCGCTATTTTGACTCTGACATAAGGATACATATCCAAAAGAGACCGAGGCACCTCTGCTAATTCAGTGGCTTGTCCTAGGGTCGTAGCCTTGATAAAAGGTGAAGTCCCAATCTTGTTACAACCATATTCAATTTGAGTAAAACTGCCAATGAATGCTTGATTCCGACTTGCAGGATCTCGAATAATACAAAAAACATTGCTTTTCTCGTGCATTTGAAGTTCTTTAAGACACTTTGAGCATGGGCTCAAAAAGTGAAGTGATGTCTATTACACCATATAAAAAAACTAATTGTGTCTGTGACCATTTTAACCAATAAGGGTTATTTTTATGCTATTGCAAACTATATTTAAATGTGCTGTTTAACTTTGTTTGGTGCTTTGAATTAGCATGCACGCAGATATCGTGGGTTATGCACTATAGGCTGTTTTGTATATAAACATATTTTTATGCAAAACTGAAAAATTATGTTAATTTACGTGCGCATATGTTTGTTCTCTACAGTGAGCGAAGCAACGGAATAAAATGGATGAAATTTTACTGTTCACGCTTGAGAACACTGTGAACCAAGAAGTATGATAAAGTTCTGTTTGCCAAAACGTTTGATATTAATTCATCATCCTCAGTTCCTCTTACGTTGCAAAATATTGCAATTACAAACACTGTCAAAGTGTAGCTAATTAATTAATAATTATAACCAGCTGACTAACTTGAATTCGTTGGTAAAAGATGCTATTAATACTTGCCCTGAAAGATATTTCAATGTTTTCTCCACCCCAACCTTCCATTCCGGGATCATAGGCACCAATTTCCCAGAAGTATTTACGATCAACTGCCAGCAGACCACCCAGCATTGTTGGAGACCTTGAAATAATCACAATAAATAATAAATAAATACTTTCAGTAATTAGATAATAAAATTTTGTCTTTATAACATAAATCATCACAAGAATTGCACCTGCAGTGTAAACAAACAACAAAAATAACTTGTCATTTAGTAATTTTTTTCTTTTCACATAAGCATAAGTGAAACAAACAAGTAATCAACAGACTATGCAGAAGAAATGTGATGCAAGAAATATTTAATGCCTTTTAAAGCAAAACTGAGAGCAAAATTACATTTGATTTCAAAATACAATTTGACATTACTAATAATCATATCATGTTTAAAAATTGAGGAAATCTTTGTGCAGGCAAAAATAAGCTGCTTTAATTTTGCTGTGATGTCACTGGCGTCTCTAGTGCATTTAAGACATAAAATACAAAAATACCACTGTATCAAACTTTTCTTGCTGAATTTACACAAATTATGTCAGCGACACGAAAAACAGCCAAAACTCTTGTATATATCAAGTACGGGTGCAACGAATTTGCTTGTTAAACTATAGCTGTATGGAAACTAGGAGACCTGTGTGGCTCCGTTAGGCTGTACAAACAATAGTATGTCAAATACTCTGGTGAATCAAATCTGTGATCTAAAAATAAACTGCTAATCACTACGTTCTGGATTAATATTTGCACAATAATTAAAGGCAAAAATTAATAATTCTGGCTAAATTTCATGAAAACTACATTTGGCTTAGACTAAGAATTACTGAACTATTCTGCAAGGATAACAAGTGTTTTAGCAATACTATAGTAAGTTGTAACTAAAAAAATATTTTGGATAAACTCATCCCAGCTTATTTGAGCTACAATTTCCCAAATGTACTTCAGTTAGGACTTGCACACCTCATGATATCTGCGTAAATAAATGAAATGATTGTAAATTCAGTGGTCCTACCTGTCTACTATTTAACCACAGAGACAAAAAGCTGCAACAGCTTTGAGTTTCATTTTCGTTTTGAATCTTACATTAATTCAGAGAGCACACGCAGTCTGCTCTGGCTCAAAACTGTCACTGGCAAAGCACAGGAAACCACAGAATATAGTATATAGTACCTGTAGCAATATAGTACCTTTGACGAAATCAAACTCTCTCATGAAAACTATATGTCCAGGTCTTCTCTCATTGATCACACCTAAATATACACTGTTCTCGTACAATTTTATCCTTGCTATCCTTGCGAAGGATAAAATTTTATCTCTACAACTTGATCCTACGTGGAAAGACATTAATATAGGTTCTTTCGAACCTGTTACTCTATCCTATTAACAATTATTATATTTTCCTCACTATGAATATACGTATTTTGTAATTTGTTAACAAAATACTGTTTAAACTGATTTTATCCTTTAGAAAATGTAAATATGATCACTCGTTGTCAGAAGCACAAAGCAACCTCATAATGAGACATTTAAAAAGCATGTTTGATCTGAAAATGTTCAGAACAGAAAGTTTAATCACCTGACAACAATAAAGCAGTGACATCACGCTAACATTTTGGCACCTGCCATCTTGTTTGTAACATCTTGGTCATCTATAAGTGTGGAAAAACGTATGACTTGAGCTTAATGTTAAAAAGCCTTCAGTATTGGTTTAAATTGAATAATCTTAAGAAAACCCAACATACATAATAGGATCAGTGCTATGATTTCTCATATGCCTATGCTCTTTGGGAATTGGTATCCATCGGAAAAACAGTGACCAGCTAAAACTGCCTGCTGCTAGTTCTCCAGCATGATACTCCATTGTGTTGCCTTCGATTATGTCTATGATTGGTATGACTATGGTGTTGCGCCTGTCCTTAATTCGCTGAAGTAAAGGTGGCAACCTAGAATGCAAAAATGCTAATCTAATGTAATTCCTTCCGACTGTAAAATATTATATAAGAGACATTTTGTTTATGAAGCATTTTATGCACTTTTCGGAATGGTAACTTCAGCAAAGAAAATTTTAGAGTTGGTGGTAGCAAAATATTATAATAGTTGCACTGTTGTGCAGGTATTATAATAGGTAAACTCAGGATGTAAAAAGTCGTAAGAAAAATCATGCATCATCAGGAGCAAACACCAACAAATGTATAACTTGAGAATGTTTCCACACATCTTCTTATAGCGAATTACTTCCTGTAAAATTAAAATTTTTGTAAACTCTCCCCTAACTCATTTTGTTTGTTTATATATAAGCAAATGTTACTGATCTATTACATTAAGTGATTCATTATGACACAGTATCCATACCAGTTTTCTGCAACTTCACAATGTGCATCGAGAAAGATAAGAACATCCCCGACAGCTGCATCGGCTCCAACAATACGACCGCCAGCAATTCCTCGCCTTTGCTTTAAGCGTACAACACGAACATTGAGAAAATGGTTTGCTACATAATGGGACAATCGATTTCCTAGCTCAGCTGTAATTAAATTATTACATTTACATAATTATATAGGCTATAGAGCCAATTTCCTGTTTTAAATTTAATAGTGATCCTGGCTGATCAACCTACTTTACCCTAAATTCACAATTGCAACAAAAAGACAATTTACTTTCCCTTTAAAAAGAAAAGCTTCATCCACATTTACCAAAAAAAGATCAAATACCTCTGTCACTGAAGTCATCCACAAGCAAGACCTCACGCAGTAAATGAGCAGGAGATCGCTTAACAACACTCCACACTGTACGAATTAGTGGAGACCATGCCTCATTATTGAATATGATTATAACACTGGCTATGGGTAGTTCAGCATCGTATGTCAACTTTTTACAACTAAAATAGACAACTGGTCAAAAACTTGAAAATCACATATTATTAAATGAGCAAATTTAGATTATCGTGATGCAAAAACAAAATGAATGATCACATAACAATAATAATAAATGCATTTAGGGCATCGTCTAGGAGATAACACCTTAAGTAACCCAACACTTATTTCCACAAGGTGGTCCCGATTATTATTACCCTCATGTTACTTCGATAAATGTTCTTGGTGAAGGAACCAGCTGTACCATTTTTTAAGTCTTTGGTATGATTCAGTTGGGAGTAGAATTCGAGACCTTCTGGATGGGAAGCGATCGCACTACTACTGAACTACGTCACCTGGTCGATGAATAATTCATACTTATGCATGTCAGAATCGCATTAGTCTCAGCATTCAATTTATGATCAGAAGTTTTTTAACCACATAGTCTATAGGTCTAGAGTAAAAATGTAGAGGTGTCCTTGTTCTTAAGATTCATATATAATACATTTATATAATCATTGGTAGCTAAATGTAGCAAAGTTTATGACAAGAGGTGCCTATACAGGCCAAATAACTGCATTTTTTAAGCTAACTCAGGACTTCTACACCCAAACTTATCCACTTACAAGCCAGGTAGTTAGTGATACAAATATCGTGATGAACCAGTACTTTCTCTAAAATACACATCTTAGAGTACAACAAATCCCTCTATTTTTTCTTAGCTGGAAAATGAAGTAAGAATAACTGTCATACATTAATTTCTAAATACAATTAGACCTTTGACTAACTCTACTGAACAGGTTACATATATACAGTTTCTGTTAATAACAACAAAGTATTTTGAAAGAATTGTTGCGATGGAATTTGTGTTGAGAAAGGGGGGAGAGAAAGAAAGAGAGAGAGAGAGATAGGCACGTCTAAATTTAAGAGCTAGAAACACATGTGATACCCTGGATCCCTTGTATCTGGAATGGAACGAATGTAGGAAATCTGGTCGCTGGCAACGACATTAAATTTTTCTTTTTCAAACAACTTCCTCTGCAATTTTTCTTCTTCTCCTGACAAAAGAACTGGTTCACCATTTTCACCAAAATGTCTTGCTGGCCCATCCGCCGGCACCCGAATCACAACATGTCGAACACGATCACTTTTTTTAATAATAATCTCGGTATTGTTATAAAAGATAATAAGTCCTACACCATTTAACACACAACATAAACCAATCACAACCTTGATAATAGTTTTTCCATTCTGACTGATAAAAAGCCACATTATTAGATTTGGTTTAAATCCGTGTTCTGCATGACATTCCGTCGCAAGTTACAAGGTAGTTTTAACGACATGCCCATCTGATAAAAAAACGAAAACTTTTCACTGATAAATGCTTGTTTGGCAAAGATCGTGAAACTTGTCATTGCAAAAATATCTGTGGCTCTGGTTTAACAAACATCCAAAAAATCATGTCATACTGTCAAAATCTGCAAAAAATGAATAACTCATTAAACTGTAGACTAGATATTTTTATTCAATATTGAACAAGTTACAGTACATTAAAAAGTAAAGGTGATGACTTTGACACTTTTTACAAGCCAAACATCACAGCAAAACCACTACGCTTGTCTTGCATCACTCTACATTGCATATCAACTACTTGTACTATTTGTTACTGTAGTATACACTCATTTCATGGCTTAACTTTTATTCTGATTTTGCAGATTATGGAATTTGGCTTAGAAAATTTCACAGTGTGAAAATGTAGACTGTCAACTTGTTAACTTAGTACACTTACATATTAATGTAATAGCTGTTTCGATCAGCCTAGTAACTATTATGTTAGCTTAAGTCAAGGCTGATTTAAGTCAGCTTAAGTTAAGTTCATTTGAAATATGTTAAATATAAGAAATGTAAGAGAAGCGAACCATGATTTTTTAAACAAGAGATTAACTACTCGAAATAACTGTTTATTAACATTTTAAAAACTTATTTCAGGCTACTGAACTGAAATGTATCAATAAATGGACTGTTATGTTTAACAACATATGAAAAAGGATAATATATATTATTATATTCCTTTAATGATGTAATCCCTCTGCGACAGTGCTCAGCAATGTACCTAGGCCAATGTAGCTAAATTCATGGAAAAAAGCGTGCAAGAAGACTTAAAGAAAAAAGGATTTCACAAAAACACTAACTTTTGTGGTTCATAGTTTATGTGTTCAGGCTATCAGCATGTAATAACTCATTGTTATATTCAAACGAATTATTGAAAATGGATTATCACTTTTTGGGAAATTATTGAAAATTATAAACTGAAATTGAACAACATCATAATATTTGCTACCTTTTTGTACATTCATATCAGTAAGAAAATTTTTATCGGGATCAACATTTTCAGTATCATCATACACATCAAGGTTCAATGAATCTATATCAATATCAGAATAAAAATTACAGTGTCTAGTTAATAAGTGAAAACCATCATCATCATCAATGTTATTAAATGGAAAAATTTCCTGCAAACAACAGTGGCAAAGCCATGGGTCTCTGTCTCTAGAAAGTATATTATAATCAGTTAATATAATATATCATAGTTAAAAGAAAGCATTTAAGATGGACCCAGGATCAGCAGCAATCGCACAGCATCCCACGCTGATTTCTCTTTACTGGTTTTTTTTGCACGCAGTACAGGGAAACTGAACCATGATCAAAGTTAGTAAAAAAAAGTTGAAGTCAAAAACAAAAGAAAGTAGTGCAAATGGAAAAATAAAAACACAGCAACAACAACACCAAAAGCAAGGTGCAAGAGGATGCTTCAAAAAGTCGAGTGGCGGCAGAAAAACATTTTACACTGGGCGTAATAACAGACAAATTATAGGGCAGTAATTCATTGGCTAACTCAGCAGTAAAACTAGCAATCAAAATTACATGAAATTAAGTATTGTGATAACACAGCTTGATTAACATTATTTATGGTGTTTATGTCTAGTCTCACATAGTATTAGAAGTTGCTAAAAGTCCCAAGAGATGTATAGATTATTATGAATAACACAGAATAATACATTTGAAGTGTTTGATGTGATATATCATCACTGCTTGTTAAACAGATTTATTAACAACCTAACTGGCTATGGATAATATGGCATAATGAAACATTTCTCTTAATACATAGAACATTAGCCAAAACGTAGCATTACTGCTTACTAATTTTATCATTAGTATATCATGGCACAATAAACACTGTTTATGGTCCCTATTCGGCTTAACGTGGCAGCATGGGTTACAAAACAGATTAAAACTTGTATGTGAAAACATGATACCAATAAACGATATTTGTACGCATTGTTTAAATAAGTGTATCACTAAGAGTAAGAGCTGTTATTTAGAACAATTAGATTAACGAAGTGTAAATAGCGATATAATAACATAATATTAACTGTGTGGGAATTAATTTGAGTAACAAAGCATTTATGCATATGTTATTAAGGGAGGGGAGGTATTTGGCATTAGCTTAGCATTAGGGCTTTCAAAAGAAACAAACTATTGCAAATATAGTTTAATGAATATTGCATTAAGTGCAGAATAATATTTTGAAGACTAGGTTTATTCTTAATAAGTATAGTGCTTAAGTCTGCAGAGTGCCCACACAATAGGTGGAATGAGACTTTGAAGAAGGATATATAAATTTAATGTTATAAACTTAAAATGGACTCTACGGATTTACATAATACAACAACAGTACACGAGATGTCCAGCAAGTGCGATCATCCACGCTTGGCATAACAGTCATCGCCAAGTAGATACTAATCCTATCTGAAAACTCAAAAACAATCAGGTAGACACTTATTTCCAGGGCACTTTATTTATGACTTTAGTCATAAATTGCATAAATAGCTTATTTAATACTAATTTCAGATTTTATTTATGACTATTTATGACGTGTCAAATTTTGACCAAAAATGCCATCCTGAGCTAAAAGAAATACATATTTTTAATCAGAATCTTGTATTTTGCCTTTCTTCGTTCTTCATTACATTAAAATGTAATAAAAATGTCTACTTTCATCATTCCAAGGCCTGAAGTTTCTCGTATTGTTTTGCATGCAGGCATCCCTCCAGACTGAAATCCGTGATCGTGTTTATAATAATTATAGTATCGGTTTTAATTTGTTTAGGATGACCTATAAAATTACTGCTCATAAAAATCAATCTATTAATTAATTCGTACAGTCACAATTCGTAGCCACAATTAGTACAAGTAAATAATGTATTTTTTTAAATATCGATTTTAAATTTAATGTTGGAAAATACTATTGGCTATTACATCTTTCTAGGGAACCGTCACGTATGTTTTCTAATTAAAATTACATTAAGCAAAATAACTAAACAAGAAAAACAGTTAAATTTTAATGACAATGAAGCAACAAATTCTCCCAAAGATAAAATATGCTCAAATTCTAGCAGACGGCATTATTCTTATTTCTTGAGGATGAGGCAGTAAGGCACGGGAAACGCTTGCGGCAAACTCGAGCTAAAACCTACACCCAAGCCATTGACTTACGCCGCTTAGGGGTAAGCATCGAAGTTCGGTTCGATTCGAATTCGAAAGTCACAAATTCGGTTCGATTCGAATTCGCTTTCTGGTAGAGAATGCTCACCCCTAACGCCGCTAGGATGAGAAAGGCACTGAAATGAACGTGCAAAGAAAAGAATTAGAAGTGTAGATTTCTGTTATTGTGCAGAGCGTAGGTTTGAGGCGGCAGAACTTTAGGACATTAAAATAGGTAAGCTGTCTTTAATTCAAATTTTCGATGGAACGACAACGATTCTGTCGGTGCCTATTTATTTTTTCGCGGTAACGCGCTCATTTACTTTTTATTATTTAGGTTGCTTCTAGACGAGTTAATGACAGATAAACGCATCAGTTAGACAGTCTCAGTTACTGTGTTAGTCCACCAAACAGTCACGCGCAAGCTTCTTATGGACTGCCTGTGTGTGTGGGAGAGAGAGAGAGAGAGAGACGGTGGAAACAGTTTTCTGTACTGAATTTTTTGTTCCATTCATCGGGAAATGATTATTTTTCTTTCGTTATTTATGACAAATTTGAAATCTTATTTATGACTATTTATGACTATTTTGCAAGAAAAGTCATAAATAAAGTGCCCTGCTTATTTCTCTAGTTTGAAATCGAAAAATTTAAGGTAAGAGGGTAGATCTTCGTTGCTAGGTATCTAACGCATCATCTTCCCAGCAACAAATACGCGAATCTTAGCGTTCGCCACTAATTACCTAGCCATCTATACGAGCCACATGTACGACACAGTCGAGTTAATATTTAACACCATACTTCCGTCTCTCTATCATGCAGCTCTATTCTCCCCAACATGGAAACTTATCCCAAACCATGTATCAGAGTATGAGAATGATCAATGACAAAAATTCAGAAAGACAAAAGCCAAACAAAATTCTAAAAGCGGGATATGAAAATCTATTTTAGCAAAATTTATAAAGATGATAGGAAAAAGAGAGGCTGGAACAAGCTCAAATTTTACAAAGCATTAAAATGCAAATGCAAAATGGAGTTATACCTAAACATTATTAAGGACAAAAATCATAGACAGGCTATCACAAGACGCCGATTGAGTATCATGATTTGGAAATCAAACATGCTCATTACACCAAAACACCAGAACAAGAATAAGTATGAAGTTACTGCGCAAATTCCTCCCCTAAAAACACGAAATAGAAGATGAAATGCACGTTATTTATGATTGCCAACTTTTCGCTGAAAACATAAGAAATTTATGAAAATAAACTTTTAACCTTTTTCTCTAGAAACACTACCTCTCTCATGGGGCTACTTAGCAATGACGTTCAACAATGTATAATCATTTTGGAGAAAATATATTTAAAAACTTCCAAATAAGAAAAACCAAAAGCTAACGCTGGCTACACCTTGTTAAAACTTTTCAGTGTTAACCCAGCTACTCAAGAGTTGAGATATTTTAATACTTTTGGCATTATTTTATGTTGCATAATGTATGGTTGTTAATAGTTTTTAATACTGTTTTTTTTTTGTTTTTATAGGCTTTGTGGTTACCCTTTGTACATTTATGACACCAAGCCAAGAAACTTAATTTGGCAACAACTCTGATCCCTATGGTAGAAATCAGTACTACGGCAGCGGACTCTAACCAAATCTATTTTGGACTTTTATTATTTTATTCTTTATAACCTTTCATTTAAAAAGCTGGAACAGATACTACTCTTAAGTCATTTTTCTTTTTTCATTGCTGCATTATACAATATCTAACTGTGATTTTTCGATCGATATACTACATCTTAATATTTATTAATAAAAATAACTTTGCATAAAGCCTATTATTATTATTTTCAGTTTATGTAGTATTTGACATGTATATTATAAAAACATTATTACTTTGCCAATGTACACTATATGTATTTGTGCAAATAAAATTAAATTGAATTTAAAATTAAACTGCTATATATTATTATTAGTGGCTTTTGTGTATTTTAGTGGTAATTACAGTTAGGGTTCTTGCAAAACAATTTAAATGGCCACAGTAAACAGTTGTTGAGATTCATCAGCAATAGCATTCAATTTGAAAATTTTAGATTTGCATCCATGAATTCTCACAGTACACGTAAGGACCTTATCGGGAGAGACACAACCTAAGGTTTGAAGTTTAGCTTTCTTTTGTAATGATTGCACACCTTACCAGTCTCAAAGATTTCAACCAATATATTAGGCAAAAGCAATTTATGCAGATTCTGGAGATTAGGATTGCTGCTAATGTTTTTGGTAAAACCAAAAACTGCAACCAAGCCACGATCAACAAAATTTTTTTATCATAAAAATTATGGCTCTTGTTTGGATGTTGCACATGTTTACTAGTGATGGTGAGTGACATATACCACTACCTATAGCCTTTATACTTAAAATGCAGTGGTGTATCAGCATTGTGTTGTGAAGAAAAATCCTAAATTTGTGAGTTTACAATCAAATCTTGAAGATAAATCATCAACTCTATCATTTCATGACATATGATCAGTAATACTGTACAACATGATTGCATGCGGTCATAAAAAACATGTACACACATTCAATAACAAAATAATTATTAACTTTGTAAATAATTTAAGAATTTATTAACAATAGCCAACAATAACGCATGTATTCATCACGTCAGAACTTAGTAAAATTGGTTGCAGTACACACGTTACACACAGTACCAGTCATTTTCAGACAAGTTTGCACATTAATTCCTACATATACTTTTATCGAGTTAGTGAATATTTAAATATATGTTCTAGCTAAAATAATCACAGTGCGCAAAAGGCCAACAGTACAGAATAAGTACAATAACAGTCTGAAATTTAATTATATAGACACAGTGTATCGATTTAGTGAAGCATAGGAGTTCAATCAAGGGTTTGAAATTCCCATTCTCGAGACTTAGGTTTAGTGTGATTACAGGTTTTAATTTCCAAATGTCTCGATGATGCTTCATTCAGACACTTTTTCGTAGCGCTGTGAACAATTGTACCACTCTGGATTAAAAAAAACAAGTTGTAGTAAACCCGTGAATAATACAGACATATAAAAAAGGAAGAGAGAAAGAGACGAGGAGGAGAAAGAGATGCGTAGAGCATGGAAAAGAACAAGTGAGAAAAAGCAGACAAAGGGAACAGGCACTTAATCACTTACTTTGTAAAATGTCCATGTTTGACTGCCCTTATCAGGGTTACATGCGGACAACCTCACAGCAGTACCATTATTTCCAAAAACATCAAAGCAAAAAATCCGTTTGTAGCGAATTTCCCCAACTCTATTAATAGTGAACATCTGAAATTAACAAATCACTGGCATGAAAAGTGATCCAGTTTTAGCTGGCAAACGTAGAGCGATATTTCATGTCTGGCGGTTTGAAATGTACGAGAAATCAGTCTACCATCACTAGCCTCATTGTCTCATTTCACGTACTGTCAAACCTCTTTATACCACCCGTCTTGGGATGGGAAAAAACTTGTCGTTGCAGCGAGTTTGGTGTTATAACAAGATGTGTTAAATTTTGACATTTACAAATCACAAAACATTCAGGTAAGTGTTCACATGTCAGTGTCCTCAGTTATCACTCTAAATGTTAATGAAGTAAAAAAATTATTAATTTAATCATTTACGAATGAATGATTCTCTCAAAATCAATCATTTTTATCAATAACATTTTGTTTACATAAACGTGTAAGTCATAACTATAAATTTCTTGCTGTAATTTGTTTGGATGATTCTTAGAAAACAACGTGTTTTCTTGTCAGTTGCTATTATGACTGCATGGCGTATTGATAATAATATCAGAGTATCAATCCTTTACTATTGTGATGTATGATGTACAGTACAGTTTGTAAACAATCAAAACTTGTTAATATGCATTGTTTTACATGACACGTGACGTTTGATCAGTGTAATCAGTGATTTGACCAAGCAGAGAGTGTAGCAGTCTTGCACAGCTGGCATAATATCAAGGTCATATTTCCACATTGAACATATATATGAATTTGCCCTGCAGATGGCGTGTAATGGGTGGCGGTATAACAGGCTATTTTTGTGTGCAGTTGAATACAGTCGTTTTGTTCTTGGCCATTTTGCATGTGATAAACAAGGTTTGACTGTACTACAAGATCTTTTGGTACCCTACTCTCTACTTGTTTTACCGCTTCAAGAATATTTGCAACTTACCTGCATTTCACTGCTTGACTGACATTCATAAACACCAAGAGGTTCTTGTTTTCCTATATCTCTCATTAATGTGTCAATACAGTTATGGGAAGCCTTGTTAACAATCTACAAAAGCAAAGCTGCATTGATGCAATCTAGCCGCAAGCAAAACTGAGTTTCAAAATAGACAGAAATAGCAAAAAAATGAATAAGCAGTAATTAAGACGATAACAATAATGGTAATAATCGCAATGATGGTGATAATAATCACGAAGGTTTAAATCTCTGATAAGGTTGGGAAACTGCAGCAGTAAATTCAAGATACAGCTTTGACACCTCTTCTACGTTAAATGTAAGCTTTCTGCTAAAGCCAAGTATACATCAAGAGGAATGAATCAGTTGACTGTCTTTTTTTATAAAATATCATGCTTGTTTAATTGTTACATATCTACTAATTGTACACTTTGTCTTTCATGTACTGTATTTGTATTATCTCTGTACAGTTTTACTGTATGTCAAAAGGTTGTAAAATAAATATGTTTAAACTAAGTTATGCACCAGCCAGTATAAAACCAAAGCCTTCTCTGCTTTGCTCATCCAGTTAGCTGGACCCATGATAGTTAAACTCTGTTTCATCCTTATATTTTGACACTATGTTTTTTATACATCACTTTAATGCTTTGTAAATGAAAATCAGGAAACTTACACTGACTGGCCTCCATATCTGCTGGTATGAAACCAATCTAGGCAGTCTGTCTTTGTTGTTGAGGTACATTACAGTTCATTAGTGTCAGAAGAGGTAGGTAGGCATAAGCTTGTGTTCGTTTTCAACTGTGCATTTTGCAAGTGTTAAGCCGAAGTACATTGTTTTTAGTCACTATTTCATGGGTGTGATCGATTTCTTTGATCAGCGCTAGCCAGTTATGGTGTGATAGATATGATGTAACAATGTTGGTTTTATGACAACACAATGGCAATCAAAAATTTGTGACATACTGGTTGTTCTTTAGTTCAGCATGCTATGCGTACAGGCTAAAGTTACTTTTCGAATACAGCTAGTCTCTCAATTTGCTCTACTTATTGTTAACTCGCTGCAGTATATGACCCGGATTTTGCATTAACTGGATCCGGCTCACAATGGCTAGATTGTGAGTCTAGCTTTTCTGTTCTACTTGCTTGTGTTACTATTTTTCCACTATGCTTTCTTTAACAGACTTATTTTAAACATTTATGCTGATTAATACATTTCTGTATACTGTCTAAGCTGTAACTGCATTTTTTAATTTACCCCAACTTAGTCATTCTGAGGTCAGAATGCTTTTGTGAGGGAATAGTGCACTGAACACCTCTTTTGATGTATGTGCAAGTTTCTTCTATTGACGCCAAGTTACGCACCTAGCCAGTATGAAAGCAGCTTTCTTTGTTTTTTTACAGGTCCAGTCAATGTAACCCTTGACAGTTAAATAAACTGTTTCACTGTTGTATTATGATGCTTTGTGTATGTGCCTTGCTTAATAACGATACCATTTTCTTATACATCATTCTATTGTTTTGTGAATGTAAATCAGGGTCATTCTAGACTTAGCCCATCTGTATTTGCTGGTACTAAACCAACTGACCTGGGCAGTCTGCCTTTGTCGGTGAGGTAGTGACTGCAGTTGGATGTTAACCATATTTTTACTTCTCTGTACTACTTTTAAATGTGTATATATAAAAAGGCATATTTTTGTGAGGAAAAACAAACTGGTGCCATTGTTTAATGAAATTACGAAACCAGGACTTAAAACAGAAAGCGATTGTGAAATTTTGTTAGTATTATAGATTTCAGGTCTTAGGAAACTTATTTAACTGCTCAGAAGTCAACAACATTTAGCTGTACACACCCACACCCACCCGCACGCATGCACGCACGCGCACACACACACACACACACATATATACGTCTTTTCTTATTGAAATAAACAGCCAGAATCACCACACCAGATTTTGACTTGCAGGCTCTTACTAAAAGCTGGATTCTGGCTTGCAGTGCACCATATAGTACTATTAAAAGCTGAATTCTTGCTTGCAGCACACCTCTTAAAAGCTGGATCCTAGCTTGCAGTGCACTACATAGTACCATTAAAAGCTGGATTCTGACTTGCAGTGTGCCTGTTATAAGCTAGATTTTGGTTAGCAGTGCACCTGTTAAAAGTTGGATTCAGGCTTGAAGTGCAAAGCACACTACCCTGTTAAAAGCTGGATTCTGCCTTGAAATGCGCCATAGAATATTCTCGATTCTCCATAGTACAATACGGATTTAGTATCAGCAATAGAGCTGGGAAATCCGAGCTTTAGCAAGATTGTTGTGGGAATAGTGTTTTTTCAAAAGTCTACGTATGTTGGTATTGTGCTAGACCTTTATGCTATATCAAAAAATTATTATAATAAAATATCAAACCTTTTTCTTTTCCTTGTTAAAATGTTTTACTTTTACTTTGCCAAAACAATAATTCTTAATGACAAGAACAGTAACAATAAATTTTAAAAATCACACAATTAAAAAACAAGGAAAAAGAAAGGAAAAATGACACAACTGAAGCTACATGTGTCTTTTCTCTCTTTTTTTATTGTTTTTAATTGTGGAATTGTTGTATTCACTTTTTTACCTTTCCATGAATCTCATCCATTTCTTCCAGCAGTGGTTGCTGAGGGAAAATTTTATCAAGGTACCAATGGAAGTATTGACAGCGCAGCTTCTGTTTCAGAGTTTTTCTAGTATATATTTCACCTGATTTTATATCCTGAAAAAATATTATGCTGATAATGTATAGATGGATATATGTTCTTGCTTTCTCTGCTCTTAAGAGTGTTAAATAGTCCAAACTTAGTAAAAAGATTTATTCCTTTTTTCAAACTTCAGCGGACTAACAAATCCTTGAAAATGGACTATTAGATATGTGCAGAATAACCTTGTGTCACTATATACTATTAATTTTTTGTTTTTCCTGTTCGATAATTTCAAGGACGAGAAAGCTATTAGGAAAAGGTGAAGGTAAAATTAGGTGACCTCAGTGTGCAGATTAACCTATGAAGAAAAGGGTAAAGTGAAATTTAAAGCTTATTTAAACTTTTATGATACTTCAGAATAAAATAAGCATAGTGCTGCTTTAGAAACTGCTTTATAAAACAGTTATGCGGCGATATTACACCAGAATAAGCTTAAAATAGCCCACCCGACGGACAACCAGCAAGCCAAGTTACATAAGCAGGAGCCTTAAACCATTTTCTTAAACTATTTTTGAAAAAGAAAGTTGTCGTGTCCAGTCGAAATTCATAGTGAAACGTTTCCACTGAACCCGCACTTATGACACTCCACAAAAAGGAATTTTCACTGACTGTTTACAAGAGCGAGACTCTTTACTAAGTTAGAAAGAGTGAAAAATTTGTTTAAACACTACAAGAAAGGATTTAGACCTGATAAGCTCTGTCAAATGTGGGATCTGTGGGATTTCATTGCACTATAAGTATTTTGTTGAAAAAGAAAAATTACTGGAACCAGATTTAAATTGGTGAAATACCTTTAAACTCTTCGAGTATTCATCATGCTTGTACATCAGATGTTTAAAATTTACAATCCACCTTTCAGCCA
Source organism: Tubiluchus corallicola (assembly GCA_030141605.1). NCBI lineage: Eukaryota > Metazoa > Priapulida > Priapulimorpha > Priapulimorphida > Tubiluchidae > Tubiluchus > Tubiluchus corallicola. The sequence continues at coordinate 286,070 of JAQGDQ010000254.1, forward strand.
AACGTAGAGAATCGGTTTCCGTGGCCTTTTTGTCAAACACGTATAGTTGTGATTCGTGGGTGACATGGCCCACATGTGAGCATGGGATGAATTTAAAAGTACCACCACACATCCAAAGCTACAAAAAATCAACTCCTAGTTTAAATGTGTATCCCTTTCAACAAATGTCTAACCGGCACTAAGGCAATGAAAAAGCAAGCAATCTAAAGGCAGCTGTTCGGAAATTTATTTACAATGCATTCTATAATAAGAAATAGCTATCATCAAGGCATTGAATTATCATTAACCACAAGCACCAAGCTTGATAGTCCATAAACCCGGATTCAGGCACTCACTGGGCAAACACAGACCTACTAACAGTAGTGTATCAGCAATACTAAAATTTAAAATTCCAAATTTTAAAAATTACATTGCGCTAATGGATTCTATTTGGATTGCTCTATTCACATCCCACCAAAGGGATGCACCACCACGAGAAAGATAACTCAGCCTCCAATTTAAAATAGCACAATGTCAAACTGCTATTGTGCAGGATTTTTAAATTTTAGCTGAATTTTAAATTGTGGTGCCATCTGCTGGTATGTACATCAACAATGAAAAATAGGTCACTGTAATAGGTGGGCGAGTCAGCACCTGGCTTTTGTTCAAATAAAATCATAATAATTTTAAGACTTGAGGAATACTTTATTTTCAAAAATATGTAATAAACATATAATCAATACTATCCAATGGATCAGAATTCTACAAGGGGCACAATTATGAATGACCAACAGAGGCTCAGTTGAGTTTGCACCCAGCCACCACATCCATAACTTCACTCCATCATGCCCTTCAACACCCACCTAGGCAGAAACATGATCCATGCATGCTTAGCTGACGTACACTTATACGACAGCATGACAGTCACAAAAAATTGAGGCACCACGCTTCAACATGTATCTGCTACGCGAATCAACATCATATGTATTGGTTTGAAATCAACTAAACAGTGCAAGTGATAATGCAAAAACGTAACCATACATTAAGGTTAAAAACGTGCAGTTAACTTGAGGATGCGGTCCTCCAACCTGATGATCAAAAAATGGAGGAAAGACAAACGAAGTCAATCACTCCTCAAAAAAGAGGGTGAGCACCTCAGAGTCACTCAAGCCGATGTCACAGAATGCAGTTTGACGACTATGCGCGAATTTTTTTGCAGGGTTGTTTTTGTTGTTGTTGCTGCTGATGTTGTTTTTTCCGTTGTTACTGTTGCCATCACTGTCATCATTGGAAGCAGGGGTAGCAAAGGAGTGTGGGGTGAAATGTAGACAGTGTGGTGCCGCATTGTGGTGTGGTGTGACATCATGTAATGCAGTGTGATGTGTTGGGTGTAGTGTGGATGTGCAGGGATGAAAATGACAAATTGCAAAAAATCCTGAAACAGCCCGGGGGGTTTGGGGCCACCTAGGCCCCCAATGGGGTTGAAATGGCAATTTTGTGACCATAGAGAGTTTCTAAGTGGACTTAAAATATCAATTACCTTGTTTCATGCATAATTTAAAATACCCAACTATCAAGGATATATGATAGCTAATTGTCTCAAAAAGTACTAGCTGCTCCTATGCAAAAGTATATAAAAACTGTCTGCAATTGACTCAAATAACTCCGCACAATTGATTCTATATTTTTATACACAGAGATATACACGTGGGTACACTGATAAACGTGTGTAAACAAAGTGACGGCCTGCCAACTAGCGGTCAGCTTGTGAAATAATGTACTGGGTCCGTAAAAATTTTGTCAACGAATTTACGCGATTTACAAAAATCACACTACTGGTCTTCCAAAAACTCGGAATTCCGCGTATCCGCGGAAAATTCTCATCCCAATTCCCATCAAATGGATGTGATGTGGATGTAATGCGATGGTATGGTATGGTGTGGGTTGCTTGGTGTCACTTGCTTGTGGTTGCAGTTATGGTTTTATGCACAGTTTTTTACAGCGTTTGTCTTGTTATATTAGTATTTTTACATTTGTAAGAACTATACTGTAAAATATAACTTTGAAATTTAATTCAACGGTTTGTGTGATATCAGCAGAATTTCAACTTGTACACTTGCAGACAAATGAGCCCAAAGTACTCCAACTACTCTGATAGCAAAAGCTAATTACTGATCAAATAATGTAGGAACAATAACAAAATTTGAAGAACATCTTGACGTTTTGGTTTTATGTAATAATCAGATGGTGCTTTAACAATTGTTCCTGCATGAGACTGTAGTGCAGTATGACAAAGTACAAATTAAATGATGCCATTCATATCATCCAGTGGTAAAAATGCAAAGCACTGTTCATAAGCACTGATAAACAATTTGATAATGGATCATGAGAATGTTTGCATCATGTGGTGCCACAAAGCTATTAAAGGCACAGTACCTTGATTTTGTTTTGTACCTGTGAGCACATTTGCATAAAAATGTATTGGTAATTTGCAGAACAAATTCTAAACTTTTCCAGAATGTTTCACTTTAGCCACATCATTTTGATTTGGAAATACAATTTTTTTTGTTTAAATGTTAACGGAAAAATCAATTTCATATTGTTGATTTCGATTCACTAAGGAAACAAGCCAGTTTTAACTTAGAAAATACTCATACAGTACTAACCCTAAATGATAGCTCAAGGTCGTCATTAGTGTGGTCTTCTATATGAGAAAGAGTAATTTCCCAGAAGCGTCTCCGACTGATTGCAAAAACACCTTCTGAATCTGAAGGTGACCTAGTAATAATTAACACACATACTTCATCAACGAAGAAACGACGACTTACAAAGTTACACAACACTGCAATAAAATAGCTGCACAACAATTAAAAACAGTTAGCAATCCGACTGGGCATTAGTACAGAAATTATAAGAACAGAAAATTTTGAAATAATCCACATAGTCGATTGTCACAAATTGTCACAAAGATAAACATATGATGAAGACAATGTTATTAATTGAGCAATTTGAAACTATAACTTTACCTAGCATGCTAAAATCAAAATAAAATATATGCAGCATTAATTGGATCATTTGTGAAGAAACAACATTTGAAAATTAGGAAAACTTAAAAATTGGGAAAACCAGAAAGTAAAAAGTGCCAGCTGGAGTGCACCTACTGTGCAAAATTACAAAAAAATGTATCCTGCTTAACCACTTTCTATGCAAATCAAATTTCAACTAATGACAATTCATTAATTACCAATATAGATGTTACCAGTAACTACTTACAACTTGTCAAAATTCTGTTTTTGGACTAAATGAGGCCTCCAAGATACATGTTCACGCCACGTAAATTTGCCAAAAGGCTCCGGACCACGCTGATGATATCCCAATGTGAAATAATCAATTCCATCAATCCATGGCACAGCAATATTATTTGGTTCATACTTTACTCTCTGAAGTAAGGGTTTCAACCTAAAAACAATTCGGAAAATCGGGAGTCATAATGAAATTAATGGCAATTCAGAAAATTTGATACATTTGCTCATTGTGATCAACTGAAAATCAAACTTGCTGACTTTCTAGCAGAGAAAGAACTTGAAGTCATTCCAATAATATTAACGCAACTCTCCCCAGTCAGCTGGGCTGGCTACTAAAATGAATGAAAGAATAAAGTTATTTCATCAACATAAGCAGCAGTGGTACAGCTACTAGGGGAGCAATATCTCCTCCGAGCACATTTTTAAAACTGGCTCCTTTTCAACAATAGAGACATTACATTATTTGACCAAACTGCCTCCTGTATTTTTGAAATGAGCGTGCATTTAAGCACTCATTTGTCAAAATTGACTGATTGAACCAAGGATCAAATTTACCCAAACCTTATTATTATAATATATTCTAGTCACACAAATGTACCAATGATGGTGCAGCACCTGAAAAAGCTGATCGCGGGTAAAAACAGGAATTTTTGAATATAAAATTTGTATTTAGGCAATCATGAAGCATATTGCTTCAAAATTCTTGATGAAATTAATTTAACAAGTCACAGCAAATGTTCTGAACATGTTGTTTTACAGTTTTGTGTCCCTTTAAATTTTTTCGGCCCAAACAATAAAACTTGAGAAGTCTATTTGATCATGTTCATTTTGATAATCAGTACAATTTGCTTGAATAAATAAATTTGTCACCACTGATGTCCAGCTTCACAGTGTGATTCTAGAAAAACAAGAACATCTCCAGTCGCAGCTTCTGCGCCCGCACTACGTGCTCCCGCAATCCCTCGACGCCATTTTAAGTGAATTACACGAACATTGCGAAAATGGCTCGTCACATAGCGGTCTAGTTTTTCACCCATTTCCTCTGAAATCAACTGCAGTGCATATTTTCTACGACTCTTCTTTTAGGAGTAATTCACAGTAGTTTTCATATCAAATTAGGCATAAAACCCTGGTACCAAATACACTGTTTCATATTGAGAACATTCTCTTCCTTTAGGGGTAATTCACAGTAATTTTTATATCAAATTAGCCAGGAAACCCTGGTACCAAATACACTGTTTCACAGTGAGAAGGTAATATTCTAACGTGATGTTGCCAAAGAATGGTCATACACTTGGTAATGATAATTATATGTACATATACACTATCAATGAAGAAGCCACAGACCCGCACATTATAAATTTAAAATCTTTGATATAAACTATGTATTACAACCAAGTATTTTATGCCATTTGAAATGTGCTTTGTGTTAAAAGAAAAATGAAAAGCAGTTTAATTAAACCTAATTCCAATTACTCTAATTTCAGAAAACAAGCCTACTAAATATGTTCTACTAGAATTACTATCTTTCCAGAAGTTTCAGTGCTTCTCTTTACAACATCTTTTATTGATTAAGTAAAAATTTGAATTAGTCGCTGTAATTATAGTAATTATATAAAGTTTAAAAAATTGAGGTTTTTACCTTTATCACTTAAATCATCTACTAACAATATCTCTCTCAGCAAAAGAGCAGGTGAACGTTTAACAACAGTCCATAGTGTTCTCATTAATGTGGACCATTCTTCATTATGGAACGGAATTATAACACTAGCCGTCGGTAGATCAGTGTCATACTCTATTTGTGCACATCTAAGGTAAAAATAAACAATGTGATGAACTTAGACAACCTGGAATTACTAACTTAATAGAATTTGCCAATTAAGTTTTAATAATTATAATTATAAAGAAAATCTTAGCCTCCAAAACTAGGCATGAATTTAAGTATAAAAAGAAATGAGAAAACCAAACGAAGCAATAAGTATAGCTGTGAAATGCCTGCCTCAGCAAATTACAACAGAAATAAAAACAAAACAGACCTATTATAGATATTAAAGCTGCAAGCTAAAAATAATCACAGAAAAGTGATATAATAAGTTGCAAACTGACAAAAAGTAAGAATAGACTGATACATTGTTGGTGTTCTCTCAGACTTTGGTAAAAAAAATTAATATAACTGTCTACTGCACAATAAGTTTCTTCTAAAATTAAGAGAATGAAGTTATGTTTTTTTAGGAACTATACTGTCAGCTAATCAAAATATGTTTGATCATTGATTTTAGAAGACACTGTGGATTTATATCATCACAGAACAAAGTTTAATATCAATATTAATAATCGTTACCTTGGATCACGATTATCCGGGATAGATCGAACGTAGGAAATATTGTTGCTGACATAAACATTTAACATCTGTCTCCTGATTAACTTTAACTTGGACAATTCATCGTCCCTATGCAAATACACTGGTTCACCATTTTCACCAACACGGTGTGGTGGTCCATCCACTGATTTCAAAACCTCGACATGATTGCCTGCACTTTTGGGGTTAACCATGGAAACATCAACATATGGCCAGTATCTGATTGCAAAACTGAACAGCACAGCATACATGCAGGCTAGAAGAATACAGGCTCTTCCAACAAGCACCCAATCCTTACTAAACTGCAGACTTTTTGCAGACATAATCTGCTCTTCCCTCAACAGGTATGGCAGTAGGTTAATGTACAACTTGTATCAGCTAAAGCAAATATAAGAACTGCCTCAAATAAAAGTACTTAAGATCAAAATTCTGCTTTTCGTAATACACTGTATTTAAAAAATAATATGTTACATAATGGAGAAGCAAATACATTGTAATTCGATAAGAAATAAAAAAATTATAATCTACTCCTCAAAGGAGAAAACACTTTCTTACCTTGCATTTCAAATGATCTTATAATCAGATGGATACACCAGGTCTACCCCGATAATAATCCATCTTTTTCTGATGTTATCTTTTTTCAACTTCCCATTCCATCGTAATAACTTTCTGAAAATCAAGCCTAACAAATTTACAACCAATATGCTTTACTTCTTTCCAACTGTATTTACTAATTATAGTAATAATTATTGCTATGCTATGCAGGCAAACATTGAATTTTAGAAGTTGGTTCATGATAAAAACAGCAACTGCTTGTTTTATTTAGATAAAAATAAAAAAAATTAGCAGTAAATTCTGGCTTATACATTGAAACCCTGGTGTAAAAGCCCCACTGTTTTGATTCTAAGGCACAGCTGACAGTAACAACTCATGTGGCAGGTGACAGTAGGTGTCACAGGAGTGTGTTTTGAAGGCTACGATATACATCTTCGAGTGTCAGATGACGCTTGTAGCTGAAGCTGGCAATTTTGTAAAGAAAGGCATGAGTTAAATGTACGTTTAAGTAAACACCAATGATTGTCATTTATAATAAAAAAGAAAAACAACTGGGAAACAGAATATTTTGGAAAAGTGAGGTCTATAAAATAGGGTCGTAATGTAAATTCAATAAGAACAAAAGATAAACAAAAGTGAGCAATTGGTTACAATTAGATTATATTAGACTATCAAGCTTATCAATCTTGTATGTTCATGCTTTTGTAGTTTATCGACCGTTGCTTTAAGAGAATTGTTTTTAATTTTACGTCTAACAATAATCATGTTTTGCCGTATGCAGGTCGCTTTTAAAACCATCAAACATAGCTGAAATAAGTTTTCTGAGGTTGGGTGATGGCATCCATTCCATGGTCAATTTTTGAAACTTTTGCACTTAACATAGATTGAGTCTGTTTGATTGACCCCAACTCCCTCTTAATCTTCGTCACTTTGGTATCTGAAACTGTCATTTTTTTATTTTTGTGCAATAACCTCACAATCTCACTGTCGTTGTCACCATCAGTTTTACTCATACTCGTACTATCTAAACTCTTATCATCATTACCTTTAAGGGTAGCTGTAGCTAAGCTGACGGGAGCCGTCATGAAGTCTGGAAGAATGCCTTGTAGAAACACGCACTTCAGAGCTGCATTCGTTAGAAAAAATTGACTTTTTTACTTAAATTTGTCACCAATTGGAGACATAATACTTTAAAATAAAATTTAGATCAAGATGGTTGCTTAGAATATCAAACTTCATCGAATTTTTTATAGGTATGATTATAACTGACCTACAATGCATGCATATGCAAAAAACCTAATACCATATCCAAAGAAATAAGGACCTAGATGGTAACTATCTGTAAACGGTCTTCTCTCAAATACATTTTGAAACTATTGAATTATGAAGCACTGATGATTTATGATAAAAGATGACTTCACGGCTGAAATACGCGATGCCCAAAGGTGTGTGATCTGATGTTACCGTGGATACACACAATCCTCTTCACCAAAACGGCAAGCAAACTGACATCAATAAAAAGTGCCAGTTTGCAAGATCAAAAAACACATATTTTGTTCACTTTGTACTTGCATAAATTTCTCCTTTTCCACCAATCAACAATAATTACTGTTACTGTTTTTCGTCTTTCATTACAGTTTTAGCTGCGAGAGCTCTGTGACATACAATGAAACTTTTCTTAATTTATCTACATGGTATCACTAATATCTTGCACAGATATTCTCCATTTATTAATATATATTGACCTACATTCAAACATATGTTCTGTAATATCATCTGGAAAATGACAATGAACATTTCAAATCTTCTTTAAACGAGTTTTTAAAATTTGCTTTTACCTTATAGTCATAATTTCTTTCATCTCCCCTAAACAGCATTTTAACACATAGCCTTGCTTTTGAAAACTGTTGTTTTTTAGAGATCTTAATTTTTTTATGTTCTCTGCTTTAATTTTAATTTCATTTTTGATAAACAAATTAATTCATTTTTTACGTACTTCTTCCATTTAGACTTTTTGACTTAATTTATATTAACTACATTTAGGTCAATTTTGTATTTCAGAATATCAATTTTATAATATCATTTTTTTATATTCAATTCTACATAACAGAAGCCCTGTCTGCGTTTCAGCTAGCATGCCCCAATATGGCGTACTGTTTTTTCAGCACAAAATTTTTGCTAACATCTCTCTGAATATTCTCAAACATACCTACTTTTCTTTGAGTGAGGTTAGTCCAAGTCTCACTATTATTTGTTAAAAATGGAACAACCATATTTTCGCATAACATTAAATGTGCTTCTGTTACAGAAGAACCTACTTTTGTTTTACTACCAATAGCCAACACCTCAGATATTACAAATTTCATTTTCTCTCTCCTTTTTTCAAACATCAGATGATATTTATTTTTAGTGTTAAGCCAGTCTCCCCGATATTTATATTCGTTTGTTTTTTTATTTGTCCATTTTTTACATTCAGTACTAACTGTTTTGTATTTTTTATCATATTACTAGTATTAGTCACCATATACTGTCTTTTTAAATTAAATGACAGCATTTTTTAGTTTCTATTTCTATAAAATTCTCGACAGCTTTGCTTAACGTTTTCGGGCTGCCAGCAGAAAAAAACGTCGTCTACATATAACAGTGTACCTACATATTGCTGTTGATGTTCCTTCTAGCTGGTTGCACAAATAACTTAGACTCATGACCACGAAGAACTCTATGAGGCCCGGAAAAGTCTGTCTCTGTCAGAACAGTATTTCTACTAATTATTCTGGAGCAGTTCACATTCTGGTCTACAGTTTCACGCCTTTGCTCCAGAATAAAATTCGAAGTGGGATCCAAATCAATAGCAAGAAGATTATATCTATCCTGGGTCCTTTGAGAGCATTCTTGAAAGTAGCACTAATTAGTTCAGTAGTATTAATAAATTTACAAAAAAGTAAGAACATAATACTTACACGACAAGGAATTTTCTAATTTAATGCAGCTTCTTCGTCACACATGACACGTGCAATTCTAAGTTTGAAAATCGAAAAATTTATTAATAGGTAAGAGGATAGAACTTCGTTGGCATGTAAGCGCTTCCCAGCGACCAACTCGCCGAACTAAACGTAACAGCTAACATGAGCCAGACAATCAGCATTCAGCAGATATACGACACAATCGAGTTCTCTACAAAACTCGACACAGCACTTTTGAACTCGTGTGTTAATTCACAGTAGGTAGAGTGTGCTTTGACCAATGAGAACAGTTTCCTATCACTTCGTTTGTTTATTGTTGACGACTTGGCTAGATAATTGTTTTCACACCACTGAATATCGGAAAAGATACAAAAATAACACGATAGACTGACAAATTATCACAACTAACTAGTTCGTCAAAATGGCAAAATACATTTAAGCCTAACTTGTCAAAAACAATAGTTGAATTTAGAGAACATTATGTGTGGTTCTTTACGACGGCCCAGGTGTCTTGCTTTGTTTAATAAAGATTTCGTCTAATCATAGACGATTCTCTGCAATTTAAAGCACACGTAAATAACAAGTAATATTACTACGATGTGGTAATCAGTTGTTTAAACTCATCTGCAATAGCATTTAATTTCGATATGTACCTATAGCACAGGTATTAAATCTTATTTAGAGAAATACACATTCAAGTGTTGAAATCTTTGCTTTCTAAAAGACAAAAGCATTATATAGCATATTTAAGAGAGGGGTATTAAAAAGACCTCAGACCTACGCAAATGGCAGCGAGCCCTTATATTGCTCCTGCTATGTGTGTATTTTTCCTGCTGTTGTGAATACGAAGGGTTGTTACCAATCCTGCTATGTGTATATTGTTCCTACTGTTTTGAATACGAAGGATTGTTACCAATGTTATGTAGCAAAAGCAAAAGCTTCTAGCAAGCTATAGTGATCAAATGAATAAAAAATGATCTGGATCTTGCAAATGCTCATCAGTAATGATGAATGCTACATGTGAAGTGCCTCTTTGTTATAAAATTTAAAACTCATTCAGTGGTATTTAACAGTGACAGCATCTGTAGGCAGATGTAAGTCCTAAATTTATGAGTTTACTGTTGAATCATGAAGATAAATCATAAGTTCCATCACTAATGATTAGTAGTACAGTACAGTATTATTGCGGTACAAATATAAAAAAATACGTACATATTCAGTAATAAAATAATTATTATTAGCTTCATAAAGTTTAACAATAGCGATATATACATACTATAGACAGTACCGGTCCTTTTCAGACTAGTTTGCGCACTAATTCCTTTACGTACTTTACCAAGCCAGTGGTTATTGCTTACCTCTAGCAAAATCTGTATATTTTGATATTTTAATCACAGCGTGCAAAGGGTACTGTATACAGAGTACTGTAATAACAGTCTGACAGATTCAATAACAGTTTGAAATTTATCATACCAATGCAGTGTATAGATTTAGTGAATTAATGTAAAGTATAGAAATTTCAATTTTAGAAAAAACACTTACTAAAATTCCTGTATTAAAAACAAGTATTACTAAACCTGTGGGTTGTGAAGACATAAAAAGAAAGATAAAAGAGAACAAGGTAGGGGTGGAGAGGGAGAGAGAGATAAGGGAATGCAGGAGAGAGGGGGAGGAGGAGAGGGAGAGGGAGAAAGAATCATGCAGATAAATCATAAATTCCATCACTAAAGTTTAATAATACTGTACAATATTATTACACACAATTATAAAAAACATATGTACATATTCAATAATAAAGTAATTATATTAATTTTATAAAGTCTAACATAGCCAATAATAATTATTACAACAAAACTGAGTAAAATTGGTCGCAATACGTATGCACTATACACAGTAACATCCTTTTCAGACTAGTTTGCACGCTAATAATTCCTACATATACATTTCAACAAGCCAGTTGTTATTACTTATACATATCCTCTTAATCAGAAAGTACAAAATGCCAATAGAACACAGTAACTACAATAACAGTCTGAAATTTAATTATGCCAATAAAATTTATCGATTTAGTGAAGCACGGGAATTCATGCAACACTTTGAAAGTCCCATTCTTGAGACTTAGTGCGATTGCACGTTTTTATGTCCAAATGTCCGTGAGAGTTATCATTTAGACACTTTTTGGTAGAGCTATGAACAATGGTACCATCCTGAATTAAAAAAACGAGTATTAGTAAACCTGCAAATTATAAAGACATAAAAAAACAAAAAAGAAAGACACAAAAGAGAAAATGGGAGAAAGAGAGAGAGAGAGAGATACCAAACACGAAAGACAGGAAAAATGAAAAAGTGGGAATCCTGTCTTTCAAGTTTGGTAGGAAAATTTAATGAATGAATTGTGGGGTTGTACAAGTATCAATACTCTTCATATTAAGATTAAAATAATTAGTATAGTTACTTACTTGGTTAAATGACCAGGCTTGACTACCCTTATCAAATTTACATTCGGCCAACCTCACAGTAGTGTCATTCTTTCCAAAGACATCAAAACAAAAATCTCTTCCGAAGCGAATTTCCCCATTGGTGCTAATAGTGAATACCTGAAATTTGTAAATCACTGGCATGAAAAATAAAATTTGTTATGTAAGAAAAATTGCGACCACTGTTAGTTGCATTGTTTCACTCTACATGCTACAAGATCTTTTGGTATTATGCCCTGTAGTTTTATCAGTATAGTATAATACAGTTATAACGAGACTCTGGTAATTCTAAGTGAAACGTTAGGCTCAGCACTTAGAAGCAATGCATTAAAAATATGGTTATGTCTAATGATTATGGAAGAATGTTCTTTAACTGTTTCTACATCTTTTGGGAAATGTGCTAAACATATAAACTTTATACCACTTTGTAGATTTTTTCAAGCCCCACACTTCCCATTAGATTTATTTATAATGTTAATTGTCATCTGTGTACAATAGTCTAAACTAAAGTATAAGCAAAAAATCTAATTTGTGAAATCTGTCTGCACTGCAGTGAAATTCACAGCACATGGATTTGAAGTTTCAATTAATTTCTTTGCTGCATTGAAACACCTAACATACTCAAAATCGAAAAAAAAATAAAAAGCAGTATGTGCATTATGCAGAAGTTGAGTACTAGCTATACTTTTCTATAGTAAACAAGAAATGACTTTATTGGGCATAATGCAAAATATAACGCTAGACTCTTTACTCATATTATTGCAACACGGAAAATCCTTTCACCTTATTTGTTCGTTCAGTGATTAGTTCATTCAATGATTTTACAATGTGACTCACATCAGCTACAATGATATACAGTTACAGGCGTTGTCAGACACACTTCTGCATTTACTTAGGATGGGATATGCCATCTGACAGCTTTTCAACCAAGACAATAAGTACAGCACATGCTGTCAGATAGCTTTTAAGTGTTAAATAATGTATTTAAATCTTGCTTACCACGAGCTTTTTATTATCCCTGCATACAATGAGTACACGTTTTAGTAACACACAATCAAATCATGTAGCACAGCAAAACAAATTATTGACATTTATAATAACCGATAAAGTCAATGTTAATATGGTATCAGTGAGCATTATGATCAGATGACCAATATATGGTATCCAGAGGTGATGTGACAGAGATAAGCACGGAGGCGAAACAGCCAAAATAGTCTCATTTAAAATGCTGTTTTTGGTTAGATAGGTAAAACAGGTTTAAGAGTGCTACAGCAAATGTGACAAGTAATCTGATTACAAGATTAAGTAAAGTACATGTAACTGCATAATACCAGCATTACTCGTCACAGCCTAATCTGTCTACGTTATTGCCTTCAATTCTACGTTTAAAGAATTGAATTTCACTATAAAGAGACTTGATTAAGCGACAAATTCTGATTATCCCCTGAACCCATTACAAGCAGATTACTCTGTACGATGATATTTATATATTACTGGCAAGAACAGCTAGTTACAAGTATTTACAACTTACCTGCATTTCACTGTTAGACTGACAACCGTAAAAACCAAGAGGTTCGTGTTTTCGTGAATCTCTCATTAATGTGTCAATACAGTTATGGGAAGCCTTGTTAACAAACTGTAAAAGCAAAGCTGCATTGATGCTAGCCATAAGCTAAACTGAGTTTCAAAATAGACAAAAATAGCAAAAAATGAAAGCTAATTTAATAGTTAAGACGATAATAATAATAGTAATAACTGCAATGATTATGATGATGATAATCACAAAGTATTAGGTAAAGTTGAGAAACTGTAACAGCAAATTGAGGATCAGGTTTAATAGTAACAGCATTACTATTTCACTGTGTATTACTTTGAAATGTTAAATTTTAATTTTGTTCAACTGCAGAATACATGTAACATATGAAAAAAGAATATTTTTGCGTGGTAAAACAAAGCAGTACCAATGTTCAAGGAGAAATCAAGGCTTAAAACAAACTGATGCCGAAATGTTGCCAGCATTGTTGATTTCAGTCTTAGATGTTGACTTATTTAACTGCTCAAGAGACCGCATCTCCGTACAAATTTTGATTTTGATTAAATCTGCACACTAATTCTGAATGACAAAAAAAGTGACAATCAATTACAAAGTCTCACAATTAAAAACAGTGAAAAGAAAGAAAAAATGACACCAATGTATTTTGAAAACGTCATGTTCTTTCTTTCTTTTTTCTTATTTTTAACTTTTTTAATTCGTTGTTTTACCTTTCCACGTTTCTCAACAGTTTCTTCCAGCAGAGACTCTTGAGGAAAAATTTTGTCGAGGTACCAGTGGAAATATTCACAGTGCAGCTTCTGTTTTAGGGTTTTTCTGGTATATATTTCACCAAGTCGTATATCCTGCAAGAAAAGGATTGCACAGACAGTGTCAAGCCGTACATTACATTTAGTTTTTCTCTAATCTTGAGAATGCAAAATGATACTTTCTTAGTTATACTATTCATTACGTTTTCCAAACTTCAAGACTACTAGATGTATGCAAAGTAAGAATGAGTCACTACTTTCTATTAAATTTTCATATTTTATTCTATAATTGCCAGTTGAAAGATGAGAAATTTTTTAGGAAGGGCTACAAAGTGAAAAATTAAGCGAACTCAGTGTCCAAAATAATTTATGAAGGAAAACATAAAGTAATATTTAAGCCTATTTAAACTTTTATGACAGTTTAGAATAAGATAGATATGCATAGTGCTGCATTGGAAATCTACTTTATAAAGCAGTTGTGCTACTATTTCACACTAGAAAACGAGCAAAATAGCCTGCCCGACCAATAAGTCCACCACTTAGACAACCAGTAAGTCCACCAGGTTAAAGAAGCAGAAGCCTTAAACTATTTATGAAAAAAAACTATTATATTTCATGGAACATCATTGTGCAACTTTTTCACTAAACCGGCACACACGGAACTCAACAAAAAGGACTTTTCACAGACTGTTTACGATCACCAGCTGCAGTACTTTGCAGGTGTATGCAAAGATTCAAAAACCACTGTTAAATTATACTATTGCCTAAACACTCAAATGATTTCCATCTGATAAATTCTGTCAAATTTCAGTGCGATTCTTACTGCAGCTTACAATTTTAACATATAGTTGTTATAAAAAAAAGAAAATGGCTGCAGCTGAATTTCATTTAGTGCAATACCTTTAAGCTCTTCGAGTATTCATCATGGTTGTATATCAGACGTTTAAAATCCGCAATCCACCTTTCAGCCAAACGCAGAGATTCGGTTTCCGTGTCCTTTTTAGCAAACAGGTGCGATTGTGATTTGCGGAAGATATACCCCATACGTGAGCATGGAATGAATTCAATAGTCCCACCACACACCCAAAGCTACAAAGAAAATCAACTTCTTGCACATAAATTAAACGTTTCCCTCAAAGAACATATTTTCTCATTTACTGAAAATATATATGTTCACATACTAAATGAGCTAAGATACCTGTCAGTTCAGTATAAGCAGGGAATTATTTTTGCTGCTGATCAAAGTTGCAGTCTTGCCACAACCATCTGCATTAAGTACAGTATAAGTCCTCGCTTAACGACTACCCATTTAACAATGTTTCCTTTTTACAACCCTGAACTTTGACACCTTTTTCTCACTTAAAGATAAAGGTTTCATTTCTACGACAATTTTTTACTTTCTCAGAGTCATTTTTTATTTTATCAACAATTTTTTACCTAATTTGAAGCATGAAAGCAGAGTATATACCGTTATTCTATTCTAAAAATGCACTGGAGTTTTTTAGTAATGTAGAACAATACAATATTATTTACATCTTTGCTTCTTGACTGACCGCTAAATGCTAAAGCTGTTTGTGTCATCGGAGATCTATCTGCAATTAACTACACATGTATGTTACAATGACATGTGAACATTTTATCAACTATAGAATTTCATCTAATCATGGGAAAGCAACGAATTATCGTGGTCTCACTGCCAGCTAACAGCTTAGCTGAGCAATACCATGGTGATTTGAGTTAAGTGGTAGGCTTCGCTTACAAAGTGCAAGCGCAAAAAACAAGATATGGTGCTTTAAGGCTAAAAAATCGTCATTAAAAGTGAAAAAAGGTATAAAAAAGCTAGGGTCGTAAAAACGAAATGTTGCAAAGTAGGGTATTGTTAAACGACAACTTACTGTACTTCTTTCCGGCACACCATTATGAGACTCAGGTGCATTGTGCTACTCAGTCATTTAAGAAATAAGCAAGATTGTAAAACAGTACTAACCCTAAATGATAGCTCGAGATTGTCATTATCTTCTCCATGAATTTCCTGGAAACGTTTCCGACTGATTGCAAAAACACCTTCTGAATCTGAGGGTGACCTAATAATCACATTAACACACGTACACATATTTCATCAACAAGAAACAATGACCTACAAATTAATATAATTTAAGACTTACAACAACACTACAAGAACGGTGAACATTTTATGAAAAGAACTGCATAATTAGAAACAGTGAAGCAATATAGAAACAGTCAATCATAAGTAACTATGAAGGGCTGTTTTTGTTTTTGATAGATATACTGATGACAAAGGTATCATGTGACTCATTCGAAAATGCACATTTTCTTTGCGTGTTAAAAATATACAGCATTAACTAGATCATTTATCAACAAAACAGCACCTTAAAAGCAGGAAAAAAATTAATCTGGAAAATCAGAAATAAAATTGTCAGCTGGATGAAAAATTATGAAAAATTTATATGCTACTACTTACCTGCTAGATTAATTAAATCTCAAATATAAGAATTCTCAGTTTCCATCTAAGACTTTCTCCTTAGAAAATACTTACAGCTTATAGTTTTCTACATGCGCCCTATGAGAATCCTGTTTGTAAACTAAATCTGGTCTCCAGGGTAAATGTTCACGCCATGTAAAGTTGTCCAAAGATTCTGGACCATGTTGGCGGTAACCCAGCGTGTTATAATCAATTGCATCAATGCAGGGCACAGCAATATCATTTGGTTCGTCCTTTACTCTCTGAAGCAAGGGTTTCAACCTAAAGGAAAATTTGTTTCATTTGCTTATTGAGCCAAATCTGTCAGTGAAACTTGCTGGCTTTAGCAGAAGAAAAAAACTTGATGTCATTCCACAAGACACAAATTCACTCTGTAGTCTCTGCTCAGTCAGTAACATCAAGCCAAAAAATAAAAGACTACTAAAATTAATGAAAGTGATATCATCAACAAAAGAAGAGGCGGTGGAATAACTTGATAAGTAAACGGCCAAGGATTATGATTCCTAACACAGCCTATATTGCATTGAATCTTACGAATTTCTCTATTGTTATAAATTTCCAGTTATAACAATGAGATTTCTAGGGTATATGATACAAATAACAACAAAGTAAACTGGAAACATTAGAAAAAGTACTGTATTTAGATAAATAATGACGCTCAAGATATTATCTTTACTAGCAGAAACGAACTTGAAAATATGCTTGAGTACAAGCCTTGAGAATCTACTTAACCATGGTTCTTTTTGTTCATTGAACAATTTGCTTGAATAAGTAGCTTAATTTGCTCACCACTGATGTCCAGCTTCACAGTGTGATTCTAAAAAAATTAGAACCTCTCCAGTAGCAGCTTCTGCTCCCACGTTGCGTGCTCCCGCAATCCCCCGATGCCATTTTGAATGGATTACACGAACATTACGAAAATGGCTTGTCACGTAGTGGTCTAGTTTTTCATGCAGTTCCTCTGAAATCAGTCAGAGAACATTCATCTCTGTGACTTTTCTCAAGACTAAGTTTAGGTAATAATAATTCAAGATTTACTATAGTAATCAATTAATAAGTGTCACTGAACATGGCGATGCGATAAACATACAACACAGCGTAAAACCTGATACAGAAAAATATTTTGTATCTTTCACATCACATATGCCAGAAACAGAACTCAAATGTATTGTGTCTGCCTACTGCATCAGTATTGTTATGCTTTTAAAGTTACTAATATCAAAAACAAATGTAACCTGTCTTTTTTGTCTAAACATATTTATATTTTATCATAACTTTTGGTATATAGTTATACATAACTGATTAATAATACCCAGGCTGTAATGAAAAAGAAATGCATGTTACAAAATATGATGCACGACTATTAAGTTCAGTAATGAGTTAAATAAATATTGATCAATGTAATTTATTTAATGTAACTTGTCCTGTTTGAAGGTATTAAAAAATTCATTGATCGGTTGTACAATAATGAAAATATTGATTAAGATACAGCTATTTGTTTACGCAAATAATACTGCATCCAAAATTAAATTCTCCTGGTAAAAGAACAATATGCATCAAATTGAGCGTATTTCCTTGGGATAGTTAGTGAACATAGTTTCACAGTAAAAATCTTACACAGATTACTTTCAAACTTAAAAGTGACATTCGAAGATTGCCAGTCACAAGGATAAACGAACCATGTATCATGTTACTGCAAAATCTAATGTCTTTGTCTTACATTATTTTATACATCGAACATTTTAAGCCATTCGAAATGTGTTCAGCATTAAAATGAAAAATGAAAACAAGTGCAATTAAACCCAACACTAAATGCTCTGATGTCAAAAAACCTGTTGCATATTGCCTACTGTATTTTCCAATAGTTTTAAATTTTCTGTTTATATCATCTGAATTAGTATGTTAGTGCTACTATGCTAGCAAGTTAATAATTACATTAAATTAAAAAGAAACAAGTGCTGTGACTGTTACCTTTATCACTTAAATCATCTACTAGCAATATCTCTCTTAGCAAATGGGCAGGTGAACGTTTCACAACAGTCCACAGTGTTCTCATTAGTGTAGACCACTCTTCATTATGGAACGGAATTATAACACTAGCCTTTGGTAGATCGGCATCATACTTTATCTTTGCACATCTAAGGTTATAAAGATAAAAATAAGACGAAACTAGTTCATTTGCTTAGAAACGGTCAATTAATAATAATTATATTGGAGGAATTCTTTATTCATGTCTCTAAGACTTTGCACGAAAAAGAATTTTTAATAAAACTGCATCAATTATGCATTAACAAGTTGCTTTATTAAAACTAAATACAAATATAAATTAAAATCCATTTGACAATTATATCTAAAAAAATAATTAATTGGATTTATGCCATCACTGAACTGAGTTTAATATGACTCACCTTGGATCACGATTATCCGGAATAGAACGACTGTAGGAAATTTTCTTGCTGACATAAACATTAAACATCTGTTTCTTGATTAACTTTAATTTAGGTAATTCCTCATCTCCATGCAAATGCACTGGTTCACCATTTTCACCAGCTCCAGCTGGTGGTCCATCCATTGATTTTAAAACTACAACATGTTCGGTTTGATTGCCTGCACTTCTGTTGTTAACCATGGGAACATCAATGTGTGACCAGTATTTCATTGCAAAACTGAACAGCACCGCATACATGCAAGCTAGAAGAATACAGGCTCTTCCAACAAGCACCCAATCCTGACTAAACAGTGTGTTTTTTGTAAACATATTTTGCTCTTTCCTTCAACACGTATGGCAGTGGGTAATAAACAACTTGTGCTAAATAAAGAAAATACAAGCATCATCTCAAATGAAAGTAAGATCAAACTTTTACTTTAGATGTGGGACATACGGCTCTCTAAAAATATAAACTCTACAGTCTGTACTTGATAAGAAATAAAAATACTTAACATACAACATACAATAATATTACAGTGCAAAAGTAATTATTCCTTAGTGCTGACAGGGTGATTAAATAACTATGAATTATCGTGGTCAGCCACCCTCTCAGAATTGTTACTAATATAATTAATTAATACGCATGTGTCAAGTAATTAAAAATTATCAGATTTAGCATTTAAGACGACTGTTGATTGAATTATTATACAAATGTGTTAGTTTCTAATAAAATAATGTTCAATAACGACAAAGAAGAGACAAATGTGACTATCTTTAAATATTAAGTTAAGCTTTACGTATTTAAAATTAATATTATGATTAGGACCTAGAACTGAAGAAAGTAATAAAAAATTAATTTTTTGCTTATAGCTACCAAAAGTGGGTAAACATGTATGCTTAGTCATGCAGAAAAAAGTTGAAAGCAAACGTATCTTAAAATTCTTTAGGATTAGCATTGATGATTACATAAATATTACAGATATACAAAAGGAGCACCCTACCTCTGTAATACACATTTGAGCTGTAATACTTACTGAAGGATTAGTGAAGCGATGCAAATTATCTGTATTGTATTAATTAGCGCATTGTAATAACTGGATTCAGTGTAAATTGCGCATTAGTATTTAATTAATCTAGTATTTAAATAAATGAAATGTAATATGAACTTAAGTAGCATCAGTTGAGATTATTAGTGAATTTACACATCATAGAAAACTTATTAAAAATAACAGAGTTAGCTCAAGTGCAAGGAATTCAACTTAAATGAAAGTAAGGAAAATAATAGTTATAAATTACAGTTAGTTTAGCAAAAATTTACACTACTGTTAGCATATCATAGATCTGCAATGATGTATACTGAGATATTAATTTTTTTCTTTATATTTGCTGATAAGATAATAAATCGATTTGTTTTTATTTCCTTGGGAAATAGAGTTCCAGATGTGGGGTCTTGATATTTAAGAGAGCACTGAATTTTGTTTGTGTTGTATCTTAATACCTTAATATACTGGCTATATGACAAAAAAATATATTATAGTCACTTGAATACATCAGGATCTAGAATGGCAATGATATATCTTTTTCTTATGAATGGTGTCTCGTGTTGCCTTTTTATTCCCATGTCTAACATACACTTTACTCTGTCAGGAATCCCACTGCACTTTTGGGTTTGATTAGTTTAGATCAGCCAGCTTTCTGGTCCGTAGCCAGCTTTTATGCTTACCATATTGTACTATCAGGATTTTCAGTACTATCTCCTTTGCAGAAGGTGTTAATCTTATGAAGTAGAGCAATCCTCGGCTGAGCAATCAGCTGAGATGAGAGTAGAGAAGTTCTTAGAACGACGCACATATTATACTGCGTTTTCTTTTCAGTGAACCCAATGGACAAAAATGAACAACAGAAAGTTGTTCAAAGGGATTTTTCTTGAAGTCTTGAACAATATAATTCTAAAGTCATTTACAACACACTAGAAGTTTGGGATGTCTATGATTAGTATAAACTGTGAGAAAAGCAGAAACTTGCCAAATAGTGATTGTATTGGAGTGTAAGGTTAGAGGTGAAAAATGGAAATCAAACACGGTGTGGCTGCATGCTGAATATATAAGTTTACAGACAGGCAAGGTTTGGTGTTACGCTCATGATAGCAACAGCTGAGGGTGCTAGCACCTGAAGTAGTCTCTAGATGATTTGGTGGGAACGAGTTTGTTCCATAAACTTAATACTCTGGGGTACAAGGTATTTTTACAATTTTAGAGATGCAGGGCTTTATCAAGCGTTGTTAAGACAAAGGAGATTGATTCAGATAAATATGCAAGGGCATATGGCAAGGAAGAAATAATTAATTAGTCACCAAAATGTAACATCGTACCATAACTACAGGTGTGAAAGTGATGCACATAAAATAACAGTTTTTTCCCAGTTTAAGACCTCAACGATAACTAAAATAAAGGTGTAAGAACAACAGCAGGACAGTTTTTTTTGGTTTGCTCGTTTATGACGTGGACGGTGGATATACAGGAGCCTGTTAGATATATTAGTAAATAGCCATTGTGAGTTACCTGTGTTAGTAATGTTAATAAATTTAAAAAACATATATGAACACAATACTTACAACTTAAGGAAATTACCTTAGTCTTCTGCGTAGAACACGTGAGGTCATATAAATTGACTTAAATGGTTTTTGCCGTTGCCACGGAGGAAAGACACGAAATCTTTTAGAAAGAACGTTATGGCAAATGCAATACACACGCTACTGCGTAAAAATCATTAAACTTTAATTGTTGTCAGTGTAACCGTTTATCAGACAATCCCTGACGCAAATTATGCGTTTTAAGTTGCAGTAGCTCGATATGCAATAACATATTCCCGATGTCTGGGAAACGCCTCTCAGAAGCACTCCCCTGCGTTATAATAAAATCCTAAAGTAGTAATCTAGGGCGCAGACGTCTCACAATTGACTTTTATAATTGCTGGGCTACGTAAGATTAGAAAAAGCACATAATAATATGAAGTTGAGAGTACGTAGGTGGTAGGAGACATGATAACACCAGGTAGATAGGTGATACCAGTAGAATACACTGATGGTTTCCTGCTAATTAATACAGGTTATAGGGCGCGGAGTACGCGACTAGCTGAAGTAGGACACGTTCGCTAAAGCGCATGTGCCAAATTTGCGGAAAACCAGTGTCGTACATGGGCAGCCAATGTAGGGCACTGCCAATTTTTGTCGACAATCGAAAATTATGGCATAATAAAACATAAAACAAAATTCGTTTTAGAAAAAAAGCAACTTTATAATAGTGATGGATAATTCTTGACAATTTACAAATGTATTTTATACAATAATATCATGATTATTATTAGCTATCATCATATTAATAAACTAAGTATCTAATGCTTTAAAGATAAAAACTACGTAGAGAGAGAGGGCACGTCGCTCGCTAGCCTATTTACTTAGTAGATAGCTAGCGAGATAGGCAGTCGAATTTTAACTGCTATTGAGAAAATAAAGTTGAAATGAATTGAATCAGTAGAAAACAATTATTTGACCAACACAGGTAATGAAACGGATCGCCTGTCTGTGAAGCGAGCAAAATAAAAATGTTACACCTTAAGCAAATGTTGGAGTCGCCTAAAAAGCAGGCTTATTTCACTTCAAAAAAGATCAGTATCGAAGCCAAATTTTATATTGGCCATTCCACTAGCTCAGAATAAGATTCTTTTATTTTATCGATATTTTATGTATAATAAATTATTTAACGTGTACTGATGTTTTCAATTATTATTATTATTAAATAAACAAAGGCAACTGATGTTGCCAGTACAGTTAACGACTCAATTCGTGACCTGTCTCTAGTGTCCTACATGGGCAGCCCATGTACGACGCATCCTACCTGGGCTAGCCTGCGTATGCCAATTGTCTTACTTCAGTTACCAACGCAAGTGATGTGGTTGCTTGTCCCTGGGAGGAGGAAGGTTAAAATGTACCAAAAGCTACATCTGTTAGAAATAAGATGACATTAGGTAATCCAATTTGATTAAATTTTTATACAAATTAAATGGCATTAACTGCAAAATAAAATGATTAGTTATACTGTACAGAGAAAGGCATCAAAAGTAGAAACTTTTTCCATCAAAAATAAAAACAAAAACATCTTTGTAATAAATATAAATTTAATAGTATTAAAAAGGAAACCAAACAAGCATATTAAAAACACATCAAACATAAAACAATCATTTTTTTGTAAAAATTTAACATTAAATTAATAATGAAACCAATACGTATGTTAAAAACACCTATTAAACATTGCCAACAATTGAACAATTATCTTAATTAGCTATAACATTTCAATGTTTGAAACACCAATAATTAAACTTGCTTCTGAACAACATTTGTACAAATAAGGCACTGTCGTGTTAAATTTTTACACTTCACAATGAACATTATCGCCAACAATAATTACAATGAGACTGGGAATAATACTGAAAAATGCTGACGAAATGTGCTTTCTTAGCACATCATTGTTGATTGCTGGCTAAGTTATTCCACCTGCACCTTCATTTTTGTTTTTTTAATATAATAAGTATATACAGGCTGCACCAGTGGACAGTCTAACTCCATTTATTTTTTATGTTTAGTTCATAAACATTAGCTGCCAAATATTGGCCAAAAAACGAGATCACGCCTTCCAGCTTATAATAATACCAGCTTACGAGTGACACAAATAACAGAATTTTATCACAAATGAATTTCCAAGTTTGCCTCATGCTGAAGTATCATAGACAGCCTAGCAACATTCGTGATGTTAAAAGTTTTTTGTGTAAATGTCAACTTTTCCAGACTGCACCCACATTGAAAGTTGATGGGATTACAATATCTCACCATAAACTTCGTAATCAAGCCGTGTATGCCTATGTCTGCATCGACAGTTAAGTAGAGCAAACCCCTTCTACTAATAATGAATACTTTATCACAACTGAGCAACATTTAAGATCTTTTTGAATTCTGGTGTAGCATTTTGAACTATCCATTTTTGATCGGGATGGCCTGTGCAGGGAGCTACCACCAAGTCTCCGGAACCATGAGCATTACTTCCATCGAGGCACTTCTTACTTAGTGTGTGAACAATTGTGCCATTCTAGAGCAAAAAACACAAAAATGACGTTATTCATTGCGCGTCATTGTGCACCATAAGAAATGCAATGCCCAGCAATTTTATGATGAAGATTACACTAATAAAATGTCTGTAACTCTAAAAAAATTCAAGTCTAGATTTCTATGTGCAATATGGCTTATCACACGGGTAATACGGGTTGCACATACATTTAAAAAAAAGAAAGAAGCAATGAAAAAACATTCCGAGGATTCAGGCAAGTGGCAACACTGGCGTTCATACGAGCAATATTGGTATGTACTCATGTATCTAATAGATGATCATACATTGTTCTCTCACTTATCGTAGGTGTTCAGTTCCAGGCCCACTCACGAAAAGTGAATTTCCGCAAAGTAGAGTAGCATCTCAAACGGGCACAAGTACTACATTTCGTTTTTGGTGTGTATTCATCCGCCGAATAAATACATTATTTACTGTAAATGGTCATTTTTTATGATTTATATATTCTTTTAATGTTAGAATTAGTATTTTTAATATATTTTTTATGTATTTTGTGATTTTTATGCAAAATTCATCAAATCTATATATTACTGTACAATACGTACTACGCATATACAAAAATACTTTAGACGGAGTACTGCAAAAACCCGCAAAACAGCGAAGGAACATTGTATAGTAATTTCAATTTGCATTAGTTTATTATGATTTAACGTTAAATCATTTTTCACCAGCCATTACCCAATATTGTAAATTCAATGCTGTATTTACCGAATAAAATGTCCAAGCTTGATTGCCTCGATCACCATGGCAGTCAAACAGCTTAACGGGAGAAGATTCCTCACGTTTTGACACATCAAAGCAATGTTCCTCCGTACGAATTTCACCAATCTTAGTTATGGCAAACAGCTTAAAAAGTTCAAAATAAAATATGATTACAAATACGAACAAATTAAATAATTTTATATCACAGTATAAGGTACTCGCTTATAAGGGACCACCAACACCAGCCCTGATTTTTCGTAACATTTTTCATAGGTAAAAATCTTCGTATATAAGGTACTAGGATATAAGGGACTTTTGGTTATAAGGGACGATATCTTCAGGTCCCGCACAATAGAAACACAGGTAAATTACCTCGCATATAAGGGACCCTATGATCAAAGCGAAATTGATCGATTTTTAACCTCAATTCTTTGCAAATTTGGCCTTCGAACAGCTCGGCTTCCGTGATCACATACATCTCGCATCACTGAAGGATCTTCCTACATACTGTTTGCACAGAATGTGTGGCAATAATCCATAAAAATATAGGTAAAAGTACAGGTCTAGATACACCCTCGGTCTGGCTCAACTTCGGCTATGAGGAACATCGGATATAAGGGACGGTTTTTCCGGTCCCGAGGTGTCCCTTATATCAGAATTTGACTGTATCTTTGTAAGTTTGCTGACCATTATAGATGCTTGTAAAGTTGTAATATATACCAAGAGTCAGTTCTTGGTATCTTCAACTTTGCTTCAGGAACGACATCAGGAAATTGGAAACTAGTCATTTCTTACATTAGTGCTCATATTCTTGCTACAACCCTCATTACAACGCTCCCCCTTTATAATGCCAACTTTACTTAGCGCGCAAATTTTTAGCAAAACAAAATATTTCTTTTTTCATAGAGAGACATGTATTAATGCAGCTCGTTATAATGCCAAACACGCTATAACTTTTGCAGTCCCAAAGTAGGCAATATAAACAGGTTCGACTGTACCTCTCTTCTTTGTTTTACAACATGTTTTTTTCTATCATATGCCAGATTCTCTTAAACTTTAAATTACAATCATGTTTAAATACATTACATAAGTATTTTAATTTGTAGTAGTGGTTTAGTGTTTATTTTATTTTTCATTTAAGAACATTTATAAAATACATTTTTTTAAAAGAAAATGGCAGCAGGCACATAGCACTTATGCTAAGCATATAATACAATATAAAGTAGTTTGCAATATATTTACAATCACAGTTGTAAAACAAATTCATGGGCAGTAAAAATGTTATCATTAAGCAAGAAAAAATAACTTAAAAACCTAAAACACCAAAAAGAAACTTAAAACGGAGAGACACTGTATACAATAAAGAAAAATAGTTTACATAAAACGATTAAAATGGCAGTAGCTTAAAAAGTTGCAACTTATTAGTCTACTGCTGAAAATGACAATATTTGGTGCATTAACCACATCATGATTGAGATCATTCCAGATAGGGACTACTCTATTTGTGAAAGAATATTTGTATACACCTAATCTAGAATAATGTCTAAACAATTTGTAACTGTGACCATGTAAATTTTGGGTAGAAGCATAACAAAAGAAATCATCAAATGACAAATCCACTAATTTATGGAATATTTTATAGACTATCTTATGATCAAAAATTATTCGTCTGATTTTGAGTGATTGTAAATCTAAAATGCACAACCTGTCCAAATAGTTAAAAGTACCAAGCTGACAATGGGCAAATAATCTGCGTGCAAAATATCACTGAACTCTCTCTATAGCATCAATGCCCAGCATATGATATGGACCACACTGGCGTACAATATTCAAGTAGTGGCCTAACATAAGCTTTGTATGCAGTAATGAGGACATTTTTGGTCTTTGTGGAGAAACAGCGAAAAAGCACGTTTACCACACAAAAGGATTTAGCAATTTGATCTTTAGATTTAGAAAAATTTAAGCTTGACCAAACAGCTATTCTCAAATCTTTATAATCATTGTTAGCAGACAAAGTAACTCCATTTAAGATTTACTGTAATTGAGGATTATCACGCCCTAAGTGGAACATAGCGCATTTATAAGCAGCTATAGAAAGCTGCCAATGTACAGACCAAACAGACAAAGTTTCAATAGCATTTGTTTATAAATAGTTGTTGTTAACAGAGGCATACAATTTCAGATCATCAGCATATACCCTACAATTAATAGCAACTAATTCTTGTGGTTAATCGTTAATGAATAAAATAAACAAAATTGGTCCAAGTACACTGCCTTGAGGTGTTCCAGAAATAACCTGGCTATATTGAGAAAATTCCGGACCAACGAGAACTCTTTGGGTATGAATACTTAAGAATGCCCTGATCCATGCAAAAAGATTGCCAGAAATACCATTGATTTTGATTGATTAAAAACACCACAATTTGATTAAAAGCTTTGAATGAATAATGCTAGCAAAGCCTTTTGCGTAATCAACATACAGCACATCTAATTACAAACCATTGTCAATACATTTACACCAGTCATCAACACAATCAAGTAATTGTGCACATGTGGACATGTTTTCCATAAAACCATGTTGAGATTTAGAGATTAAATTATGTAATAATAGATAATCTAAAAGTTCATCTTTAATACAAATTTCCATCACCTTGCAAGCTACGCAAGTTAGTGAAATAGAACAATAACTAAGGGGGGTCTGCAGGGCCACCTTTTTTGAATATTGGGACGATGTCAGCGCACAACCAAGAACTAGGCAGGGCTGTGTGTCTGAAAAGAAATTTCAAAAATGTTTGCTAGTGGTATGAAAAGTTGACTGGCGAGCTTAGAAAACAGGATGTTGGGCAAACCATTAGGTGTGAGGCTAGTTTTACAAATGATCTTTTTAAGTGCTTTATAGACAACGTCTGTTGTAAAGCGTACTACATTTACTAATGCCAGGAGGAAACAAATAAACAAACCTGAGCATGACTGCCTTCTTGACAAGGAAACAGTCCAACAATAGGAGCATCTTTTTCATTTCTTCCCATAGTGTCAATACACAAAGTTGAAGCTTTGTTACTAATCTAAATATACAATAAGACATCATTACGTATAAACAAACCAGCCAAAAAAATAAAAACTACAATATAAGGTGACTAGATAAAATCTTAAAGCGAAGTATTCATCAAACTTACTAAATGCTTATATGTAAAGATGCTTTTATTCAATGTTGACAAGTTTAATGTGGAAACGTATTAATCTGTTTATCACACGTTACCTTTCCAAAAGCAAGAGCGTGTTCGTCGGGTACAAATTGTTGCGGGAAAACATTTTCCAGATACCACTTAAAGCTCTTGCAACCCAGTTTCTTCCTTAGAGCTTTTCGTTCTGATATATCACCATAATCAGTGTTCTTCTAAATAGAAAGATTTGAATGAAAGCAGTTTTTACAAAATGCCTGAAGTAAGCTATATGTTACATATGTTGATAATATATGCTTAAAGTTGATTCTATGAGTTTTGCTCAACAGCTTCAGAAAAAAACTGCATTCTCTGCAGTCATAATAGCTTGTTTGCTGCCTAACTGCCAAAGTTGACTGACTTTATTAACCACTGAACTTGGAAAATGCTCAAGCTGAGATCAGACCAGAGCAAAGGATCAGGGCACAATAAATAAACTAAAATAAGCGGCTGTACATGACTAATAGCCGGACAAGCATGTATTAATCATAAAGTGTATAAGAAACGAACAATGTGTGACTTCATAGAGTATATAAAGTACTTTAAGAAGACGTTAAGAAGTATCAAATACTTTGCAATATATTCAAATTCAATAAAAAGTATTTTATGTGATTTCAATAAAGTAAAAATTAAGGAATACTTCATATTAAATTGTGGGTACATGTTCAGCAGTAAATTCACTTGCTATGTTCAGTAAAGTCAATGAGATTCATTAAAAATTCGCTCAATATTGTTTGCACAAAATTTTTGTTTGTCCCTTGGTGTAAAAACCTTTTGCTGTAGAGTTACTCGTTTGATGACCCATGTGCTACCAGTGTAAGTACATAACACAACTTAGTGCAAACTATCAAACTGCTGAATGGCTCATTGTTTTTATACAGCTAGTACACAAAATGACATGACATCTTAACAAGCAACTCTGCATGCTGCATCCTAACAACTTTTTTGCAGTACCAGGAATGATGAGTTAAGTTTAACAGTAAATTAATTTGCAAGCGTTTGGCAAAGTACGCATTAAAAACTTATAAATACATAGCAATACAGGCAATGGGCCTGACAAAAACTCCGCAATACGCAATAACCAAGTACGCAGTATTCAAATATTATATTATAATAATATTTTAATATAATTAATATAATAATAATATATTATAACATTTTTATACTAGTTAAATGAATGATGAAAGTTTGTTCTTTTTCATAAGTTGCATTACTGGTGTGTACGCAGTAAACCCTGTACGCCGCAATGGTGTTATACTGTGTAGTTCAAAACCAAAAAATATGCATCCAACTTCAGAGATCATATTGCGTTTACAGCTATAGCAACATACCAAAGGAATAGCTGTAAAGCTAGGTTTCCACGACAGAAAATGCGAGTTCAATAACTTACCTTTAAGTCTCTTCGGTGATTGTAAAAGAGTCGCTTATAGTCATCCATCCAAACTTCTGCCAGTCGCATAGAATTTATTCCGTGGGTGTCCCTATTACCTGGAAAAGTGTAAGGATGAGCAGCCCGAAAAATGTGTCCTACACGAGAACAGGGAATGAATTCCAGCCTGCCGCCACACATCCAGACCTAAACAATTATAACAAAAAAGCAAAATTTACAAAAAAGCTAACATAGTTAACATACCATCTGAGTCTGACCAATAACTGCACCAATTGACGCTTGTAGAAGCTAAATGGCAAGTACTGCATGGCACTAAGTGTTTATATCTACGATTTAGATAAAACTCAAGTAATTATAATTAGGTTTTGGTTTCATAACACTTGCTGTCCCCCGAGTCATAAAATCATAGAATTGTAATTGAGTGCTCATAAAAACTTAATAATTGTATCATACAATGAATAAACAAAATTGTGATTTAATTACACAATTGCTTTTTCACCATTCAAGTCAAAACACAGAATCGTGTTTTATTTGCTTATTAAAAGTTTAGAATAATATATGATTATTAATATTATGAAAAAGTTTTTTGAAACCTGGCCATAACACCAAAACTGACACAGATATTCGAGATGCTATTGTTGCTCCAAAAATCTGCTAAACTGGTTAGACTGCCATAAAAATAGGTGGCAACAATCTGAGAGAAATGAGAGCGGTCGACTAAGTAAAAATTTTACATTTGCAGCTAACAGGCTCTAATTAAATAGACTTTTGCCAAAAAAGTTCGTAAGATACACAATGGTGACTAGTTGTGTTTCCTCAACCAAAAAACTGCACCTCTTCAATTCATTTTAACCCAAAGAGCAGTTATCTGGACCAGGTTCTAAAGTTAGAGGGAACAAGCAAATAAAAAAGGGCACCATAGTACATGCCACAATTTTTAACACATTCAATATAAAGTTTAATTTTGTATTTAAAATCAAAACACGAGGAAGATACAGTTTCATAGGAAGTACATAATTCTTATTTTGTATTTAACATTAAAACACAATAAAAAATTTAAAAGTGAGTTCATCAATCTTAAAATGTAATAAAAACGTGTGTTATTTAATTATTTAAGTTTAAATGTAAAATGGAGATAAAATATTTCTGAAAAGGCAACAATTTTGAAAAATGTGCTAGAGGGGAATGGACCCAAGCTTCATTTACCCTTGACCAGCCACATTATTTCTATTAGTCTTATTTATAAAATTACAACACACAAACACACGCCATATTAGGATTATAATATATACACACTACTCACCCTGAATGATATCTCCAAATTCTCTCCACCCCAAACTTCCATGCCTGGATCATAGGCACCGATTTCCCAAAAGTATTTTCGGTCAGCTGCTAAAAGGCCTCCAGACATAGTTGGCGACCTACAGCAACAAAGGAATTCATAATATTCAGCAACAACATTTTTGATTATAAATTCACCACTATTACAAAACTGCACTAGTAATTATTCAATGTTTCAATTGCAATGGTACTTTTAAAAATTCCAAAAACAACTAAAAACAGCATTAACTTGCCAGTCTTTCGCAAAAATGATGCTTTGCACCAAATGAACGTAAATTGTTTTTAATCTGTTAACAAAATCTGACTGACATCTATTCCATTAATGTTTGTATTATATTATAAACAAAATGTTTCGCTTGCTGCTGCAATTGTTGTCAGTTGGAAGCATGATCTGTAAAAAAAACAAAGTAAACTCTTCAAAAAAATCCAACTTGGTGCACCAAATTAATAAATAGATTTTATTAAGCGACTGGATTTATAGACCGAGGAAGACTTACTAAGTAGTGTTTTCTATGTTGCTACAGTTCCAATTGTTCGTTTGTGAAGCCAAGGCTCTTAACACTCAGTGAACTGTTTGCAAATTTTTTTTAAGTAAACTGCAATAATTTATTAGCATAAAGGCATCTCGCGTAAAATATGCTTTGTTAACCATGATGCCATTATCTTTTACATGTGATAAACTGTTTGCCAAGTTTAAAAAATGTAGTACATGTAACTTTAATATGAGTCATTAACATCCTCACACACAATTGTTTAAATCAACAAGAAATAACATTTTTGTTTTACCTGATTATGTATGCAAAACGAGTAAACAAGACCATTATATTAAACGCATATAAGTTTAAAGTCGAAACATGTCTAGTGTGGTCTGTTCTGACAGATTTTTCAAAAAAAGTTACATTTGAATGTCTTGCTTGAGTTTGCCAAAGTGTCACATGTTTGAATAGTCGCAGTCGACGGTGCAGTGTTTTCAGCGCATCGCATTTCAGCAGCTGATGCAGTAATTTCTGGTTCGTCGCTGTCGTAACACCTATCTTATTGATGAGGGTCATTAAGTGCAAAAATGCAAAGGTGTAAAAAAATGTGTTTAGAACAAAGATGCTGATCTAGCTCACGTCAAAATGTGGAACAATTGTGTGGTCTTATGCCACAAGTTGTTGTCTTCACAGCACGCAAGGCAGATTTACAAAGTGAAGTTTGGATTTAATAAACGGCAGATTTTACTAGGTTAAAGCATTATACAGTTCAGTTCCAGCAATACTGGCCACAATAAGCGGCTGGATTTATTATCCGTGCATTTATTAAATGAATCCTATTGCGCAATGAAAAATTTACAGGCACATGAAAAACAGTTGTACAATAATTAAAAAATTCCTATCAAAACAAATTCAACTGCATGTGAGTTTATTTACTTATCAAATGCAGTTCAATTCATTCTGACAAGAACTGTTTCACACCAGACCGTAATTTCAATGTATTTCATTACAGATCACTCATCTGACTGCCAACAATTACAGCTACAATCGAAATGTTTTGTTTATGAAAATAAATAGTTTACATTCAAGAGAGACACAGAGTAACGGCACATACATAACAGGGTCAGTACTGTAGTTTCTCATACGCATGTGTTCTCTAGGAATCGGCCTCCACGTAAAGTGTAGCGACCAAGTGAAACCACCTACGGACACACCTCCTTGACGTTGATACGCTAGAGTATTATCATTAATAGCATCGATCATTGGCACAGCTATTACCTTCCGATTGTCCTTGATTCTTTGTAATAAAGGCTCTAACCTAAAAATTATTATATAGATATCAAAATATAAAAGTAAATATATAAAATTATAGATAAAAAAGCTATGACAAAATTATAGTTCAGCCAGAAACTGTCTTTTTCACTTAAACCAGTACATTTGGGAACACACTGTCTCTTTCTAAATGGCAACAGCTACAAAATTAAAATGGTAACATTTATATTTTAATAGATAGCTTTACTAGTGCATTGACAATTGACAAAAAATTTCTCTTCGTTAGCACACAACAGTAACATAATCTAAACGTTTACTACAGCATTTCATAATAAATATGTTAACAAAGCTTCGTTGAACTTAGATAGCCTTGATGGAATACAGGAATAATTTTAAAACCAGCATAGCAAACTAGGCTGCACAAGGATTTATCTTAAATTATTTTTCAATCACTCTACCTACCAATAATCAGCAACTTCACAGTGTGCTTCTAAAAAGACAAGAACATCTCCACTAGCTGCCTCTGCACCGACAATACGGGCACCAGCAATTCCTCGGCGCTCCTTTGTGCGCACAACACGGACATTGATAAAATGGCTTGCTACATAATTGTCCAATCGTTCACCTAGTTCCTCTAAAAACAGTAACGTAAGTTTTAAATTATAACCCAGACATAAACTGTGATATTACAGAAATGAGTATTTAACACAATTTTCAGAAAATTTTTAAAAACTTTAAAGGAAAACCGGATTGAATCTTAAACTATAGCTCAAAACAATCCAATCAATAATGTATCGAATGGGAACACATTTTTCAAAATTAACTTACGTGAAAAAATTAGTATTGCAGAAACCTAATTTTGCATTCACACGGTTAGTTATTCGCTGTTGCATGATTTTGCCATTTGCTAGTTAGATTGGCATTAGCACCTGCATCTCCGAAAGGCATTGCACAAAAACAAGCACTGTACTTCCCAATTCAGATGAGTTCAGTTGTGGCATAGCACACGTGTTTGAGAGCTCATGAGTGAGCACTGGGATAAACTTGAAATTTTACTTTTTAAACTTGAACTTTTTCTTGGAATGCTTGTGCTGTTGAAAATTATGTTCCTTTGTAACACACCACCACCAACTGGGCTCATCCACCATTAAGTAAGTTTTTAACCTATTATTTAATTATCAGAAACACTTCCAAATTAGTTTATACGAAAATCAATCAAAATTTTGTAAACAAATGAATGAACTTCTGTCGTCTCCATCAATAACATGAGTTTCTATTGTAGTTCAGTACTTTTATAACACACGGTTATAACACCAAATATCAAACAAACTTTTAAGTTATAATTCAAATTATAATTCGTAAAAAGTATACATGTTCAAAACACTTCAATTACACAATTCACAGTTTGTTACCAAGGCACTTCAGCCATGCAGTAAAACTCTCCTCCCCTATGGTAGCAAAGGCACCCGGTCACGAGACTGTTTGGACAGATTGCGTCTGTACAGACAAGTGCAGAAAATAATAATGACAGGATAAAAAATAGCTTTACTTAGTTACGAAAAGTCTTTCTTTGAAAAGATAATGCTGAGTTTGGAAATGCTAATTTTTGCCATTAGTGATAGCATTTCAAAGTTAATATAGTAAGTAATTTTTATGACATCAACAATAGTGCAAAGAAGTGTAGAAGACATGTGCTTCTCTAATGTACCTAATGATACCAAAATCGAAAAATTTTTTACTTATCTAGTTATATTCCCCAAATTTAAACAAATAAATTTTAATTAAATAAGGATTACTTTGTCCTACAAAGATTTTGAAGAGCTAGTTTACACAGTAGAGATGTTATTAGGAAGCAAAGTTAGTAGCTAGTCACTGGCTACCATATTCCTTATGACAGGAGCGACTGTTTTAATTATTTCTTAAAGAAATTTTTGAAAAACTTACAATTTCTATGTTTAAAAAAATGATTTTGGGTAATACCACATAATATTTAAAATGTATCAAGTACAAATACAAATCAAAAACATCGGTTATAATAATCCAGAGTTGAAATCTATTCTTCCGATATTAGCTGTTAAAGATTTCAGTAAGTTGAATTATTCACAATTTTTGGCCTTGCACCTAACTGTTTTATCAGATTTCACATAACATACAGTTTAATGTTAGCATGCCTTAGTATTTAAAGGAAGACAGGATGATTTTTAAGAATGGCAAAAAGTATGCATTTTAACACCAATAAAACTGCAAAAACATTTCTGATAATTAAATAATAGATTAAAATTCTAATTATCAGCGGGTGAGCCCAACTAGTTGATTACATCACAGACTAACATAATTTTCAACATCATTTTCGAGTGTGTTGTGTGTGTTTGTGAAAGCAAAAATTAAAGTACAGTGCCACTGTAAGAAATTCAGTGTATTGTGCTAAAACTCAGCAAGTTCAAAGATAAAAATTCAAATTTTAAATTTGCCGCTGTATAAGCTGTCGAACGTATGCAGTTTCTCACAAACTAACACATCTGAACTGAGAGGTACAGCACCTGTTTTTGGTGCAACGCTAGTTATGCAGGCGCTAGTGCCTGTCTAACTAACGAATGGCAAAATGCATGTAACTGCAAAGAACTAGTGACACGAACGCGAAATTGCATTCGTGTGATAAGAATTCTTTTACATAAATCATTCTTTAAAAAATAGTATGTTTCCTTTCAATATTTTATAGAATAGGTTGTTTTGACCTACAGTTTAACATAGGGTCCAGTTTTGCTTTAACCTTAGGTTATATATAGTGGCGGCTCATAGCAAAAATTAATGAGGGTGTTGCTTCAGAAAATTTTTAGCTATTGTTTTAATGTGTAATACCAAACAAACATATGTAATTTTAATGTTATAATTTGTAATTGTAATTTTAAACAAACAAACATACTATATTAATTCTACACTTTATCACATTCAAGAATATGCCCGTATGCGGTTCTTAAGCACGTGACAACTGACAACACACATTGCCGAAAGTGCTCTCTCTACCTAGAGTGTAGTGACTTACCTCAATAGGGATTGCCTCAGGCGCACAACAGCCAAGCAACAGACAATAGACATGTTGCTGGAGTTGTGAGTGCACAGAGCTGGACCTGTGAATACACAGTTCCATCACGTGCTCTGGTTCCGTAAAAATATAAAGAAAGAATTAAACAATAAAGACTCATTACGCTGAATATTATCGATTATATCGAGTGAAAATAGAGGGTGTTGTAGTTCCAAAGTGACTATACATGAGCCGACACTGGTTATATGATAGGGCCTCAAGATATATATGAAACTAATTATTTACCATGTGTCTACACTGTAATACTTATAGTAGAAATAATACTTAATTTCCACAACAAACCAAATTTCTCCCAAAAAATACTCAAACTCTACAAATAACACACAAAGTAAACAATATTTCGTTTGGCTGCCGGAATTGAAGAGGCCCTTGTGCATTCTGGCAGAGGAGCCGGAAGGGTTAAATAAATAAAAGATCAGAAATGTTAGTGGTACAGGCTTAAAAAACAGGCATTTACAGATTTAAATGAAAGCATTGGTACTGAAATTAACAATGATGATGGAAGAAGTCAAATGTTACTACATACACGTACCACAGTTATTTAGTACAACTAAAATTATATGTTGATTTTGAGAACGTAAAGTCTGCAACGTGTATATGATAACCATGATTAACCAGCAACTAACTTATCTATAATTAGTACCTCTGTCACTGAAATCATCCACTAGCAAGATCTCACGCAGTAAACGTACAGGTGATCGCCTAATTACAGTCCAAATTGTCCGCATTATAGGAGACCAAGCTTCATTATTAAATATGATTATAACGCTAGCTGTAGGCAGATCTGCATCATATTTAATCTTTGTGCACCTAGAATCAGAAACAATTAATCTGATGTTAAACTACTTCTGGTTTGGTGATATTTCGTTTTAATGGCGTCAAAGCTTTAAACAGTTTTTTCACTTAAGGATGCATATTTCTTTTCAAAGACGATCTTCCTGTATAACTTACTGAAATATGTTTGCACGTTATATTCAAAGAAGCCTACTGGTAATCCAAGTCATGGTAAAAATTCTTATTACTGATAGTGATAGTAGGCTCTCAGAAACATATATACCACAGTATTAACAAAAAATTAAAATAACAAAGTTAAATTCTTTTAAACAGCAGTGCAACATCCTTTTATGAATATTAATGGAGGATTCCCGCCACTGTGCAAAAAATTGTTAAAGGCAGGAATAAACGCGCTATAACAAAAATTAACACATTTTATTTTCACTAGATTATCAACCATGGTGATTAATATTATTTGGGATAAATCTTGATCGTCATTTCACAATAAAGAGCACTATTTCGTATTTCATCAATTTTTATCAGAGCGCAAAGAAACACTAGATATGAAAATCGCCTCGCCAATAGTGATGTATAATGTGTTACACTGTTAGTGAAGTGAGCTGAGCCTACCATCTATAACTTGGTTCGATAAGGTACAATATCATTTAACTTTAATTAAACTTCTATTTCAAAAATAAGTCTTGCGTACCTTGGATTACGAGTATCTGGGATAGAACGACTGTACGAGATTCTGTCACTAACGACTACATTAAATGTTTCTTTTTTAAACAACTTTTTTGCCAACGCTTCATCCTCTCCTGACAAAAACACAGGGTCACCATTTTCACCTGGGCCATGTGGTGGCCCATCCATTGGCATTAATGTTACAACATGACCGTTACTAGATTTCTGTTTATTTACAGAGTGAGGACGTTTAGCATCTTTTGAGGTGAAGATAAATATCACAGTAAATGTACAACATAAAGCAATAAACGCT
This sequence comes from Tubiluchus corallicola, assembly GCA_030141605.1. Taxonomy (NCBI): domain Eukaryota; kingdom Metazoa; phylum Priapulida; class Priapulimorpha; order Priapulimorphida; family Tubiluchidae; genus Tubiluchus; species Tubiluchus corallicola. The sequence goes on from JAQGDQ010000254.1 coordinate 323,393, forward strand.
CTCGTAATAACTTCTCTACGTCTGTAAAAGTAACGCGTCAGCTTCGCCATATCCCAAATCTTTCGTTAACGCTCAAAATAAGAGCAATCGGCATTAACAAAAATAATTAGCTGCACATCACAGAATAGAAACAAAGAACTACTTAAAGCCCTACAAATGCTTCAAATTTACACGCAGGTTGCCAACTACACCATTTTCTACAGTATAAAAGTAGCCAAGTAGTACTTCCGGTTCTGTTTTGTTGCGCATAGCACCAAAACGCAGGCGCGCCATAATTTGTGCATAGAAGTCTGCGTCTAATGAAAAGCAACTCGCACAGTTTAAAAATGCGTTTAGTTTACTGCACGGCGTTATTACTGTTAGGCATCAAATGTTCCAATGATTATTTATATTATATGGCGAGGACCCTTGGAGAAAGTCAATATAAGACGAATTCGAACGAGTTTTTTAGCTCGAATTCGATTCGAACCTAAAACTATAGATTCGAATAATTCAGCACTTCAATCACATACGTTCTTTATCATTAACACTATTTAAACATCATGCATTTAGCGTAATTTGTCTGTGATTTCTGTGCACAATTTTAAACAAATTATTAGTAGTTTTACTGCAGAACAAAATCGAGTAATATGCAAGGTCTTTGTAAGACTAATTTCTACTGCTGGTTCCAAAACTTGTTTAAAAACCTTTCAATCTCAGTTCGAATTCGATTCAGAAATACAGAAATTCGGTTCGATTCGAATTCGCTTCTGGTAGAGAATTCTCATCGCTAATGAGCAGCCAAGTCAAAGTGCCTCAGAATGGGGAGGGGGGGGGGGGG
>JAQGDQ010000932.1:0-79579 GCA_030141605.1 Tubiluchus corallicola
TTCATTTTATTTAACTTATTTTGGTAATTTAATATTTCTAATGTTAATAAAAAATAGTAAAAAATGTATTTTTGTACTGGATAGACTTTTGTTTAACTCGAGCCCTTCTCTGATCTGCTTACTTAGAGTAGACATGCTCCACATGTAGTACTTCAAAATCATAGTAGGACATACCTAAGAAACTCTTCTTCTTGCATTCTCTTTACAAGCCTCACATGTCTCATAAGGAGCGAGTTTACCCATTAATTTTATTAGCCGTTTTTTGTGATCGCCAATTCGATCGCCGGTACATGCAATTAGTTATCATTTAGATAACAAAACATTTTTTAAAGAAAACTGTTATTCTGTAATGAGCAAAAGTACTTAAATGTACGTCATGAAAATTTGCAATTAATACAAATGTTTAACAGCGAATCGTTTTACATAGCTGTATTAGATGTATTATTTACAATCATACGTGTATATGCCACACAGCTTACATATGTAGATTTACAGCGATGCGATTTTATAGAAACATTATTTGCAGATGTGTGTGATTTCAGTCTATTGCACTAAGTTGCTAATTACAACAGCAGATTTTAATATGAGCAGTTGTACTTCGCGGCTTAGCATAATGAATAACCACAGTCATATTTGTCATCAAAAATGAAATATTTTGTTTAACATGCCCTTCAAAATTGCTTTAAAGTATTTTGTTCAACTATATACAGACCCAATACACAGATATCTTTATACTCATTTTGACACTTGCTGTGGTTTTAATTTTGGTAGTTGTTGTTGTGTAAGGAACCCAAAATTAGGGTAGATCACACTCGCAACCTCTAAACAACTATTCGTGACACTTGCACTTTTACTACAATGATTATAACGATTTGAGGCTGACCTGAGAATGATCAGGTTCAATAATGACACTTAGTGGCCTCGTTCACGAGTAGTTTAAGTGTGTAAAAGTGACGGGGCACTTCGTGCTAACTGCGGAATTTACCTGATCGGATTGTTAGTTCATCAAGAATAGCTACAAATATTAGCAGTAAGTTATGGTTAGACTTTCCTTACCTTTACAATTTAAACTTGAATTGAAAACAGTAGAGAGGATATAGATAAATAGATAGTTGGATAGAGTTAGAGAGAGATAGAAAGAGAGACTGAGATGGACGAACAAAAAGAGAAAGACAGGGGGAGAGACAGATAGGGGAGAAGCTTTTCTGACACTGTGGCTATTTAATCAGATTAATTTAAGCATATTTAACACGCTTCAATACGTCACTCTTACGTTAGCTAAAAGTCAGTGACTGTAGGCGTGAGTATGCAGATATTGCGGGTGTGCTGCCATCTATAGCCCGCGAGTTCTCGACTTTAAATTAAATGTTTCTTAGCTACGCTTATGCAAATGCGTCATGGCTGTGGCCTACCTAACAACTGCGTGGTACCAACTGCTGGATTCTCATAAAAAATCGATCAAAAGTTTTCAGTCAAAAAACTATAGCACACTACGTATAGCAATAAAAAATTCTAACATGTAAAGTATGAATTTACAAATTTACGTTGAACACGCTTGGACGTATGTCTGCTTCTTCAACTTATAAGCTATTTGTTATACAAATGATTCTTAGATGAGATGAACGGTGGCTTTAAATCCCGGTGATACAGGAACTGTTACATCATTTAAAAGTTTTGATCAGTCGAAAGATGCAGAAAAACTGAGAAATACAGTGACTGGACCTGGTAAGTTATTACGTGTGAACATATTCTAATTTCCAGGCAAAAAATTTGTAGTTAGATAGTCTATATGGAGAGATAGGTGGATCGCACATGGGTGGATGTATGGGTGGACGGAAGGATGGACGGATAGATACACGGATGGGTGGATGAATAGATGGATAAATAGACGGATGGATAGATGGATGGATGGATGGATGGATTGATGAATGAATGGATGGATGGATGGACGGACAGACAGGTGCATGGATGAGTGGTTTGACACATACGACAGAAGGATTTATAGTCAGATGCATAAGCATTCATAGGTAGTTGCGTAGGTAGTCTACATGGACACATAGCAGACATACACAGATATACAGACAGACAGACAAATGGAAAGTATCGAAATACGAAGCCAAAATATAATAATTTATAGTTTCCTTAATTGAAACAGAAATTTATTGAAGCAATGAAAGTACAATCTAAAAACCTGGAGTCACTCCTACAACCCGTGTGAAAATTTCTTGGCTGTTTGCTTTGAAACGTGAGTTTAGAACACGATGAACTCTAGTGTTAAAAATATTGTGCTTACACTTCTAAGAGATTAAGTCAGATGTAATTATTTGTAGTGTCTTTCTTGTTTCATTTTAAGCCCAAGTGCATAGTTTATTGATGCAATTTAGTCATCTCAAGATTTGTAAACATTTCAATAAAAATATCACAGTTACATTATGCAATTGCATTAAAATTTTATTTATGATGCTTTTCCTAAATTTTGAATATTAACTAAAGAAAAAACATTATAAATCATAAATTGACAACTGCAAATTGTTAATCATTACACCATAAACAATGACTTCAGTGAATTTGGTAAATTGTGTAGCACAAAGAGCATTGTACTAGATTATTTTGCACTACATATACTTTTTTCAACTTTGTAGCAGAACGAAAATCAGAATAACCTTGCCTGAAACAACACGATAAATAATTATTTTGTCATCGAACCAAGTTATATCATTGGTTTTTTTATTTGTAAAAATGGATAATAATTATATTAACAATAAACTTATTATTATCATTAATTTTATTCCAGTCCAACTGTCCACAAGAATTTTATTCTAATCCTAATATTTTAATAAACTGCTGTGTAAAAATAAACTCAACATGTTGTTGTCATGTAGAATCAAATGCTAATGAAAAACGGTTAAAGTTCTGATTGATATTAAAAGTCTTACTCTGATTCAACTAACCGAAACATGACAAACTTAAAAATGCTCACATATGTTTAATCAGCAAGACTACAGCTAATATGTTATAGTTTATGTGTCCTATGGGGTTCATATATTTTTTGTCAAGGCTAATAAAATGAAGCTGTCACTAAGAATTATCACATTAGGATTATAGTTATGCTTCAGGGAGTTTCTCTGTGTTTAATAATTCATTAATTTTTCTAGCAGAATAAAGTTACTATATCAGAGAAGTAAAGACCTTTTTTGCCAAGGCCCACGCTTTTACAGCATGTATTGTTAAAGACAATCATTTCTACCAGCTGACTACCTATCCGTGCCAAGATCAAATGCTGTAATGTAGTAATAACAGCTTTATTTTTAGCCCAGCTGTGTACGGCAGCATCACAACAAGCTGCGGGTGCACTCTGTTACATCATCAACCTGAGCTGTGCTAGTTCAATTTCTTCACCGGGAGAGACATAGACATAGTGCAGCACAATCCACATGTCATTAATTTACTCGTTACATTTAATGTGTTCAACACGTGACATTAATGTCAAAACACTGTCTTGTCATTTCTACCTACTTACCATAGGTCTTAAGTGTTTCCTTGTAATACCACGAAAAGCTGTAATTTTTATCATGATCAATTTCGCTCTCCATTGTGCGACCATTGTGATCTTCCCATGCCTTGATGCATTTGCCCATGCGTTCATGGCTCCTGCAGGCAAATAATGCAGCCAGCAGAGTCAGATCAAAATGATACACAAAATATTTGACATCATCAGCCTCCCCAGTATCGGGCCGTATAGGATCCTGTAAACAAAGAAATTTTTTACACTGAAAAATGTTTAATGTAGACTTTCACCTACAATCAAAGTTTGCCTATACAAACAATATGGACGGGAGAAAAACTAAAGTGGTGTTTTTAGGAGTAATTGAACTTGGCTGGGGCCGAACAGCTTTAGTACTCTCTCAGTAAAAACCTTGGAAACCATGTTAATCAGCATTTGCTTTAAGTTGTGTGTTGTCTGCTCGCGCAAATTTTCTAATCACTATCCTATTAGGCCAAAAAAAGACGAAACATGCGATGCATTTCAGGACATTCAAGCACAAGTGCATATTAAAGAATCAAACATAATGCATAAAACTTGGGCTCAACCTATAATAATCATGATTCGTACGTACAACAAAGAAATACGACAGTAACGTCATAAAATCTCCTGTTTGTATTTCTCCTTTAACCAGATTTTTAAACGCCCACTTTGTACCTAAAAATGTGTAAAAACAATAATTATTCCATGCCGGCGTCAGTTAAATAGATAAAATGCACTAAAGTACATCTGAGAACTGCACAATGCATTATGGTGAATAGACGGTAGATGAATAGATAAACATATTAATAGATGAATATATGAATATTAAACTCAAGAAAATTGGCTGGCACTGAAAAACTGATGGACATTTCAATGCTAATAGATATACCACATTGAAATACCAATGCCACTCTCATCACACATCTTCGGAATTTTTCAAGGCGATATTTTTCAGAACCACATATGTGAACTACGAGATCTTTTTTTGGAAACTGACTGTCTTAAATCTGCGGCCTAGAGGGCCTTTGTGGTGCGTGTGGACATTGTTACACGGGCGTAACAATTAGTGGAGCAAAGAGCAACTGCCCCTCAAGCAGATTTTTCAAAATTTGCACCTTTTCAACAACGAAGTCAATACTCTATTCGACCAACTTGTCCCAGGTGTTTTTGAAATTATGCAAACCATTTGTCAATGTTGACTGATTGAACCAAGGATCAAATTGTCTCAAGTCTAATTATTTTAATAATATTGTTTTCATACGATTGTCTAGCAGCAGGTCTAGGGTCAATCATGCATCAAAATGTCAAGTTTCAATATTTTTACGTTTTATTACACATAAACATTAGGAATTCTTTCATTTTATATATATATATTTATATATTACATATTATATGTATATATATTACTTGTTATTTACAAAATGAAAATGCTTATATATATATATGTATATATATATACATATAAATATGTATAATATATAATACACACATATATATATATATATATATTACTTGTTATTTCACAATCAGAGCATTTACAAGCTTGCCTTCTTTAGTGTCCTGCCACACAAATCATTTAACTAGGTATCCAATTAATGCAAAACTGGAACCAATCTTAAACTGTGGCTCAAAACAATCCACTCTTTTAAACATTGAAAGAAAACACAATTTTTTTCAAAAATGACTTACGTGAAAGAATTACTACCACGCAAACACAATTTCACGTTCGTGTCACTAGTTCTTCACAGTTACATAAGTTGTGCCATTTCCTATTTAGATGGGCACTAGCACCTGCATTTCTGTAATACATTACACGAAAAACATGTGCTGTACCTCTTGGTTTAGATGCGTTAGTTTGTGACGAACTACACATGTTTGACAGCTCGTGCATGAACACAGTAGTAAATTTGGATTTTTATCTTAAAACTTGCCTAGTTTTATTACAGCACAGTGAATATCTTACAGTAGCACAGCACTTCAATTTTCGCTTTCGCAAATACGCAACACACTCAAGGTATATTTTTGCTGTTGAAAATTATGTTAACTTATGATGTCATCAATTGTAGGGCTCGCCCGCTATTAATTAAGCTTTTAATCTATTATTTAATTATCAGAAACGCGTTTCCAGTAATAACTGTGTTAAAATGTATACTTTTTATCAGACTTGAAAATGGGGTAGTATATGAAAAATCATCCTGCCTTCCCTTTTCAAACTTTGCTTCCGATTGAGTATTTCACCTCTTGATAACTACTGAGTTATTGAAATCTCTGTATTTTAATGTACGAGTTGCATTTGGGTTATTATTATTATTATTTTTTATTAATATTATTATTATTATTTATATTATTATTATTATTATCATTATTATTATTAACTGGACTGGGCATTAGCCGTACAGTGAATGAAATAAGCTACATCAGTTAGTTAACATTTTTTACTAAACTAAACTCTGTAGCGAAACGGCTAGGTAATTTATGCTTTTTCACATATCTCCATAGTTATAATAAATTTATGTATGTAGGATTCAAGAAAGTAAATCAGCCAAAAACGGAAGATGTTATAAACCAGTAGTTGTGTTCAGCACACCACATATACTTATAGAGTGTAAACGTACATAAGAGCTACAGTAATATCACCCTTTACACTTTTTTGTCACGACTTGCAACGTGAAATTATTTTTGATAAGTACCTATTTGCATAGACAAGTTGGTGGTTTTGAACAATTTCATTTTTATTTTTCAGGATTTTTTAATTTTAATTAAATTTTAACATTTTGTTTTATATATAAAGGAAAACCTGAACAATATTATGCTCTAAAATACTTAAAACTACAACAGTTTTTTTTAAATCAAAGCTTCATTAACAACTTAGTGCAATAGACTGAAATCACACACATCTACAAATGTTTCTATAAAATGGTCTCGCTGTAAATCTACAATCGTCTGTGGGATGTTCACGTCTGATTGCAAATAATACGTCAAATACAGCTAGGTAAAACGATTTGCTGCTAAACATTTGTATTAATTGCAAATTTTCATGATGTACATTTAAGTACTTTTGTTCATTACAGAAAAACAGATTTCTTTAAAAAATGTTTTGTTAACTAAATGATAACTAATTGCATGTTCCTAATTATAGTAAAATGGCTTGTTTAAAAATTGCTTTTTAATGTTTAGGAGATATTTGTGTTGTGATTTTTATTACATAAATAAATTGTGTACTGTAAACACCACAAAGGCGCTCATTGTCGTGTTGACGATGACCAAAAAACGGCCAGTGAAATTAACGATCAAACTCGCTCCTTATGAGACATGTGAGGCTTGTAAAGAGAAAGCAAGAAGAAGAGTTTCTTAGGTATGTCCTACTATGATTTTTGAGTAATACATGAGGAGCATGTCTACTCTAAGTAAGCAGGTCAGAGAAGGGCACGAGTTAAACAAAAGTCTAACAAACTATAAAAATACATTTTTTACTATTTTTTATTAACATTAGAAATATTAAATTGCCAAAATAAGTTAAATAAAATGAATCTTCAAATAAGAAACTGTTTCATGTGACATTGTAAAATATAGCTATTGGTAAAATGAAGTAAAGCAATTTCTTTAATACACTCATATGTAGTTAACATTGTGAAGTTGTGGAAAAACACGCATTTAGTCTTCGTATATATGAAAAACATCTGCTGAAAAGTTATCCTTTTTTGTACGAGATAGTTAAAACTGGTTGTTGTTGTCGCTGTTGATGTTGGTACATTGCATCATTAGTCGATTAAATTGAGCAGAAACGTTCTGTAGTCGCCTGAAGTATCACCCTGTAACGGAGAAAAATGGGTATTACTCTTCTTGCTCTCTCTCTCTCTTTCCCCCTCTCTCTCCACACACACACTCCCTCGCCCTCTCCCCTCTTCCTGTCTCTCCAACTCTATATATCTATCTCCTCTCCCTCGCTCCTCTTCCTCTCTCTCTTGTTTTTCAAGTTCAAATTGTAAAAATGAGGAAACTCTAAGCTCAACTTACTGCCAATATTTGCAGCTAATCTTGATAAACTAATAATCCGAGCAGCGTTAACTAGATTCCGTAGTTAGCACGAACTGCCCCATCACTTTTGCACAACTACTGGTGAACAAAGCCACTAAGCACAGCCTCAGCGTTGCTTAGCTTTAGTCAAAAAGAATACACCCTTGGCTATTTAGATTATCCCGTTTTATTTACATTATGCCTGTACATTAGCTAGAATCTATCGTGAATATGTTAGACCAATTCATGCAGAGTACACAACGAAACAGATACCGTAGCAAGGTTTGAATGTATCCCTAATAAGAATGGTAATGCAAGCATGGCCTCATGAGCCCATTCCTGCAAAGAGTCTACATACCTCAACAGCTGCTCTCAAAGACGTCCCATACTTCTTTTGATATGCAGCCTTTATGTTTACCATGCACGTTTCACAGTTCGTAATAATAACGCGGATTAGCCCCATATCATCCGTGTCTGTTGACCACCCTACAGTAGCATCGTAAAGTCGTCTGGCCCAATAACTGTATACGTCTCTGGCTATTTCAACTACAAAATGAAATTTGCATGAGTAAAAGTAACGTATGGAGTTTCCGACTTGTAACCATTGCGTTCAGTGTTATCATACTACGAGTATTAAATTCAAATACTTGTTATAACTGGGTAAATCAGCTAGTTTAACTAAATGAAAGAATGCACTGCCAATATTGGTGCTTTAATAACTGAACGAGATCATTTATTCCAGATAATATTCAACTGCATCTAGAAGACAGTTTAACATTATCTTGAAAAACAAACTAAGGCCGCCATTGAGCATGTGTCTGCGCCTACGCCTCTGGTGCCGAAAATGCGGTACTACGGATGAAACTTGGCAAAATGCCCAAGGGGAAAATGATTGTACACAGCACTTGTTTGAGTATTTGTTTATATCGACAAATAGCGTTCAGCATACAGTACTTTTACGAAGTTTATACCTAGTGATGGTATCACGATAAAGATTAGTTTATTGTGAATTGAATGCGTTATTTGCTAGGTTTCTGTCTTTATTGTTCTTATTGAAAAACTGTTGTGAAATGTGTTACACCAAGATTCAGCAATTAGACCGGATGCAGCAGTCAAATGGAAAGTATCGAAATACGAAGCCAAAATATAATAATTTATAGTTTCCTTAATTGAAACAGAAATTTATTGAAGCAATGAAAGTACAATCTAAAAACCTGGAGTCACTCCTACAACCCGTGTGAAAATTTCTTGGCTGTTTGCTTTGAAACGTGAGTTTAGAACACGATGAACTCTAGTGTTAAAAATATTGTGCTTACACTTCTAAGAGATTAAGTCAGATGTAATTATTTGTAGTGTCTTTCTTGTTTCATTTTAAGCCCAAGTGCATAGTTTATTGATGCAATTTAGTCATCTCAAGATTTGTAAACATTTCAATAAAAATATCACAGTTACATTATGCAATTGCATTAAAATTTTATTTATGATGCTTTTCCTAAATTTTGAATATTAACTAAAGAAAAAACATTATAAATCATAAATTGACAACTGCAAATTGTTAATCATTACACCATAAACAATGACTTCAGTGAATTTGGTAAATTGTGTATTTCAAAGAGCATTGTACTAGATTATTTTGCACTACATATACTTTTTTCAACTTTGTAGCAGAACGAAAATCAGAATAACCTTGCCTGAAACAACACGATAAATAATTATTTTGTCATCGAACCAAGTTATATCATTGGTTTTTTTATTTGTAAAAATGGATAATAATTATATTAACAATAAACTTATTATTATCATTAATTTTATTCCAGTCCAACTGTCCACAAGAATTTTATTCTAATCCTAATATTTTAATAAACTGCTGTGTAAAAATAAACTCAACATGTTGTTGTCATGTAGAATCAAATGCTAATGAAAAACGGTTAAAGTTCTGATTGATATTAAAAGTCTTACTCTGATTCAACTAACCGAAACATGACAAACTTAAAAATGCTCACATATGTTTAATCAGCAAGACTACAGCTAATATGTTATAGTTTATGTGTCCTATGGGGTTCACATATTTTTTGTCAAGGCTAATAAATTGAAGCTGTCACTAAGAATTATCACATTAGGATTATAGTTATGCTTCAGGGAGTTTCTCTGTGTTTAATAATTCATTAATTTTTCTAGCAGAATAAAGTTACTATATCAGAGAAGTAAAGACCTTTTTTGCCAAGGCCCACGCTTTTACAGCATGTATTGTTAAAGACAATCATTTCTACCAGCTGACTACCTATCCGTGCCAAGATCAAATGCTGTAATGTAGTAATAACAGCTTTATTTTTAGCCCAGCTGTGTACGGCAGCATCACAACAAGCTGCGGGTGCACTCTGTTACATCATCAACCTGAGCTGTGCTAGTTCAATTTCTTCACCGGGAGAGACATAGACATAGTGCAGCACAATCCACATGTCATTAATTTACTCGTTACATTTAATGTGTTCAACACGTGACATTAATGTCAAAACACTGTCTTGTCATTTCTACCTACTTACCATAGGTCTTAAGTGTTTCCTTGTAATACCACGAAAAGTTGTAATTTTTATCATGATCAATTTCGCTCTCCATTGTGCGACCATTGTGATCTTCCCATGCCTTGATGCATTTGCCCATGCGTTCATGGCTCCTGCAGGCAAATAATGCAGCCAGCAGAGTCAGATCAAAATGATACACAAAATATTTGACATCATCAGCCTCCCCAGTATCGGGCCGTATAGGATCCTGTAAACAAAGAAATTTTTTACACTGAAAAATGTTTAATGTAGACTTTCACCTACAATCAAAGTTTGCCTATACAAACAATATGGACGGGAGAAAAACTAAAGTGGTGTTTTTAGGAGTAATTGAACTTGGCTGGGGCCGAACAGCTTTAGTACTCTCTCAGTAAAAACCTTGGAAACCATGTTAATCAGCATTTGCTTTAAGTTGTGTGTTGTCTGCTCGCGCAAATTTTCTAATCACTATCCTATTAGGCCAAAAAAAGACGAAACATGCGATGCATTTCAGGACATTCAAGCACAAGTGCATATGAAAGAATCAAACATAATGCATAAAACTTGGGCTCAACCTATAATAATCATGATTCGTACGTACAACAAAGAAATACGACAGTAACGTCATAAAATCTGCTGTTTGTATTTCTCCTTTAACCTGATTTTTAAACGCCCACTTTGTACCTAAAAATGTGTAAAAACAATAATTATTCCATCAGTTAAATAGATAAAATGCACTAAAGCACATCTGAGAACTGCACAATGCATTATGATGAATAGACGGTAGATGAATAGATAAACATATTAATAGATGAATATATGAATATTAAACTCGAGAAAATTGGCTGGCACTGAAAAACTGATGGACATTTCAATGCTAATAGATCTACCACATTGAAATACCAATGCCACTCTCATCACACATCTTCGGAATTTTTCAAGGCGATATTTTTCAGAACCACATATGTGAACTACGGGGAAACTACGAGATCTTTTTTTGGAAACTGACTGTCTTAAATCTGTGGCCTAGAGGGCCTTTGTGGTGCATGTGGACATTTTTTTAGACATGCAATTCAATTTTATGGTTTTAATATGATATTTTCAATAATCATATGTACATGTCTTGAGTTATCGAGCTACTTATGCACATAGTTTCCACTTTTTGTAGTTTCCACATAGCTTTAAGAATACCTTAGGCTCAGGGTCAACAATATTTTAAGCTTTTTTGTTTATGTACTGCACTTTGCTATCAACCATTAACACAATTTTCTTTAAGGATCAATGGTTTAGGAGGTACAAATGATCTTTGGTCCTGATAGTCACAATCTAGATGAAGAGGAAATCACTGACGTTGAGTGTAAATGCAAGTATTGGTACTGACACATTTAATACAGTAACCCACTTTTAACAACAACAAAGAAGTGGTGTTTTTAATGACGAAATGATAGCATTGTGACGTCATATTGACATCATACTTAAAAAATGTCAGCATTTTTGAAATCCATATGTTTACTTTCCTGTTAGTCAACCTAATAAATAATTTTCCTCTAGGATCTCAAATTTCTTTGTGCCCACAGACACCATCTTCGAATTAGGCTATAATGTCAAATGTACTAAGGCTGATTTTTGCAAATGTTATTCACTGTACGTGAGACCATTTTTTTGATAGAATTTGAACAGAAAAATCCTGTTGCAATTTTTTCTATGTACAACTTTACTTGGACTATTTCGACCTACTCATAAATTTCCTCGGTAATTAATAATAATTATATTTTTGTGGCATTAAGGACCCCCTGAAAGTCTGGAAGTTATAGCAATACACGTACCGTAGAGTTTATAAATAGCCTCTAGTTCTTCAAGAGTTCTTGTTGCGAACATCTCAACCAATGCCATCTCATCCGTGCCGTCACCCTATACAAACAGACTGAGTAATGAAAAAATCCAAAGATATTTGGGCAGTAAAATATCATCTAAACATAGGCTACACACAAAATGTATTTGACATGAAAATTATGAGAATTAAAAGCAATATGAGTAACTTGCATGTCAAATATGATGATGATTTTGGCTTCTTGTGCGAAGAGGACGATCAGGAACTTTGATATTCTACAAAGACAATAGATTGTTGGGAAAATGTAGGCCTATAATATCTCTGTTATCAGGTCAGGCTGTCTCAAATGTCAAGACACGGGGAATACACTCACGTCCAGGAACCAAATTAGTGAGCTGCTACAATGCTTCCAAAGACCCTTAGCTCCAGAGTAAAATTGGACTTTTGAGTCTCGCTAAATGTGCTAATTTGGCTGTGTTTTGCTAGTTTGGCTTACGTGTACTTGGCTGTTAAATGCATAATCTGGAATGTTAACATACGTCCATTGCCCATCCGAAAAACGCTTTATCTCGATGACTAACTGAATGCATCCGGGCATCGAGGGCATATCTGAGTTTCCATTCAATTGGTTCTAGAAATTCTTGTATTATGCTCCAATGCATCCCCTGAAATGGAGGTCAATCTCATTTAGTATGTAATTCTGTAAACAATAATGGTTCTTTTGGTATACTCAAGATAAAGTTGACCTACGATTGTTCTGTGACAATTTACAAGTGAAAATGCATGACAAAATTGATCTTCTATGTACCTACAGAGGCTACATAGAATCGGAGCAAGAGATCTGAAAAGACAAGAGTGAAAACTGATATTCTTCACTCGCTCAGGTCTGGTAACCAGTTTTTGGCTACATCAAATCAAATCAAGTTCATTGTTGCCTATAATATTTCAGAAATGTAAACATATAATAAAAATACACAAACATAATTTTAGTAATAAACACTGTTAATAAAGTAAATCTAAAGTTAGAGATGTGGTAGCGAACTGACATAAAAAGTCATCAATTCAGCTACCCTTTATTTGGCAACAAATTAGGTTAATTTGGACACTGGTTAACATGGCAGATAAATAATGACGTAAGTAAGGTTGTTTGTTTGTTGATAATCATCTGTAAAATCAGCTGATAATCATTGTTATCAAATAGTTTCCATCAAAATTAAATATCTAAATAGAGCAAATTAAAAAAAGGTGAAAGGGAAGAAAATTGGTAGTTTTGAGAAGACCTAGTATGACCTTTAGAAGAACTAGAAACACAATTTCATACAACAACAATAATAATGATAATAATATTCTACATACAATGCCATTATTGTACAGTAATATAATATACACAGTACAGTACACTCCTTTCGATTACAGATTAACATCATAAAACTTACATTATTAAAGCAGGTTTTAAAGTTAAATTGAGCCAAATTATAGATAGAGTATAATGGATATAACGTCTGAGCAATGGCTATATGACAGCAGCTTTCTACGTGATAATCTTCCGAAATGAAACACCCAATAAACTCATAGGTTCACCTCTTGGTGGAGGCATCCTAAACTGCGACCCACACCATCTTGTAATATATCTCCTTCCCCGAGAGTCCCGCCAAGCACCACTACTATGTTTTTGCTACAGGCTGTTTGATAAAAAATTGGAAAAAATCCGGACTTGGTTCCGGAAAAACGCCCGTCAAGAGTCACCATGGCCCATGCGCGAATTCTAAGTATGCCAGATTTATCCACCATTGAATGGGCTGTCAAACTATTACCTACGCCACCCATGGCCCATTCCCGTTCACCAGAAATAAGATGTATAAGTTTTACAAATTTTTGCGAAAATTGGTCAAAAAAGGGTGTTTTGGAGTTTTTTGCCCTCATAGGTCGGATTCGAAAAACATATTTGAATAACAAAGAAATAAACCATTAAATAATGAATATATGTCACTTGTACCAGCCATTGCACACACAAGTATAGTGATGACACATACCACTTTATGCATCTCCCAGTAAGCATCTATGATTTTCTTTATTTGCACTAGGGTCCTGGTTGATAGTATCGAAACAATTGTGGCCTCATCAGTTCCTATAAATTCAACAGTTCATGTTAATTATTGTTTTATTGCTATAGTTCTGTTTCTTCTGCCGTAACTTTATAAAGTTACTTTCTCTCTCTTTCTCTCTCTCCCTTGTTCTCTCTTCCTCTCCTCACTCACTCTCTCTCTCTTTCTCTCTCTCCCTTGCTCTCTCTCTTTCTCTCCCTCACTCTTTCTCTCTCTCCCTTGCTCTCTCTCTCTCTCTCTTTCTCTCTCTCCTTTGCTCTCTCTCTTTCTCTCCCTCACTCACTCTCTTTCTCTCTCTCCCTTGCTCTCTCTTCTCTCCCTCACTCACTCTCTTTTTCTTTGTTACCTGACTGCCTAATCACCGATCCCCGTATCTGTTATTGACTCTCCCGAATTGTCTGTATTTCTGTCTGTCTGCTATACTGCTATAATTTTAATTTCTACCTAGAGATTAGGATATAATGACATGCAATAAAGAACTCACCAGCTCCTGCCATTGCCGCATGAATTTTAGTTGCATCATTGTGCGGACTATGATTTGCATATGGCTTCACAGTTCCTTCCGGCTTCATCGTTTATATGAAATTAAGCTCGTAACACGTGGTGTACCCTAAAACAATGCGTTCAAGCCGTTAACAATGTTTGGGTGTTTCACTTAAATTTGTAAATTCAAGCTTAATATCGATTTTCTGGCTGTTATGCACGGAAGTTTTGATGACAATTTTGGTCTTTTGATGTGAGCCAAAAAGTAGCAACAGTTAAGTGTGTGTAACTAAGCAACGTTTATAATCGATGACTTACAGATTATAGATGGCAGCAAAATCTCCATATCGCCATAGTAACAGTTATGACGCCTTCAGACTACGTCCGCAACTTCTCATTTACAGTGCTGCAAATTAGTTTATTCCTACAACTTTTGCAAATCTACCTAGAGTCGTTCAGGCTGTAATTTTAGATTAGGATAAGCTTGAATTATTTATACGGGCTTCATTCTTAAGTAATAAATTCCATCGTCACCTTTGTACAGGTGACAATTTGAGGCCTTCTATTAGCAAATGTCATATAATCTGGCTAATTCGTTAGGTTATATTTTTCTTTTCAACAGTTATTTTGCAGAACCCCAATCGTAGACAACAACTTGCTTTGATGCATGACGCACTTATATCTGCGCTAAATTTTGCAGCTCAGAATACGCTGCCTAGTTATAAGCGCTCACAAAATCATGAACGTATAAAGGATAAAATAATACCTGGCTGGAACGAATTCGTTTCTGAAAAACACAGACACTTTCGTCACTGTTTTTTAAATTGGTGTGCGAATGGCAAGCCTCGGAATGGAATCATCCGCTAATGAAATGCGCCTGGTACGTTCACGTTTAAACTTGCATTGCATGAACGCAAGATCCAAGAGAAAACAATTGTCGCAGATAAAATTGCTCATAAGTTTATGAACTGTAATTATTATGAATTTTGCGCCATGATAAAAAGGGAAACTAATTCAAGAATTTTTCTACCCCCTAAAATAGACGAAATTTCAGGCGATAAGGGCTATATGTGATATGTGGGGGGGGGGGAGCACTATAAACAGCTTTTAAATTCTGCAAATAACAGTGACCTTGCATCAAAATTAGACTTGCAAGTTAAGTAGTAATCTAGGTACTGTGAGTTCTTTCACTGTGAGAGAAGTGCAAGAGGCCATTTCAAAACTACCTCTGCACAAATCGGCTGGAAAAGATGCAATTAAATCGGAGCACTTTAGGTACGCTTCACATAAGCTGCCAATGGTATTATCGCTTTTATATAGCGTTTGTATCATACATCGTTTTTTGTCTGATTCTCTAATGTTGTCGGTCATTGTACCGATTGTGAAAGACAAAAATGAGGAAATTATAGCCAAGAATAATTATAGGCCAGTAGCACTATCCACAGTGTCGAGCAAACTATTAGAAATTTTATTTTTAAGCAGATACGGTAACTCAATTCAATCAACACCAAATCAGTTTGGTTACGTGAATGAACTGGCTACCGAAATGTGTTTGTATACCATGAAAGAAATTATTGACTATTATATTCAACGCCAGAGTCCAGTACACATATTATTCTTAGATGCATCTAAAGCTTTTGACCATGTAAATTACTACAAAATCTTTCTAAAACTGGTCGATACTGATATGCTTTACATTATTATAAGATTATTAATCTTTTA
Source organism: Tubiluchus corallicola (assembly GCA_030141605.1). Classification (NCBI taxonomy): domain Eukaryota; kingdom Metazoa; phylum Priapulida; class Priapulimorpha; order Priapulimorphida; family Tubiluchidae; genus Tubiluchus; species Tubiluchus corallicola. The sequence goes on from JAQGDQ010000932.1 coordinate 16,225, forward strand.
CTACTCTCGACAAACTATGCTTGTGAGGTGGGGAAATCTTTGCTCTAGCACATTTAAAGTCGCAAATGGTGTTTGGCAAGATGGAAAAATGTCACCCATACTACTGATGGTAGTTCTTGTCATTGTCATTGATGATGATGTTGATGTTGCTGTTGCTGCTGCCACTTTTGTTGTTATTGTCATCAATGTTGCCGTGGTTGTCGCTGTAGCAGCAGCAGCAGCAGCAGTAGTTGTTGTTGTTGCTGTTGTTGTTGTTGTTGTTTTGTTGTTGTTGTTGTTGTTGCTGACTGATGCTGTGATCCTGGTGGTTTTTGTTGTAGTTGTGATTATTGTTGCTACTGCTGCTGTTCTTATAGCATGTGGTACTGTTGTTGCCCTTGATGCTTCTGGTGTTCTTGTCATTGTCATTATTGACGATGTTGTTGCTGTTGCTGTTGCTGTTGCTGGTGATGTTGTTGTTTTAACTGCAGTTATTGTCGTTTCTGTTGTTGATGATGGTGTTGCGGCTGCTGTTGCTGTTGTTTTTGACGTTGTTGTTGTTGTAGATGTCACTGTTGTAGTTGTTGCTTTTCCTGTCGCACTTCCTGCTGCTGTAGTCGTTGCTGGTACTGCTACTCTTGCACTGTTACAGTTGTGGATCAATGAACAATGATAAAAATTAGGGTTACTGAGAATTTTTTTCTAAAATTGTCTTTTACTTGGTTAGTTTCCTGTACTGCTTTTCCTTAGCCAACTTATATTAATAGAATAATCGCTCCCTTGCTCTCTCTCTCTCTCTCTCTGTCTCTCTCCCTCTTTTTTGCTCTCTCTCTCTCTCTTGCTTTCTCTCTTTCTCTCTCCCCTCTCTCTCTCTCTTCCTCTTCTTCACTCTCTCTTTCTCTTGCTTTCTCTGTCCTCTCTCTCTCTTTCTCTCTCTCCTCTCTCTCTCTCTCTCTCTCTCTCTCTCTCTCTCTCTCTCTCCCTTTGTCTCTCTCCTCCCCCCTCTCTCTCTCTCGCTCTCTCTCTCCCCTCTCTCTCTCTCGCTCTCTCTCTCTTGCTCTCTCTCCTCTCTCTTTTTCTTTCTCTCTCACTCTCTGTTTCTCTCTCTCTCGCCCAACTGGAAACAGATTACGTTTCTCTCTACCTTTCTCTCTCTTGCTCTCTTTCTCTCTCACTCTCTTGCTTCCTCTCTTTCTCTTTCTCTCTGTTTCTCTCTCTCTCTCTCTCTCTGTCACTCTCTCTCTCGCTCTCTCCCTCTTTTTCGCTCTCTGTCCCTATCTCTCGCTCTCTCCCTCTTTTTCGCTCTCTCTCTGTTTCTCTCACTCTCTCCCCCCTCTCTCTCTTGTTTTCTCTCTCCTCTCTCTCGCTCACGTGCTCTCTCTCTCTCTCTCCTTCTTTTTCACTCTCTCTCTTGCTTTCTCTCTCTTTTTCTCTCTCTTTGAGTCTTTCTGTCTCTCTCGATTCTCTTTCTCTCTCTCTGCCTCTTTTTAAAAATTACTCATAATACTGCCTACCTACAACTGCGTTCAATCCTCTTAATATTTAAAATAAATCAATACTATAGTTCATAATGTGTCTGTTAATTAAAATATCACTCACCCAAGCGGTAGTCAGTGCAAAAGAAATCCGCAAAAACAAAAAAGAAAGAAAACACACACACAGGTATATATGAACAATAAAATAAAATAAATTAAAATAATGATAATAAAAATTGCAGATCTATTGCTTTGCTTCGCATTCGAGTTTACACGCTGAAAATATAAACCAGAATGACGCTGCTTTGCGCAAGGCCTTCCAAACTCGCGTAGTCTTGGAAACGCAAACGCTAGTCTTGAAAACAATGGGCGATTGTCATCGTACTTCCCAACCTTACATAGAGTTTAGTTTAAACACAATTTATTTAGGATTCGATCAGACTGTTTGTACAACATGATTTAGGATCCTCGCCACAACAGACTTTATACACTATTTACAAGAACATCTACAGTAAGAATAGACTATAACTACACAAGCTGACAAGTTTTACTACAGGGTTACATTAGACATTAGTAGAAAATGACGGTTAGAAAGAATTAATGTACGAATATTTAAGACATGCATTTTATATCAGATAGAAACTACTGGAAGCGTTTAGTACGTAATATGAAGTCATGTATACATTGGAATATTTTACAGGCAGCAACATAGTTAAATTCATCTTTTCCGAGTAATAACAACCTCAGCAGATCATTATTTCCTAAGGCAGCTATATTAAGGTTTTCGGGCAGAAGTATTTTATTTAATTTATCAAACATAACTACCCTAGCATACCTTACATATATTATGCTATGAAAAATTTGAAAACTTGCCACTATTCACACAGTTACTCTTTTTGCGAAAATATGTATCCAGTGCATGCTAAAAGTTTTTGCAAGTATGCAAGTATTCATTAAACACATCTCTCTCTCTCTCTCTCTCTCTCTCTCTCTCTCTCTCTCTCTCTCTCTCTCTCTCTCTCTCTCTCTCTCTCTCTCTCTCTCTCTCTCTCTCTCTGTTTCTCTCTCTCTCTCTCTCTTTCTCTCTCTTGCTCTCTTTCTCTCTCACTCTCTTTCTCTCTCTCTCTCTCTCTCTCTCTCTCTCTCTCTCTCTCTCTCTCTCTCTCTCTCTCTCTCTCTCTCGCCCCCCTCTCTCTCTCTCTCTCTCTCTCTCTCTCTCTCTCTCTCTCTCTCTCTCTCTCTCTCTCTCTCTCTCTCTCTCTCTCTCTCTCTCTCTCTCTCTCGCCCAACTGGAAACACATTACGTTTGCCGCCAAAACTTACTGTGGCAAAGTAAATATGATGCCAAGCAAGCACACAAATGATGTAACGACAAAATCTAATGGCAGAATACTGCATAAAACTAATGTGGGAATGAAATGAAATTACAAAACTTGAAATTACGAAACGTGCCCATGCATATGATAATCCAAAACGTTATTTTAACATTGTTGTTGGCATCCTTCTGCCTCAGAAGACAATGGAGTGTGCGCCGAGAGAGTCAGTTATTGATCAATTGATGGAGCCGCAGCGTCGACTGTGGCTGAGCAGTGCGATCCTTGAACCATTGGAGTGGCCTCTCCATGGCGCACACGCCTGGGCAAGGTGTACGTAGATCCTCCGCTCTCTAGCCGTTGGCTGTTTGTGCAGCTCCTCTGCCTAGTGTCGAGATACATTGTGGGCATCCCCCAGGCCCACAGCACCTGGTCACCCATCCAAGCACTAACCAAGCTCTACGTTGCTTAATTTAGGAGATCAGACGAGAACCAGTGTTTTCAATGTGATATGGCCGTAGATTTTAACATCGTGCCCTTTAAAAATATGGGCAAACAGATCACGAAGTTGAGAAGTACAGTTACGAAAAGAAAATCCAACTGTAAGAAAAGTGCACACTACACCTCTTGAGCTTCTACTGAATAATGAAAAAATGCTCGTTTAAAGGAGTCAAGATTGAGAAAATACTCGCACTAGATTTATTTTATTAACAGAAGGATTATCTAGAGTTTCAACGGAAGATGTGACTGTAACCACAGTGAAAAACAAATTGTTGAACATCTGTTTTTGCTGCTGCTTGGCAAACGAACCGTTGTTTATTGAACCGTAGAACCGAATACAAAAGACTGTTTACACTAGAAGCAAAAAAAGAAACATAATACAATAATGCAATTAAGGCACTTCTATAAAAATTGATTCTAGAATGGCCCAGAAAATCTTTGAACGCGGATCAGAAAAGCATGTAAAATTTTATAAACGCTCATCAACATGTTCAGTCGTTCACTTGTTGTTATTGATAATGTAGCTAATGCGTGCTTGTCAGGCCAGACCTGTAGTGTCCAGACAGGCACGAACATTGGCCTCGATGATTATTAGTTGATTAAAGCCCAGGTACCACTGTGAAAATAAGCAATTTTTTCCTTTATTAAGTTACCTCAGGGTAACTTGTATTTTAATAAATTTATCTAAATACTGTAGATTAGAAAAGAACAGACTCAGTTACTTTGATAGTGATGGCTTGCAAAAAAATCTTATGTTAGAAATATAGGACACGGGAGGTTTCCCGTATTGTAAGCCAGTAGAACTAGAAACAGAAACGAAGTAAAATTGTGTGTTCTCATTATTCGCTATATTATAAAGCAAGTAGCTATTGTTCTTTAAAATAGGAGCATTCCTTAATAAAAGCCAGCTTTATTTATAATCTGTTCATCATCATTAGCGATTGTTCGGATGTTTTCAATCTGTTTTTCAACGTTTATTTTCGGGCCCTCTCTTAACAAATTTTAAACCTGGAATATTATCGGAAGTAGGTTGCGATAATTTTTTGACGTAGTTTTTTTAAAACTAATATGCACGCATAATTTTTGTGGATCGTCATGGCTTTTATGCTAAATTTATTGAGAAAACCTATTATTAATATTATGCATGACCAACCAGTTTCCATCATTCTATTTCTATGCAAGACATGCAGTGGTTGAAAAGCATCTGTGATAATTGGACGGTTTCTTCACAAGCATTTAATTCCCTGGTATTGGTTGTGTGTGCCACAGCTTAACGCACATTTATACGTATGTGTTGACACACTCACAGCACCACAAGTTTGCATTCAGCATTCTTCAGCAAGGCCTATTCATTGGCTGTGGCGAGACCAGACCCTGGTTGGGCGCTATTACACTTTCGCACCGCCTAGCTTTTTCTAGGCTCGTACATCATTATTCTATTATTCTTACGTCATCAGTGAATGTTTCCGCTAATCTAATTGTAATTTAATCATATATTTAGGTATAATTACCAATAATTACGCTGTATTCGCAGTTCTACACCTATACAGGTCGTGTCGCCATCTTGTTTGTGTGTGTAGTCACGTGACGAATTTCGTACTAGTTGATGCATTATCAGGGCCTAGCTTAAAAGCACGTGACACACTTTCATCTTCACCGCATTTACGAAATAAAGAAAAAACCTTTACTTTTTTTATAATCTAATAGTAATAATACTACAGTAATAAATAAAATTAATGATAAATAACTGTTCCGTTCCAGGCCCACCCGTGATACGATACAAACTCCCGTAGCTGCAACCCTAATAATCATAAAGTATGCGAAGAAACTAAAAATACTTGTTAAGGGCCACATCGTCACTGCGCGAGAGCGATTGCGCATTAGTGGTGTAAACACGGTTATTCACGTGGAGCTTTTTGCGTAATGGCGGCGGTAAGTAATGTATGATTTTAACCTGATTTTAATCTGGAATTATAAAGCCTAAAAACCTATAATATTATGGGAATATGGTGTATATTACGCCTGTTGGTCTGCTTTCTGGCCTGCAGGCGTGAAAACAACGAATAGGCCAGGAAAAGCTAGGCGGTGCGAAAGTGTAATAGCGCCCCCTGGTTGTTTATGAAGAATGGGCTATGATGAGCAACTGAACTGACAGAGGTGGCTCGTATATACGTCTTTGGTGAATGAAGTCATCTAGATTGAATATCGAATCCAGGCTTGGCTTTTTATCCAGCCCAGATGTTGTCTCAAGCGCAATATGCAGACACACTTTTTTAGGATAAGAATTGTGATGACAGATTATTTCTTTTTTGAAAGTGTCAGGAAAGGTGTTGCATTGTTTTCGCCTTGTCCCTATTGGTCTTGGGGACTGAAAAGGTATCTATTCTCAGTGAGCTTAATCATTTCAAATTAACATCTTTGACTTGCGTTACCATATGAAATTAACTAGCTATTCGCTTCATATACATTTGTGTGCTTGCAAACCAAAATCATCCATAAATCAGCATAGTTAAAACTACATTATTATGGTTCAAAGCTGAATGTACCAAAATTTTTGTCAAATGTCAATTTTTAAAAACAAACACAAAACTAAAACAATTTTTTATAAAAACAGACACTAAATATATTTAACTTTTATATTCTGGCATCAAATTATCAAGAAAATGTCCAAAAAATACTAAAAATTTAATTTTATAACTCTGTGACCACTTTTCTGACTAGAAACTAGTACTGCAATTGTAAAAAAACTTGTATTTTCAAACTCCAATAGTAGCTCGTGGAAGCAGTCATTTTTCTTCTATTTTTTATGTTAACAAGCCCAAATCTTCACCAGGAAGAGCCATCTACTGGATTTAAGCAAAACTTCAATGCATTCTTGCAAAGTCCGTAGCAACCATCATTTGTGCGGTTGCTAAGTGTTTTGTAGAAACACAACAATGGCTGACTTTAACATCGACTTTCTTAAGATTATATTTCAGTGTGCAGCCTGCACCTCAACTTCAACGTTGATTATCTCAGCTTAGAAATAACATAGAGCAATGAATTTGGTATCAAAATGATCCTCATGAAATGGAGATTCTGTGAATAACTAGAAAAGCTTAATTGCCAACTTGCCGACGATTTTGCTATGCAAGCATATATGAAGTTAACTAGCTATATGCTTTAAATATTTATACGTTATTAAATGTCGGATAAAATTAAGTACATTGAAAATAATATACATTTATATATGTGGCGTAAAAAAATGTACAGATGTTCTGATCACGACTTTATCAGAAAAAAATAACAGAATTCCAAACTAATTTGAAAATTCCTAAACTGATGTTAAAAATGCTTACATTTTAGGTCACTCCCTTATATTTTTCCAAAGATACGGTAGTTTTTAGATAGCAAGTCAAAAAATTAAATGCCAAAAAAAATTTTCGTGCGTCACTAAATTTACAACAAATGCTCAATGCATCCACCATTTTCACTACAAACTATATAAAGGCATTTCTTCCATCAGTTGACATAGTTTCTCACTTCTGTAAGGGGTACTTGGTCTCAGCACTCTATTGCCTTTATTTGTTTTGCACCAAAGGTCAGTGTGTGACCATCGTATACTTTCTCTCTAAAGAAATTCCAGACGCCATAATCCAGAGAATTAATCCTTTCAGTAGTTGCTTTTTAACAGGGCCGCATTGTTTTTTGCACATTGGATAATAATTCCTTGTGGTGTGTTACTGAAACAGAATCTTGTAAATAAACAAATAGTCAATTTTTATTCTTGTGAATGAGTCTTCTCCACGCATTCCTGTTGTTGACCATCTCTTCATTTATGTCTTCAATTCCCACAAGATCTTCACCGACTCTTCTTTTCAGGTGTCCATACCATCGCAATCTTGCGAGGCTTCCACTACTTTTACTGTTCCTCTGATATTATTATTTCTAATTTTATCTCTTCTTGTTATTCCCACCATTCATCTCAACGTCCTCATCTCCACCACACCCATTTTCTTCTCTTCGGTCGTCTTTAGAGAAGCTGCTTCCAGCCCATAGATTAGAGCGGGTCTGACCACTTCTTTGTGGACTTTCCCTTTATGTCTCACCGACTCATTCATAGAAGGTTCTGTCATAGTCATTTGTTATTAAACACTAATATTGAATATTAGTTTTATATATACACATGCACACAGATGCATGCACACATTAAATATACAGTGATATATATATATATATATATATATATATATATATAATAACTCAGTTTTTATCGTAACGTTAGTCTTGTGATATGTATCATATCGTGACTTAGGTACATTCTTACAGCCCCAGTTACTGGTTTGCTATAGAAATCTCTATTCAGCAGAAGCATTATGTCTGTAGGTAATGGTGATCAGTTTTAACATGGAAGACGGCGAAATTGACGTTGAAGATATCTCTTCCTCGGTACGGCGTCTCCACGACGAAATCAGTAGCTTAAAGGCGGATTTGTCGTTTGCGCAAGAAAAGCTGAACGACTATCAGCGCTTGTACGACGAGGCAAACATTCGTAATGACGGTTTACAGCAGCAGGTATCGTAGATTCTGAGTTTAAAACAAAAGCCAAGTCACTCGGAAAGTTGAGCTTATTTTAATATCTGGGAAAAACGTTAGAAAGTTTTAGGAATAAAATAAACGATAAATGCCTTATGTAATTAGCAAAATCAGTAATTTAAAGTCGTCACTTTACGCTTGGTCGCACCCATTTTAGACGGAAAATGGCCTCATCCGGTTTCCGTGCAATATAAACACTTATCCCGCCAGGTGCTTCAGAATGTTTTTTAACTTATAGAGCGAACTCTGTAGACTAAGTAACCAGCCCGGCACCTACTACGTGCTGGCAAGTTTACATGTATATTTAAAAGTCAACAAAATTATTTACACAATTAATGTTAATTACTTACACATTTTAAGGTGTAATCCTGTAGATCAAAGCAACGTAACCACCTTAAATTTGATCATATTTGATCGAATAACTAATTTCTAGATAAACTCAGTTAAACACAACATTAGAATAACGGAATTTCTAAGCAAACTGTAGACATTTTTAAACGCATACCTTCATACAGGTTGCCTTCACGGCATTCCCGCTGCCCAGCAGACGCCAGCTTAAGTCAGTTCATTTTGGCGGGAGATAAGAAATATTTAATATTTAAATTTCTTTTACTGTTTTAAAAGAGCATTCTCTGCACATATATTTTGGGATGATTTTAATAATTTTAATTGTACATTAAAATGCAGTAAAAGTTCCTCAAGGGTTGGTTCTGCCTCTAAAGTCTGTAAAAAAAACTTTTCTTAGCTTGAAATGGGGAAACGAAATTATGCTGCATATGACGGCATTAAACTGCTTGTGGTTTGTTAGGTGGAGAGACTTCAGAAGGAATTAAAGTGCCACAAGTCTCTTCCTGTAAGTACCAAAGATGTAGCTATACAGAATGAAGATCACGAACAGGAACAACCGACATCGGAAGCTTCAGATGAACCAGTTCTTAATAATTCATACTGGAGTCAGGCAATTGGCGAAACAGTAAGTTTTTATTTAAATTTTGTAGTAATGCTTTATGCTTTAGGCTGGCTACAAAAAAATATTTTTGTCTTACCTCATGAGCTCAAAAGATATCCGTAAGAAGGGAGGAATTTTTTAAATTTTTTTTTCAAAGCTGTGTGAATGTTTAAAGCTAAGTCGTGAAATATTTAAAATCAGTTGAAATCAAAGTTGGTTTATTTCCCCCTGTGTAGCAGTAATGTTTTCAATTTTTTCAGTACCCCATTTCCTGATTCGTTTTTTAGTTTCGCATTACTAAGTTATCGTATAATTATTCTATAGCTTCTTTTTTGTATGCTGAATGTATGTGTTACTAATTATGTTATAGGCGGCAACACTGCTTGGTCATTAGTACTCCAGCTTGGCGAAAAATTCGATATTTTTAAGCCTCCAATGCAATGAGCATATTACAAAACGGCAACCCTGGCTGAGAGTTACACGTGGAAAAACATGGCCGTGTGTTGCGTTCCACGGAAGAACGACGTTTTAATGATTATTACATTTTTTTTCACATTCATTTTAGGTATCAATAGCTGAGAGTCTTAAAGCCACAGCTGAAGCGGCTGTACTACAGTCTGGTTACGTTTACGATGAGAATTCCGGGTTGTATTATGATTATAACACTGGATGCTATTACGACTCGGTAAGATTGCTCATGTGCATTTTTCCCTGTAGTATTCCATTTTTGCATAAAACCAACTGAGTTTATGCTGTTAGGTTACTGGTTTTCTCATCATTTAAAGGAAAATAGTACGATTTTTCGTATCACATCCCCTCTTGAAGTACAGTAATAAATATACGTTTTAACGCCCATAATACTGCCATTGAAAGATTTGCAATAATTAAATAATAGGTTAAAAGCTTAATTAACGTCCGGTAAGTCCAATTGTTGATGACATCACAACTGAACATAATTTTCAATTGCACAAATATTCCACGAGTGTGTTGCACGTGTTTGTGAAAGAGAAAATTGAAGTACAGTGCTACTGTAAGATATTCAGTGTGTTGTACTAAAACTAGGCAAGTTTTAAGATAAAAAATCAAATTTCAAATTTACCACTGTGCTCACGCATGTGCTGTCGAATGTGTGTAGTTCATCACAAACTAACACATCTGAACTGAGAGGTACAGCACCCGTTTTTGTGCAGTGCATTTCCGACAGGTACAGCACAAACATTCCACGAGCGTGTTGTGCACTTGAACTTGCAAAAGTGGAAATTGAAGCTCAGCGCGACTGTACATGATTCAGTGTGATATAAAAAAACTCTGCGAATTTAAAATTGAAATATTGAGTTTTTGATCCTCTCTTCATATTTGAAATTCTGCAAGATAACTCAATTTTTGCTACACGAGGCGAATTTCTTTTCGATGTTATTGAACAACAAGCGAGAACAGAAACAATAACTTTCGCTATACTTTAGGAGAGAGCCTTGTATTACGATCCAAGGACTGGCGCTTATTATACTTACGATCAGAGCGGGCAGACGTACCTTTTCCACTCGCAAGTTCAGCTTCCTTCTTACTCGACTGTGAGTGAATCTACCTACTCGCATCATCAACGCGATGCAGAGTCACGAAATCCCGTTACTGCAAAGAAGACGAAAAGTGTGCATTCGGATGAGGTACGTTACTGAATTACACAAGTCTTACTGGTCATTTTTATCGTATATATTAATTTTGCTGGTATGGGCTTTATATACATATATAAGATTCGAGGCTACAGCTCCGACGGTGGCACCATTTGCGGCGATCTATACATCAGACGAAAGGTCTCGATCTAGTGTCATGCCATTGGGGGATTTTTTTCGAATCGGGCTCACCGGGACGAACAGCGTGGCCAAAAACCTCCAAAAATGGCCATTTTTCGGCCGTTTTTTTGCAAAACTTATACCTCTTATTTCTGGAGAACCGGAATGGGCCATGGGTGGTGCTGGCCAAGGATAGATAGCCCGTTCAGCGGTGGGTGTAGCAGCAGGCGTATTTAGAATTCACGAAAGGGCCATGGCGTCATGCAACGGGCATTTTCCCGAACCCAACTCGCGATTTTTTTCGAGACTTTGCTCACATTGGCTCTAGAAAAAACGTTCTAGCGGCGCCTGGCGGGACTCTCGGAAGAAGATATATAGCTTTTTAGAAAGAGGAAGAACAGGGCTACACGACGATGTGGGCTACATTTTAGGGCAGGTCCACCTAGAGGAGTGCCGATGAATTAATTAGATGTTCTATTTTTGGCAATTTTCGCTTGGAAAACTGCTGACGCAAAGCCATTGTTCTGACGTCATCCATTATACGCTGTCTATAATCTTATAACTTTAATTCGGCAAAAGCTGCTGCTGCTGGCACTGCGTTATGAGGACTATGTAGGATGTTCGCGTATTATTGATTATAAGTGTATTTATATGCAAAATTTTTGCGGGGGCTTTGCTAGTCTTTATTATTACGATGCATTTTTCCGCTCGTCTAGTAAGCTTACTACTACACACATAAAACTTGAAGTGGGATGAATAGCTGAGTGGTCATGTGTATATGCTTCATGACAGCTTGACTTCAGTACTTGCTGTGGGTGGGTTCATTTGTCATACTGACTCTGCTTTGCCGAGGAACAGTGTGTATGCATCCAGCCTGCTTAAGACTCTTCTGCTGGTTCAGTGGCTCATCATTGCAATATAGCTTTGATATTGCACAAGGTTCCAGTACTTCCACAACCATTCCATTGAACGATAGACACTGGCTTGCTGTGTGATGAGTTGCATAAAAAATGTAATTTGACGAGTGCCATCTAGTTGAATAGTATTATTACAGGTTGTTGTCAACTTCAATTAGGGGTGAGTATTCTCTACCACAAAACGAATTCGAACTGAGTTTAAAAAGATTTTTGAACAAGTTTTTGAGCCACCAGTACGAAGATCATGCATATTGCCCGATTTTGCTCCGTCACTAATAATTTGCCTGAAAATTGTGCCCAGAAATCGCAACTTAATTGTGCTAATTGCGTGATGTTTCAAACGTTTTGATGATAAAGAACATATGCGGTTAAAGTGCTGAATAATTCGAATCCATAATTTTAGGTTAGAATCGAATTCGAACGTTCGATGCTCACCCCTGCTTACAACCTACGCAACTTGCGACTGTTTGACTTTGCGACCTGATCACCACTCAATTAATTACTTATTCGAAACCAACTATAATTCATATTTGCTTCTGTTTTTTCAAACAAATTAAGTTTAAATCTTCGTCTTGCGTGTAGAGGCACACCACTTGAATATACATTGTGTCCTTTTCTCTTACAATCAAGTCGCTAGAGCCGATTGTGGTTTGAAGTTGACGACTAACGACAATCTATATTTCCTTTTTTTGTCAATTGTGTGCTTGCACAGCAAAATCGTCCTTAAGTCATCAATTAAGCTTTTCTAGTTATTCACATATTCTGAATCTCTATTTCATGAGGATCATTTTCATACCAAGTTCATCACTCTATGTTATTTCTAAGCTGAGATAATCCATGTTGAAGTTGAGGTGCATGGTAGGCCCTGAAAAACATAATCTTGTGGAAATCACTGTTAAAGTCAGCCATTGTTTTTTGTTGCGTCTCTACAAGATACTTAGCAACCGCATGAAAGTGTGGTTGCTGCGGATTTTACAGGAGCAAATTGAAGTTACTTTGAAATCCAGTAGATGGCTCTTCCTCGCGAAAATCTGGTCTCGTCAAGAGAAAAAACGGAAGGAAAATGGCTGTTTCCACGAGCTACAATCGGAGTTAGAAAATACAAGTTTTTTTACAATTGCATTACTAGTTTCTAGACAGAGAAGTGGGTAAAGAGTCATAAAACTAGATTATCAATATAGTTTTATAAAAAAAAATATAAAAAATCGACATTTTACCAAATATTTGGTGCTTTGTACTTTGAAGCATCTTAACTTAGTTTCAACTATGCCGACTTATGGACAGTTTTGGTTTGCAAGCACACAATTGGTTTTTTGACTTTCACATCATCCCACTTTTCAATTGTCTATCGTGTGTGTAGTGACTAAATGTTTATGCTAGTTTATTTTTGGGGGGTCTTTATTACACTGAATCGCATACAACTAAATCGCTGCATTTATTTATTAGGCAACGTTGAGCGATATTACGGGGAATTTAAGGAAGCTGTCTCTGCAACACGCTGCTCGGGGTAGGGATTTTTCACGTTTAGATGTACTACGACAGAAAGAGTGTGTCAAAACTTCTGATCATTGTTTATTGGGTGTCTCAAGAATTTTACAGCTAAGTTTTAGCTGATTCAGCAATTTTACAGCTAAATTTTAGCTGATTCAGTAATTTTACTGCTAAATTTTAGCTGATTCAGTAATTTTACGGCTAGATTTTAGCTGATTCAGTAATTTTACGTCTAAATTTTAGCAGATTCAGTAATTTTACAGCTAAATTTTAGCTGATTCAGTAATTTTACTCCTAAATTTAGGCTGATTCAGTAATTTTACGGCTAAATTTTAGCTGATTCAGTAATTTTACGGCTAAATTTTAGCAGATTCAGTAATTTTACAGCTAAATTTTAGCTGATTCAGTAATTTTACGGCTAAATTTTAGCTGATTCAGTAATTTTACGGCTAAATTTTAGCAGATTCAGTAATTTTACGGCTAAATTTTAGCTGATTTAGGAATTTTACGGCTAAATTTTAGCTGATTTAGGAATTTTACGGCTAAATTTGAGCAGATTCAGTAATTTTACAGCTAAATTTTAGCAGATTCAATACTTTTACAGCTAAATTTTAGCTGATTCAGTAATTTTACAGCTAAATTTTAGCTGATTTAGGAATTTTGACACAGATTTTCTTCGATAATGATGCTTAGATGCGGATGTCGGTTATCCAGTGCGTGTTGTCTTTCCAAAGACCACATTTCATCCTAGCGGAAAATCAATTTTTTAAAATGAGATTGATTGCTGGCAAAGAGCCAAGGATTATCAACAATTCATTGATTAAAATCAAATATCTGTTTCTTTTAAAGTGCGTTACTACCGTTTTTTACGCCAATTTGAGCAACCACAGACAACACTGATTGGTTAATCGACAAAGTCCATCCCCATCGCCCGTAGTAACCGTAAGTAACCGATTTTCTTTTTTTACTCTTTAGGGAGATAGGAGGAAGGAGAAACGAAAGATAGATGAAGCTAGACTGACAGCACATGAGACATCTAGTGGCCAGAACGGAAAACTTAAAACAGTAAAATGGAAAAATGACTTTCGAAAACATAAGAGACGCTTAAAGTCAATAGAAAATAACGACATAGTTAAAAGTGAATTAGATGCTGTGACCTCCAAATGCGTGGACATAGATTTCGATAGAAACGGTACAAGTAAGAAGAAATGTGACACTATTAGCACAGCACATGAGACATCTAGTGGCCAGGACGGAAAACTTACAACTGCTAAACGAAAAAAAGACATTCGAAAACATAAGAGGCGCTTAAAATCAATGGAAAATAAAGACGTAATTAAAAGTGAATTAGATTCTGCGGCTTCTGATGATGTGGATGTAGGTGATGATAGAAACAGTGCATGTAAGAACAAAGATAGTAGCATTAGTGAGGTTTTAGCAAGCGAATTACAAGATACAAGTAACTCGGATAGTGAAAGAGAATCATTGGAAGAAGGTGAGTGTTCCTCAACTACAGACAGCAGTAGTGACGACAGTGATTGGAATCGTATAGAAACCATCAGCGATGGCGCACTGTCCGAGGAAGATACAGAGATGGCAGAAGATGCTGACGGTAAGTTTTTTCTTTTTTTTTGGAAATTTCATAATTGTAGCTAATACATTTTGCAAGTTCTTTCGATAATCTCAGAAACATTCCACCCACTGTCTTTTCATTACTTGGCTCCACAATTTCAATACGAAATGCTGTTAAAAATCGTTTTTCATAGAGCAGCTTCCCGCTTGAAATTGTTTTGAAACTAAAAAAGTTGTTTAGTGCACCTCAGTGAAGCTTTAAGCTGATTCAGTAATTTTGCAGTTAAATTTTAGCTGATTCAGTAATTTTATGGCTAAATTTTAGCTGATTCAGTAATTTTGTGGCTAAATTTCAGCTGATTCAATAATTTTACGGCTAAATTTTTAGCTGATTCAGTAATTTTATGGCTAAATTTTAGCTGATTTAGTAATTTTGCAGCTAAATTTCAGCTGATTCAATAATTTTACAGCTACATTTTTTTTAGCTGATTCAGTAATTTGACTGCTAAATTTGAGCTGATTCAGTAATTTTATGGCTAAATTATAGCTGATTCAGTGATTTTTGCTGATTCTTACTGAACTGCTTTTCTTCTTACATCTTACTGTTGCCCAAGCTTAAAGCACTAGAAAACCCTCCACTTACATAAAACTGAAAAAAATTTGTCTTGGAATTTTATACCACTTAAGTGATTACCTTATTGCGTGCAGGACTTGTGTCGACAAGTAGCGCTGTATAAAACTTGTTAATTTAAACTCCCGGGCTGACCGTTAGATGCAGCCATTTTAACAAGAAGTCATTTGAAATGAGTTTAGACAACATTGAAAAAACAATCAGGGCATTCATAACACATGTTGCTAATTAAATAAAATTTTAAATTACTGTGTCTTGTCAATAAGTTTAAAAATAAGTTTTTAGTTATCGAGTGGCGCGCCCTGGATGGTGAGTCAGCGACATTTTACCAATTGGCACGAACATTTTAAATTGTTATTTGTAGTTACGTAAGTCTTTCTAGCAGTTAAGCGAAATGCTAAGTAACACAATTTTGCATGGAAAGTTTTTTGGACATAATTTAACATTTTCTTTTCTTTCTCTGATTCACCTTGCGCATATATGACATCATGTAATGGCGACTTCAGAACAATATTGCAGGAGATTTAAAATGAAAACATACAAAAATTCCTTTCAACACGAGCACAATATGTGCATAAAATTGCTGTCAAGTAGTATAATTTTTAAAGCGATTTTTCTGAAATCTATTTTAGGTGCCCCCTTTTCTTGTCCTTTAACTTTTTCAGAGCCCGAAATTTTCTAAACTCTATCATTCGAACAGATACAGGAATGTAACATACTTTTTTAGAATTGTCATCGCAATGGCCACCATGCATACGGGTAATTGTCAAAATGGCGGAAACTGTCCCGCTTGGCACGCTGTTCATCATCACGTGTACCGGAGCAAACATAGGAAGAGAAAAATCCTGTCTAGTCACCATTCCAGAACTTGGCATTAGCAAGGTGTGCTTCACTTTTAAACATGGCTTTGACTTAATGAGTTACTTTTTCGGGAAGCTAATTATTCCTAAAAGATTGTTTTTGTTCTTAACTCGGAATGTGGCTTTGTAATATGTAAGTGTAGGCTTATGAAATGTCTGCTTAAGTGTGGAGGTGTCTGCCAGGTTGTGGAGTCGGTTCATTAAATTCCTGACTCTGGCTCCGACTCCGACTTTTACTCCGACTCGTAAAATTTTAGGAGCCGCTACTCCCGACTCCAACTCCGGCTCGCGCTAAAGAGATTTCCCATATTTCTCGTGGCAAATGCAAAAACAAAGTGAAAGTAGGAATGCAAGTTGCATAGAAAATAAAATTCCAGGAAGAACTTCTATTAAGGTCGCGAAAAGCTGAAAAATTCTGCTTAGTTTTGTCGGAAAGTAATAAACGAGGAAAATTCCATCTCTGGTATGCATTAAATTTGCGGAAGAGTCGGAAATCGGGCCAATTCCATTTTTTGTAGCTATTTCCATTTCAGTTGCATAATACTAACCAAAAATGTCAATTTTCTATCGTATTAGTGATTGTGATAAATTAAGTGGCTTCGCAGCATCAAATTTTTCAAGTTCACATTGGGTTTCTTGTTGTACAGGTTCATGCTGAGGTCACATTTCATGAAGAATCTGGTCAGTACGTGGTAAAAGACTGTGGTAGCCAAAACGGAACATTCCTGAATGACCATAGGCTATCAGAGGTTTGCTTTTGTTTTTACTGTCCAGTGTCCGACAGATTCTTACCTTTTGTTTCCTGTATTCTGTCCTGAAGACTTTGATTCTTATAGATTTATCTGCCATAGTTACATAAGTGCTTCCAACTTAGCCACTGGGGGGGGGGGGGTAAGCCAGCCCAACTCAGTGCCGGTCCCAAGCCCGGATAAATAGGGAGGGTTAGGGTCAGGAAGGGCATCCGCCTGTAAAAACTGCGCCAAAACCTTCTATGAATGAGTCGGTGAGACTTAAAGGGAAAGTCCACAAAGAAGTGGTCAGACCCGCTCTAATCTATGGGCTGGAAGCAGCTTCTCTAAAGAAGACCGAAGAGAAGAAAATGGGTGTGGTGGAGATGAGGATGTTGAGATGGATGGTGGGAATAACAAGAAGAGATAAAATTAGAAATGATAATATCAGAGGAACAGTAAAAGTAGTGGAAGCCTCGCAAGATTGCGATGGTATGGACACCTGAAAAAAAGAGTAGGTGAAGATCATGTGGGAAGGGAAGACATAAATGAAGAGATGGTTAACAACAGGAATGCGTGGAGAAGACTCATTCACAACGGCGACCCCGAATAGGGAAAAGCGGGGAAGAAGAAGAAGAAGAAGTTAGATAAGTGCTTCTGTGAGAAGCTTTTATTAACTCCTTCAGGTCCACTCCATTCACAATACGTCTTATAAGACCTGATGACTTTTCTACTACTGTATGAGGACAGACATAACTTAATTATTACAAATTAGGTACTGTTCTATTCAGGAGAATCTCGGTTGTCCAATGACATTATTTGTTTAAGCGTTTTTAAGTGATTTAATTGGATAAAATTAAGAAAAACACGCCCTTTTCGGGTACTCCATCTTGGCCTATTGAGTAGATTAGTCTGGTGTACACTTGTGTGATTGTATGCACTATTTTATTGATCACCTGCTTGCTACAGCCCAAGCTGTGCATTGTTCTGCTGCTATTCCAGGAAAAAAACAGCCAATCAGCCAAGGACAAATTAAGGTCGTTTCATCTTTCAGCAGAAATTTCTCCTTAAAAATAGATTAGACTTGAGGTCAAAGTTTATCAGAGTGTTGTGTCTGGATAGTTGAAATTTTCTGCATTAGCCGATTTCACACAAGTGATACTGCGCATTGTTACCGTGCAAACACTGCAGTTACTAAAAGATCTTTTCAATTTATTTGTTAAAAATCCATTTTTAATTTCTCAAAGGTAAGCTAATGCATTTCGTACGTAATTTTGCATGAAAGTCCATTGTATGAGGAATAGAACCGTACAAAAATTATCAAATATAATTGAATCACGCTTAGTGAGAGCAGTTTTCATGAACTCAAGCAGAATGCATCAAATGTTTATGGTTTTGAAGGGTTAACAGGGAGATCATTACTATAAGCACTTGCTTAGTTCTGCTGCTCTTCATGTACAATACAAAACGAAAACAGAAAAGGATGGTGTTCCTATTTTCATGCTTAACGGCTTATTTTTAAATAGGCTGTAGGTGTTTCCCCATCTGTGGTAAACAATGTTATTCATAAGTGAGATTTAAAACAATAAGATTAACAGTCTTGCTACCTTGCAGCAGGGGTGAGCATTCTCTACCCCAGAAAGCGAATTCGAATCGAACCGAATTTGTGACTTTCGAATTCGAATCGAACCGAACTTTAGTGTTTCGAATTCGAACCGAATTCGAATAGAGATTGAACGATTTTCAAACCACCAGTAAAAATTAGTCTTACAAAGATCATGCATATCACTAGATTTTGTTCTGCAACAAAACGACTAGTAATTTGATTAAAGTTGTGCACAGAAATAACAACTAAATTATGTTAATTGCATGATGTTTCATTCGTTTTAATGAGCAGGAACATATGTGATTGAAGTGCTGAATTATTCGAATCTATAGTTTTGGATTCGAATCGAGTTCGAACTAAAAAAAAACGTTCGATGCTCACTCCTAATTTGCAGGGCCGGTGCGCAGTAAAAATGTCACAGGATTTTTACCAACTTTTCCATTTGTGTCATTGTTTCCTGTGCCGTTTTTGCCTGTGTCATTTTTACGTGTGCCACTTTTACCTATTCAAAAATAAGCCGTTAAACATCAAAATAGGAACACCGTCTTTTTCTCTTTTCGTTTTTCTTTTGCACAACCTCATTGTAACCGCTTCCTGCTTCTTACAGACAAAGACAGTAAGCGAAACACTTCCGCTGACACACGGAGACGTGTTGAGATTAGGAGAGAATGTTGTGTTGCTGCTTCACATACATCAGTCTACGGAAACTTGCAACGAATGTGAACCGGGTCAAGTGCAGGCAGAAGTTGCCAAGCAACGAAATCCTGTGAAAGGTAAAAAACTCGAAAGGATGGAAATGCGGAGTTTTGTCACGCTGTTTTTCCGTCGTGTTCATTGTCTGAATACTTTTATTTCGGAACAAAGTCTTTTACCGAAACGATCGGGGGAGGGGGGGGGGCGTATCAAAACTTTCTGACGCCCTAGGCTGATACTTATGTTCTGCCCATCTGTATTGTGAATTTGTTGTTGTTTATGTTTTAGCAGATTAAACAATTACTTGTGGTGTGTTAGATTACCCTGGTCATTATTAATTACATATTTGCGTAGTGCTGATATTCAAACAGGCTGCGCAACTAGTTATCTACTTTTTTGTCTAAATTATACTACTACTAGTACTACTGTGACTACTACTACTACTACTACTACTACTACTACTACTACTACTACTACTACTACTACTACTACTACCACTACCACTACTATTACTACTACCACTACTACTACCACTACCACTACTACTACCACTACTACTACTACTACTACTACTACTACTACTACTACTACTACTACTACTACTACTACTACTACTACTACTACTACTACTACTACTACCACTACCACTACTATTACTACTACCACTACAATTACTACTACCACTACTACTACCACTACTACTGCTACTACCACTACTAGTACTACTACCACTACTACTACTACTACTACTACTACTACTACTACTACTACTACTACTACTACTACTACTACTACTACTACTACTACTACTACCACTACCACTACCACTACTACTACTACTACTACTACTACTACTACTACTACTACTACTACTACTACTACTACTACTACTACACTACTGCTGCTGCTGCTGCTGCCGCCGCCGCCGTTATTATTATTATTATTATTATTATTAAAACTATTATACTTTTGATGAAGATTGATAGTGCACTACTTTTCATAAAGATGAATGACATCATCGGAAGAAGAACAGGCTTGTTTCATTCATTTCATTAGTAAATTTTCCATTTTTAGACATAGTGGTTTTGTCCACGGCCGATAAAGATCGTTTACGTAGGTTGCAGCTAAAGCAAATCAAGAAAAGATATGGACTAAAGGCAAGTTCTTTTTTCTTTTTCATTATTTTTTCTTTTTTATTATTCCGGATTTTTGCAGGATGTGGTTTTAGTAGCTATTGTTAAACCAATAAGCCTATTAATCTCTTCACTTCCATTCACTTAGTATTGCAGCAGGCGTGGAGGACATTTTGCAAAAAGGAAAACTTGCCACTGCTACATGCACTTTTACGGATCACAGATTATAGCAACTTTTGCCTCGTCGCCATCAGTTTTACTGTCACACATCACTGCCACGACCACGACTGTCGACGCCGCCCATATTTTCCACTGCTGCCACCATCAGTTGCTGTCCACTGCCGCTATGGCGAGTACCACCATTTTCATCAGCATCTTCGTCACGCTGTTTCAAAAGTAGTTTTTTTTGTGGTACAATTCAAAGCATCTTGCAAAATGTAGGTGTAAGGAAAGGGTGAAATTTTGAAGGATAATTTGATACTTTAAAGGGGGAGAAGCTCTCAATGTCTGAGGTTCCTGAATTACCGTCCCTTTAGTAACCAAAACTGAAAAAGCTTGAATAAAAAGAGATACGTATTTATATGCAGACCACTGTACTTACTTTTCTTACCAATCTACGGCCATGTCACGTTGAAAACACCAGTTCTCGTCTGATCACCGAAGTTAAGCAACGTTGGGCCTGGTTAGTATTTGGATGGGTGACAGCCTAGGAATACCAGGTGCTGTAGGCTTGCGAGATGCCCACACTGCATCTCGACATTAGGCAGAAGAGCTGCACAAGCAGCCAACGGCTGGAGGGCGGAGGAGGTCAAGTAACCCAACAACCATGTGTAGAGTAAGCCTTTCAAAACAGGAGTGGAGCCCCGAAGGTGGGCCAGTGCAACATGCTCACTGACTCCGGCAGATCCTGCAGCCAACCTGGTGCCAAACGTATCTCTCCGCTTTCCTTTGGACTACACCAGGGAGGAAGAGAGGGGGTTCCTGTTGTCTGGGCAACTCAAGATCTCCATACACCTTGTCCAGGCATGCGCCCTGGAGAGGCCACTCCAGTGGTTCAAGGATCGGATTGTTCAGCCACAGTCGATGCTGCAGCTCCGTTAGTGTGATCAATAACTGACTCTCTTGGCGCACGCTTCATTGTCTTTCTTCCGAGACAGAAGGATGCCAACAACCATACTTACTTGCGTTTTAAATTGCTAGAAAAGGAGAAACAGTTAATTGCAATACTAACATATATATTTTGCAATATTTACATACACGAACACCATCAATAACAGTGTAACAAACAAACAATATTAATTGACGTGAGCCTAAACATTTATGAAAACTAATCTTAGATACGTCATCTAACTAGGGTAATGTTCTGCGTTCTCTAACACACAGTATCTACACATTATGAGCGATTTAGTTTGGCAGAAGGCTGTTATAACATACGTTAAATATCTAAAAAATAGGTTAGGTACAAGTTTAAGATCACGTATGTCATGGAAGGTCAAAATTACATATGAATGTGGCTTCAACAACATTATGACACTTGCAACAGTCCACGACAATAGGATGAAGAGCAAGTCACAACACAGCACACTGCAGTGCACATTCAATAATAACAGCAATCTTTTCAAGTTTTGCCAACGTTTGGCTAGAGGGATTTTGCGGCTTATGTATTAACTTTTTGGCCGATAGAGGACAGCACCACTGTAGTAGGCTGACTCATGGTGTATGCAGGGTATCATTGTTACTTGCGCATGTTTCTGTTAATTTGCACATGAAGTATGATGGCACAGTCTTGTCATTTAGGCAGTGAAATGGTACAAGAGAAAATTTCATATTTGATTCCAGTTTTCTTATGAAATTCACATTGGTGTTAAACATATTTGCCAGCGACTTTACTCTAAAGACGGTGTCGTTTTTCATTAGTTATATTTAAATATGTTATTTGCACTTGGATTTTTTAAGCAGAAACGGGGGCGTATCGAGACTTTGCGATGCCCCAGGCTAATCAAACAATTACTTGTGGCGTATTAGAAATACTATTAACCTAATTTCTACATGGTCATTATTAATTGCATGCATTTGGATAGTGCTTATATCCAAGCAGCCTATGCAATACTTTGAGTAATACTTTCCACCTGTTCCTTATGTGGCACTTATATAACAGCTTCTCTCAGTAAGTGCCTGTGGTGCGTTATAAATACGTCCTTTACATGAATATAAAAGTATACGCATTTTCCGAGGAGAATAAGAATTTTTGCTAAATGTGCCGCCCTGAAATTTTTGCGCCCTAGGCTATAGCGTATTGGTTAATATGCCTCTAAGCGGAAATGGAAAACATTTCTGATTAAAAACAATTTCTATGTAATCAGGATGCTGCGTATGTTGACGACACACCAGCTATTTCCAAGTTGGGCTACAAGGACAAAGCAGAGGAAAGACGCAAAGAAAAGGGAAGCGATAACCCGCATAAGATAGACGAGGCCCCCTCTTCCATTGATAGGTATGTTTTGGTTGAAACTTACTTGTTTAGCTAGTGAAATTAGTTCATCACAGCGATCTTCATCATCATCATCTCCGGAGTCAGTTTGATGAAGATTGCTGTGAAGTAATTTCACGTCCTCTGACACGACCTTTGCTATCACTTCAGACCACATTGTCCAGTCACCCATAACTTCCCATGTCTCTGTATTTTTGATATCTAATGGTTAGTTGTAAGATCTTTTTGGATAAAAGTGATGTAAGTCAGCAGCTGTCCTCCTTGTGGTTTCTTTTCTTGCTGCAGTGCTTCTTTAAAAACTAGTTTTCATGGACTGTCATCTTGTAGTCGCATAATATGTCCTATCCATCTTGATCTTCTTTTTGATTTTAACTGTCCCGTGTCCATCCCTCTACCTTGACTTTATTATGCAGATTTTGGTTTGATATTTTCTTTGGCCATTTTATTCCTAGAATGTTCCTGTAATTTCTTCCTTGAAAAGCATCAATTTCTGATTTGTGTTTTGCTTTAATTGTCCGTAATTCTGTGTCTTAGAGAAACACAGTTTCCACAAGTGCAGCAAAGATTCTTAATTTTGTATCTAGACTAATCCTCGACTTTCAAAATTTTTTGTTAATTTACAATATGCAGCTAGAGCTAAGATTTTTTTTTCTTCACATATCTTCATCTGTTGCTAGGAGACAGTCTTGCAAGAGCAAGAACAAAGTGGTTATGAATGTTTTGTACAAATGATCTTTGATATTTTCTTATCACAGGCATCTTTCCACTGAGAACAAGGGTTTCAAACTTCTGAAAGGCATGGGCTGGAAAGAGGGCGAGTCTCTCGGGAAAGGAAATGTTGGCATTACGGAACCGGTAATCACCTTTTGTGGTTTATTTATCAACAGAATTTGACAATTACTCGATAAGTTTAAGACGCGCTTGACCCAGAGAGTGAAGCATTTTATAAAAACGTTCCATAAAAACATATCGAGCGTTACATAAATAATAATATCTCTTTCATGTTTATTTACTGATTCCTTCTTTATGATTTTTGACTGGGAGGTATATAGCAACTCCTCACTTAACAACACTAATGCGTTCCAACCGAATGCGACGTTAAGTGAAACGCCGTTAAAGGAAACTAAAACTTTCATAGAAAGAAATGTAAAAGAATTGAATTACGTTCCAGAGGCAATACCAATCCTGCTTAAATCATATAAATTAAACATTTTACGAGTTTCTTTATGATTCCTACTAATTATTTTTTTTCTGCTTGCTTGAAATCACCAATCTTTCGTACCAATATGTACCTAGTTTGCAGTTTCTCTTTCATTAAGGTTTAAGCCTAGGCAGCCATTAAACAATAAGCACTGCAGAGTCAAAGCCAAGTGCTGCATGAGGCGACCTTGGAAATTTTATCATACCAGAGTACTGTATCATTTACTACGTAGTCTGGTTGCTATAGCAACAGGTTGCAGGAAGAATTCCTTCCCACAAAGTTTGTTCACACGCCTCGTTTGATAGAAAGGGCAGCTAGTATAGTAGTCAGTCTGGAAGGAAAAACATGTATAAAAATTACACTGTTTATGTTACTGTTGCACTTTTAAATGAGAGCAACGCAACATGTGCCATTTTAATGCTTCAATTTAAGCAAAAAAGTTGTTGATAAAATGAAAATTGGGTTTCAGCAAAGTAAAAAAATGTTATTAAAATGAAACGTGTGTCGTGAATTGAGAAAAAGGTGTCGAACGTTCAGCGTCGTCAAAACAAAATGACTCTAAACGGGGACTTGGCTATATGTAATTTTTACATAGTTGTTTAAATCAGTTGTAAATGTTTTTATCCATTTCTGCTAAATGTTCTGTATTTTGTACTAGTTTTCTTGTATATGATTATATGACATATCATATATTTCCTTTAAGTGCTACATGCAGCACAAACACTTCACCTTTTCTTGATATCGTTTTAGGTAAATGTTGCAATGAGGACAGGTACCGGTGGTCTGGGGTCTAAGGCGTCTGTTAAACTGTCACTGGACAACGTGCGTAGTAAATCGAAAGCCGAAAACTGGGCCCGAGCTAGAGCGCGTTTCGAAAAGCTGACCGGCGTTGAACCAGATGGTGCTGATGGTACTCCGTCAGGTGCTCCAAAGTCAGAGCATCTTGTCGACGAAAAAGATGTGGCGACATTTGCAGGGAGAGGCGATAGTTCCGCAGTGGCAGGGAAGTTGGATGTGTCAGGGAATTCTTCGTGACAAAGCCGTGGAGTGACATTCACATCTGTGTTGTACGTAGTGCTTTGTGACAAAGCCGTGGAGTGACATTCACATCCGTGTTGTACGTAGTCCTTTGTAACAAAGCCGTGGAGTGACATTCACATCCGTGTTGTACGTAGTCCTTTGTGACAAAGCCGTGGAGGGACATGCACATCCGTGTTGTACGTAGTCCTTTGTGACAAAGCCGTGGAGGGACATTCACATCCGTGTTGTACGTAGTCCTTTGTGACAAAGCCATGGAGTGACATTCACATCCGCGTTTTACATTGTGCTTTGTGACAAAGCTGTGGAGTGACATTCACATCCGTGTTGTGCGTAGTGCTTTGTAACAAAGCTGTGGAGTGACATTCACATCCGTGTTGCACATAGTTATGCACGATAGACCTGCAATGTGTTAAAATAACAGATCACAAAAAGTGCTTAAGAATGTGCTAAAGGTTATTACTATTTAGACAAAATAAAAAATTGCATTTAAGAAAACTGAAACACAAATTATTACTTTATGATTCTAGACATTTGAAGCAATTCTAACCATTTTAAAATATTAACTAATTATTAAAGTAGGTGGTGACTTACATTTACTGGTGACAACTTTGTCTTGAAAATACAACTAGTGACTGTTAAATTGTGACAAAATAGTCAAAGCAATGCAAGTATCACCAAATGGCATGATCAGCATAGCGGCAACAAAAATCGTAACTACGTGTAGAAACAACTGTGATTGATAGGTGGCGTATACTACTAAAGCTTAGTTCACATGACCAAGGCTGGCTTCGTTTTAAACACTCAGGAAATGCACTTTTGTAAAAATGCGAAAATAAAACAAATAATTATAGAATAAATTATAGAATTGCTAGATTAAATTGCTTGACACCAACAATTAGACTTATGGTAACGTAGAATCAATCCCCTAATTGTCACAAAAACATCTAGTACGGGTCGCTCCTGATACAAGCTACACACGTGTCATTACACGCTGCT
Source organism: Tubiluchus corallicola (assembly GCA_030141605.1). Taxonomy (NCBI): domain Eukaryota; kingdom Metazoa; phylum Priapulida; class Priapulimorpha; order Priapulimorphida; family Tubiluchidae; genus Tubiluchus; species Tubiluchus corallicola. Next base: position 42,167 of record JAQGDQ010000932.1, read on the forward strand.
TGGTTCCTCTGATGTACTGATGTAAACAAAGTGACGCTCCGGCAACTAGTGGTCAGCTCTCGAAACAACAGACTTTTCCGTAGTATGCGTGACTTTTTAAGGGTCCAGATTTGTCCAATTTTCTGATACCTGTAAAAGTGAGGTCTGGCAAACCGAGATATGAGTGTATTTGCAACATTATAATAGTGACCATATTTTGTATTGGAGCGCATGAAGATTTCAATTAACATGTGTGAATTAATTACTAATTGCCTGTGAAACGAAGCGATCTTGCAATTTATAAATTGCAAAATGCTTCTGCTATTATAATTCTTATCTGTCTCTTCTGATTTGCTTCTTATGCGGTTAGTCTTTCTTACTGTTTTGTTTTAGGTTTGTGTGAGTCAATGTCAACAATTGGTGTCTGGCTAGTTATGCCACTTGTGTAAGAAAACTTTGTATGTGATTCAGAAAATTTGAGGCAATAAACGATTTTTAGGATAAAGCTGTAATAAAGATTATAAAAAATTAGAACAATTACCTAAAAGCGCTAGATCTGAAAAATCTAGGAAAATCTTTGACATGTGTCTCTTATCAGTTACTAGGCAACCAGTTGTTCATTTCAATTCATGCCATCTGCGAAATGGAGAAGTCTAGATGAAATCTGTAGGGTAGACACCTGCAATATATGGGCCGAGATAAAAAACCACCGACCAAAACAGGAGCCGAAATGTGAAAATTAATGCAAATGGCTTTACCGCTCAAGTTGTAGCATTAAGTAACTCAGAAACCAGAAATTAGTTGCTAGTATCATGCACATTGGTTAGTCATGCTTGAGCGTAATAGTCTACAAGTATTGACATGAGTTTACCACACCTGACCAGGTATAGTCAGACGTAAACACGACCACGGGTTTATGCTCGCAGATCTGAATTCATTCAGTCTTGTTTCTGCTTACTTTTGTCTGAACATAAATTTGTAATACCACTAGATGGACGATCGAATAAGATAATTTTTATACAAAAAACATGTGTGACTATTTTGTCTCAATGAGCTGTCAAAATCTGAACAGCAGATGGAGAGATCAATGTTTATTGCAATTCAACAGAAAATGATGGTGGCAACAACAAATGCACAAAGCTGGACTTCTTGCTAATTCTTCATATGGTGTTTCACTAAATTTTTAATGCTTGTGGCATGATAGATTGCTAATTTGTTTCAAGGCGCGTAAGCTTGTTCAACTGAAAATTGTGTCGCTTTCTAAATAAATTACAGGTTCGTTGTAACAATGATAGTGACAGTTCTTAACAAATGATGTTCTTTTACAATTATAGGATATTTTACAGCATGTCACTAAAACTAACACTCTGGAATGAACAGTAAGCAACAATAATGACATCATAATTGGAAGAATCAGTTTTAACATGTTTCAAAAGCTTTTTGGATTAAAGTTGCTTGTTATTAAACAAAAACCCTGAATTATTATTATTTATTTTGCCGTAATTATTATAATCATTTCAACCAATTTAACTTATTACCGCCTCTGATATTTAGAGTCTGGAATTAATAGTAAGCAATAATAAGGACATCATAATTGGAAGAATCAGTTTTAACATGTTTCAAACGTTTTTTTGGATTAAAGTTGCTTGTTATTAAACAAAAACCATGAATTATTATTAATTATTTTGCCGTAATTATTATAATCATGTCAACCAATTTAACTTATTACCGCCTCTGATATTTAGAGTCTGGAATTAATAGTAAGCAACAATAATGACATCATAATTGGAAGAATCAGTTTTAACATGTTTCAAACGTTTTTTGGATTAAAGTTGCTTGTTATTAAACAAAAACCATGAATTATTATTAATTATTTTGCCGTAATTATTATAATCATTTCAACCAATTAAACTTATAACCGCCTCTGATATTTAGAGTCTATGGTCTCAGCCCCAGGTACATTTGCAAAGTTTATATATTTTGCCAACAGGTGGCATAATGAGCTGCTAGCTAGAATTCACGAGGACGGCAGTATTACCCGCATTGCTAAATTAAATTGTGACCAGTGTTTGTGTGTTTCACGAAATTAGGATTTGATTTCCAGTTTTTATTTAAGTACAGAACTTTTATGGGTAAGATGCTAGCAGTACATACTAATAATGGCAGCCTCTTAAGATGTGTCAGCGTGCACTGGGTATGGAGTGTGAAAAAGGCGGCAAACGTACTTATAAAAAAGTTATATTAACTGATGAAAAGAATTTGTGGTAGTCAAAACTTAAGTGAATGTATGCAATATAGAAAGAAGATGAACAAACACATTAAGGTGGTAAAGGACAATTAAAAGATGCGCATTTGAAAAGAGAGTTTGCACCTTTAGGTGCCACTCATTATCAGGCCCTAGCTTAAATTGGGGCAAAAGCTCTAGTCGAGAATCGCATTTTACTGTGGTGCTTTTGGAACATACCGAAAAAGTAAAGCTGTGAGACAGATGTAAACAAAACTTGCAGCATTGCTGACTAATTTGAGTCTTCATACTTTCGGACAAATGATAGGTCAAGAATAGGACTGAAAGAACATGCTTACAGTCTTCGTAACTGTTAATGAAATAATAATAGCAAAAGTTGGGGCGCTATTACACTTTCGCACCGCCTAGCTTTTTATAGGTTATTACTCGTTTTCAGGCTCGTAAGTCATCATTCTATTATTCTTACGTCATCAGTGAATGTTTCCGCTAATCTAATTGTAATTTAATAATATATTTAGGTATAATTACCAATAATTACGCTGTATTCACAGTTCTACGCCTATACAGGGCGTATCGCCATCTTGTTTGTGTGTGTAGTCACGTGACAAATTTCGTACTAGTTTATGCATTATCAGGGCCTAGCTTAAAAGGCACATGACACACTTTCATCTTCACCGCATTTACGAAATAAAGAAAAAACCTTTACTTTTTTTATAATCTCATAGTAATAATACTACAGTAATAAATAAAATTAATGATAAATAACTGTAGTGTTCCAAAATAATTTCCCGCGGTACGATACAAACTTCCGTAGCTGCAACCCTAATAATCATAAATTATGCGAAGAAACCAAAAATACAGGTTAAGGGCCACATACGTCACTGCGCGAGAGCGATTGCGCATCAGTGATGTAAACACGGTTATTCACGTGCAGCTTTTAATGGCGGCTATAGGTAAGTAATGCATGATTTTAATCTGGACTTATAAAGCGCAAGAAGCAATAATATTATGGGAATATGGTGTATATTACGCCTGTTGGTCTGCTTTCTGGCCTGCAGGCGTGAAAACAACCAATAGGCCAGGAAAAGCTAGGCGGTGCGAAAGTGTAATAGCGCCAAAGTTGGCAGTAAAATATTTTGTTCAAGTCTGGTTGGACCTATGCTTAATATCTTCCTGGTGGGTACGTGTATTTACCTGTTATCTGTGACAGGTAAAAATGAAGCCTACACTTTCATATCTTCAATGTTTATGAAATTTGGAAACGCAACGACCAGCATACAAATAATTCATATGAAACCAAAATAAATTCTATGGTTTCTGTTTTACATGAGTATTTTTGCAAGCAAGTTGATAAACATTTTGCTTTGCACTTCGACGGCAACTGTGCGTTACATCGAATGTAGATCTGTCCTGCACTTGTATTGGCAGAGGCTGTTTTAGCACAAAGGTAGTTTTTGTTCCACCGGGGGCGTGTGCTCACAGAATGCAACAGCAGCGCTGACCAGCGAGCAGCACTCTGAGCAGACTCGATTTTACACTTGCCTAATAGCCAGGGATGTTACCAAAACTCGATTTATAAACCAAAATTTATCAAACATAAGAAACCAAACAGAAACATTTTTGCAAGAAACTAGTATTAAAACTGAAAAAAGAAAATCCTAAAATAAGTGAAATATCTTGTTTTGTTTGTTTGCTGTGATACAAAATTACTGATAAAAAACACAATGATGTTTTATAGTAAAGAACCGCAAGTTTGATGGAGTGACTTACGTTAGAAAATGTGTTATAATGTTTTTGAATTTAAGTTTCCTTAATGATTAACGTTTAAAGATTGTAATGGTTCGTTAAAATAAAGAATTTTTATTTTGTAAATATTTTGTTATCTATATTTCATAAATTATAAAATTAAAATGATTATGCTGAAATAAATTCAAGCGTGGTCTAAGATTTCGGTTGATTGGCCCTAAAACTTCACAGTGGTCAACACTGAAGATTTGCCTGATTGCTGTGAAGAGCACATAACAAACTGTTACGTAAATGAAATTTTCGCTTTATTTGAACTATTTTAGCCAAAATTTTGCAGCGGTTTTTGACACCTAGGAGGAAAGAAAAGGTTAATTGGATAAATACTAGTAAAACCTCGGAAAATGCTACCGAAAATTACCGGAAACTTCCGCTACGAAACTTAATAAATTTCGTCGAAACCAAAACTTAACCGAAAGTGCAATTATCAACAAACTGAACCGAAAATTTCGATTCGGTAACATCCTTGCTAACAGCCACTCCGCTTATCAGTTAGTGAAGCTGAAACTCTAATATTAAAAAGAGACAGTGAAATTGTTTTGGACAATAGTTCGTTTGACATGATAGTTTACTTTAGATGATGGTTCGTGAGTATTACAGAAGTCGTGAGAAATACCTTCCAAAAGTCTATTTTATGGCATTTATCGTAGTGATGATTTTAGTGCTTCAAACAGTTATAATTTCATGCTATACGTGGTATATAGTACATAGTATATTAAGTATATAATCAGGTATTTGTATTTGGCTAAGATAAAATAAGAATGCCAACAATTAATTCGCACACAAAAGTTACACATTCGCACATCAAATTCAGGGACGAGAATTTTCCTCGCATACGCGGAATTCCGAGTTTTTGGAAGACCAATAGTGCCATTTTTGTAAATCGTGTAAATTCGTTGAGAAAATTTTTCGGGGTTGAACCTTGTTTTCATCGAAATCGTAACCGAAACTTTCAGTAGCATTTTTTCAAGGTATTTATCTGACTTACCTTTCATCTCCTAGATGTTAAAAAGCGCTGAAAAATTTTGGCTAAAATAGTTCAAATAAAGCGTAAATTTCGTTTATTTGATAATCTGTACGATTTGTAGCATGCATTTTACGGCAATGTGGCATATCTTCATTGCTGGTAAATGTGATGCTTTGAGGCCTCCAGACACAAACAACCAAAATACCACAGCGTAATTTGAATAAAAGCAAGTTTAATTTTATAATTTATGAAATATAGGCAACAAAATATATGCAAAATAAAATTTGTTAATTTTTTGAAGCTTCACGATCATATGTATCATGTATCCTTGATAGTTGGGTATTTTAAATTATGCATGAAACAAGGTAATTGATATTTTAAGTCCACTTAGAGGCTCACTAGGGTCACAAAATTGCAATTTGTTGATGCCCCCAAACTTTCGGCCTGTTTCAGAGTTTTTTGCAATTTTTCATTCTCATCCCTGCAAATTCATAAAAATCATCTGGGAAATCTTCTGGCTAGCCATCTCACGCGTAACATCGCCAGATCGTGTTTGTGTTAATAGAGGAAACCTTTCCACAAATGTACTACTATTCGATACAAGCTTGCTCTAAACAGTTTCCCATATTTCTCATGGAAAATGCAAAAACAAAGTGAAAGTCGGAATGCAAATTGTATGATAAATAAAATTCCGGGAAGATTAAAGTCGCGAAAGGCTGAAAAACTGCTTGGTTTTGTCGGAAAGTAGCAAGTGAGGAACATTTCATCTCTGGTACGCATAAAATTTGCGGAGAAGTCGGAAATTAGGCCATTTCCATTTTTCATGGCCATTTCTGTTTTAGTCGGCCATTTTCTTGAATTCCGCCCATTTTCCGTTATCCTTACACAAATATTTGTCATCGCGAAGAAATTAACCCGGAAACCATTGAGCTCCTCAAATTCACTGCTATACTATGCCTTACATATCACCTGCATGTTTGCATACATATTTGCAGTTCATAGGCCAGTATTTCGCAGGCCAGCGACCAATCAGAAAGTAACACGTTGTTGATTTAAGGCTGATTTAAGGCTATTTCTTCACTAAAGTTCTAGTTTTGAGTTTGGCATGTTGTTACTCGTTACATGACACAGCAGAATGTTGTACCTTCTTAGCAAGTGATAGTTTAGGCCAACAGAGGTAGGAGGTATGATGTGCCTATATTAAGCTACTTAATTTTTCATTATTCTCTGAGATTGTCTATAATCGGGTTGTGATTTTGAAGAATGGACGCGGCTAAAGCAGGGATGAGAACTTTTCGCGGATACGAGGAATTCCGAGTTTTTGGAAGACCAGTAGGGCCATTTTTGTAAATCGCGTAAATTCGTTGAGAAATTTTTTTTACGGACCCAGTACATTATTTCACAAGCTGACTGCTAGTTGGCAGGCCGTCACTTTGTTTACATCAGTGTAACCACGTGTGTATCTCCATGTATAAAAAGATATTATCAATTGTGCATAGTTATTTGAGTCAATTGCAGACAGTTTTTATATACTTTTGCATAGGAGCGGCCAGTACTTAGGCGTTTTTGAGACAATTTGGTATCGTGTATCCTTGATAGTTGGATATTTTGAATTATGCATGAAACAAGGTAATTGATATTTTAAGTCCACTTAGAGGTTATGCATGAAACAAGGTAATTGATATTTTAAGTCCACTTAAAGGTTCTCTGTGGCTTGCGCAGCCCCGAAACCCCCGGCCTGTTTCAGAGTTTTTTGCAATTTGTCATTCTCATCCCTGGGCTAAAGTGTTTCCACTGCAGTGGAAAAAGCTTGGACAACCTTTAATTATTGGTTTTGATGATGGATTTGTTGCAGCAGGAAGAACAGGTAATAGATATTATCATGCTGCATTGTGGGATGTCCGATGCTGCGATAATTTTAGTGTGCGGATCGTTGCTAGGATACCACCGGAATTTTCTATCTTCGTCGTAAAACTATGACTGATTGTGACGCACTGTTTCAGATAGAGACAGGTTCATTGACGACGAACTTGCAGAAGTGAGAGAAAAATGCACGGAAAAGATCGACAGCACAAGCGTTGAAGCTTGCGTTCCCGCTATGGTCAGAGTACGAATCAGGTAGCTGTTTTACGCTACTCACGTTAAAAAATCAACTAATGCTAACATGTAAAATCGTATATATTAATTCTATTGGTATGTTATATATATTAAATATATATATATATAAGATTCGAGGCTACAGCTCACACCGGGCCCACCGGAAGGAATGGGGGGGGGGCAAAAAACGTCCAGAAATGGCCGTTTTTTTGCAAAAGATACCACTGAGATCTGAAGAACGGGAACGGGTCATGGGTGGTGCTGGCTATGGATAGATAGCCCGTTCAGCAGTGGGTCCAGTAGGTGTATTTAGAATTCGCGAGAGGGCGAATTCGCGTCCCGTAATGGGCATTTTCCCGGACCCAACTCCGGCTTTTTCGAAATTTTGGTCAAACAGCCTGCAGAATTTAAAATAATAAGCAATTCAATTCCATTCGTTTGTTTGTCTGAGTCTTGTGATCATATCACATTACAATATATGCTGCTTTAATACATTAGGGATGCAGAGAAACAGGGCGGTGAAAAATCTCATGGTTGCTGAGTTGCTCCACCCCTAACTTAAACATAACTGTAAATTGTAGTGGCAGAAAAATAAGTAAAATTTGTGAAGAAGTTGTTTTAATATTATATACTAATTGAAAAACAGTGTACGCACACACACACACACACACACACTACCACACCCATGCACACGCATACACACATGCAAGCATGCACGCACGCACACACTCACACACACACAGAAGCATGCACGTGCACACACACAAGCATGCATGTGCACACACACACGTGCGCGCGCACGCACACACATACAAGCATGCATCCACACACACACACACAAGCATGCATATATATATATTTTAGCTCTTCCTTAAAGAATTAAAATCGATAATAATATAATTGTTAGCAATCGCTAGTCATGCTCTATAGTTTACAGTGTACAGTTAAGTAAAATATACAAGAAAAAAGGTAAATTCAGCCAAGCTGTATAAGATTTTTTTAGACTAACATCTGTAACGTATTTCATACCGTCAATGTAAAAGTTTAATAAACCAAATTTAATAAGTCAATGAGCAAAGATTTTGGAGAATTCGAATCGTTGAAATCTTTGAATATATGCGTGCTTGCAAACCAAAATCGTCCATATGTTGGCAAAGTTAAAACTACGTAATGATGCACGCATTTTATGTAATGATGCAGTGCAAGCAAAGAGAATGCTTCAAGGTAGAATGCACCAAAAATTTGGTTAAATGTCAATTTTATATTTTTTTATAAAACACAGCGCTAAATATATTGATCTTTAATATTCCAACATCAGATTGTTAGCAAAATGTTCAAAAAATACTTAAAAATCTAATTTCTCAACTTTTTTGTCTGGAAACTAGTACTACAATTGAGAAAAACTTGTATTTTCAAACTCCGGTAGCACCTCGGGGAAGCAGCCATTTTGCTTCGGGTTTTTTCTGTTGCGAAAAAGTAGTATCTCTTATTTGTAGGGCTTCGGATCTAACACTCGAATTCGATTCGGGCGAGTTTTTTTTAATTCAGATGCCATTCGGGACTAAGATAGTGAATTCGAATGATTCATTATTTCAACTACATGCAGTCAAATCCTCGTTATACAGCCCCCCCCCCCCCCATAATGCCAGCCTCGTTTCATGCCCAAGCTTTTGGCGAAACAAAATGTCTATATTTGCATTTTCATGTATTTGTTACTATTAATTATTATTAATGCACCTCGTTTTTGTTAAGTCCCTGAGTGTGGTGCTATAAAGACGTTTGATTGTATACCTCTTTATCATTAAACCGTTTGAAGCAGTCCTATTTATAACAACTTCTCTGCGCAATTTAAAGTGTAAAATCGAGAAATATTCCAAGCTGTTTTAAGACTGTCTTTTATTAGTGAGTCAGGAAGCTTTGATGATTTGGAAATCTTTAAAACTGAATTTGATTTGAAGAGAGAGGAGAGAGAGAGGGGGAGGGAGAGAGAGGGTGGAGGGAGAGAGAGAGATTGAGAGAGAGAGAGAGAGAGAGAGAGCTGGAGGGAGGGTTTGAGAGGGGGAGGGGGTTGAGATTGAGAGAGAGAGAGGAGGGAGGGAGGAATTGAGAGAGAGAGAGAGGGAGGGAGGGATTGCAAGAGAGAGGGAGGGAGGGATTGAGAGGGAGAGTGAGGGAGGAATTGAGAGAGAGACAGAGGGAGGGATTGCGAGAGAGAGGGAGGGAGGGAGTGAGAGAGAGGGGGAGAGATTGAGAGAGAGAGGGGGGAGGGAGGAATTGAGAGAGAGAGAGAGAATGCTTACTACTACTAATAATAGTATTGATATTGATGAGCTTTTTGAAGGTAAAGATTTGAGTAAAAGTTTTTAAGTGTCATTTCAGAAAAACCAAACACAAAGATCTCACTGTCTGCATCCAGTTTACTGAACAATATCCCAAGGAACATCTCGTCGTGGAACTGAAGAGCAAAACACTTCCAGACAAATTTCTGGATGGACTATCTAGGTTGTGTGAGAAGGAAGCTGCTGATAAGCACCTGGGCAGGCGGCAGGTAAAATCATTATAAACTTTTGTGTTCAACTGAGTACAATGTAGGTAGCAGTGATGATGATGATGATGATGATGATAAAGATGGATGGTGGTTACGATGATAAAAATGGTTGGTGATTATGATGATGACTGGATGATAAAGATGGATGTTGATTATGATGATAAAGATGGATGCTGATTATGATGATAAACATGGATGGTGATTCTGATAATGATTAAGACAGTAAAGATGGATGATGATGATGATTATGATGAGAAAGGTGGATGGTGTTTACGATGATAAAGATGGATACTGATTACGACGATTATTAAGACGATAAAGGTTAATGGTGGTGATGATTATGATGATAAAGATGGATGGTGGTTACGATGATAAAGATGGTTAGTGATTATGATGATGATTGGATGATAAAGATGGATGGTGATTATGATGATGATCATGATGGTGATGGGTGTGGTGGATGTGATGATGGTAATGATATTGATGCTGCTGCTGCTGCTAACGATGATGATGATGATGATGACAATGTGTTGGAGGCAGCTGTAAGGATGGTACACTCAATAAAAATATAAAAAACGAGATACCAGGTATTTTTGTGTATGTATATGTGTAAGATATGTTTTTGACAAATATAGTTCGAAATCCGCTTGGCTGTGTACGTGAAAATAACGGGTATGGTGGTTTGGAGAACTATGTATGCCAATTTTCATGCTTCTTTCATTTTTTGCACAAATGTAATTATTTAACTTATTGAAATATTGAAAGGAAACATACTATTTTTTCAAGAATGACTTACGTGAAAGAATTATTACCTCACAAACACAATTTCGCGTTCGCGCCACTAGTTCTTCCCTGTTACATGTGTTTCGCCATTCTCTATTTAGACGGGCACTAGCGCCTGCATTTTGGAAACGTATTGTACAAAAAACAGGTGCTGTACCTCTCAGTTCAGATGTGTTAGTTTATGACGCACATTCGACAGCTGATGTGTGAGCACAGCAGTAAATCTGGAATTCGAATTTTTATCTTAAAACTTGTCTAGTTTTAGTACAACACGCTGAATATCTCACAGTAACACTGTACTGCAATTTTCGCTTTTGCAAACACGTGCTACTCGCTCGTGGAATATTTTTGCTGTTCAAAATTATGTTAGTTTGTGATGTCATAAATAGTTGGATTTGCCTGGCATTAATTAAGATTTTAATCTAGAACTTGTATATCGGAAACACTTTTGCAGTATTAATTGTGTTAGAATGTATACTTTTTATCGAACTTAAAAATGGGGTAGTATATGAAAAATCATCCTGTCTTCCTTTAAACAGCAGACTATAGTGTCATATTTGAGTGTGGCTTCTTGTTACAAGTGATTATTATGTAAATAAATAAATATTATTATGTAGATAAATAAATAATAAATAAATTTTATTTTATTCGAGCCAATATTGTTGTTGGTTAAAAACTGGATTAGTTGAAGCCCTTGCGGTCACACCTGTGTTCTCTACTGTTACACCTTTATCGTATGCAAACTAGCGTTTTTAGTCATGTATATGCAGTCATACCTCGGTTTTCGACCATAATTCATTCCTAAAAAGTGTTTGAAAACCGATTTGGTTGAGAACCGAATCATTTATTCCCATAAGAAATAATTTAAAAGCAAATAATCCGTTCTCAAGCACCAAATGAACTGTAAAGTATTATTAAAACGAAATATAATAATGCAACGATGTTTATTCAAACAGTAGATGTGATATTATTGATAAGAAAAACATAATAGAATTCCTTAGAAAGAAAAACATAATTATTCCTGCATGAAAAAACCTTACGTGTTGGTAGCAATGTGATGGTATACGTAAGCAAGAGCAGAAACACGTGTGTGACTACTCTCGGGCGTGGTTGGGTACGCTCGGCTCTACTCGGCTCGCTGCGCATGCTTGGCAGTTGGTCGAGTACCGAAATTCTAATCGAGACAATTTCAACTCGAAGTTTGTGGTCGAAAACTGATTTGTGCGAGTACTGAGACGTTCAAAAATCGAGGTATGACTGTATATGTAATATAGCGTATGTATAATGTACTAAGGTATGACTCTATATGTAGCATAATATAATGTACAGCATGCAAAAGTAAATATATATATTTGCTAAAATTCAAAGTTGTTTATATTAATATACAGTTATACTGTAGCAAAATAGGTAAACAGTAAGTTTATATGCATCTTTATAGCTTACTACTATTCATTTTATTATGTTTTTTTAGGGGCGTATTCAATTCTAAATATTAAACATTTTTCTTTTTAAAATTTTTGCACTATTTCATTTAATTTTTATACTATATTACACTAATTATTTCTATGCACTGTACAACTACAATATACTATAAAGTTTAACATTAGAATAATGGCAACCTGTAGAGGACTGTATAGACGTATGTTTCCCTCGCATTTGGCATTTTTTGTTGCATCTTGATGTAATACCGATACTGTACTGTCCATGTGTGCGAAATGAAATGATTCTTGTTCCTATTCTTGGTACTCTATGACTCTATGCTTTCAGGTTTTGCTCGCAATTAAATTCATACGGAATTTCATCGAAGAAAATCCGCTGTGCGTCTGCAGCGGAGAGATTAGCCGTTTAAAAAAGTTGCTGACCGACACGGACGAGTGTAAATTAAAGCAAAAATCGGGAACGGTCATTCTCAAGTTATTTCAAGGTGCTTACTGCTTAGACGTGCGGATAGGAATACCGGACGACTATCCGCTAGAACCTATAGGGTGAGTAATGAGGACGAGATTAACAGCTGCGAAGCAATAATCTTGGTTGAACTCATAACCAGGACGGCTTGAGTACGTTGACAGGTGTGGTAGGACCAGAACGTAGGTAATTCTTAAGAAAGTCTTCAGCAGTGCAATCGTTATGCAGATGGCCGTCGACTTGAGACCACAGTTTCGCTTATAAAACGACTTAGTTGGAACCGCATGGTCAAGCGTGCGCCCTCTACACGGGGAAGACATTGTGTTTACCACGTATTAAGTGTGGTGCCACCTATGATTAATTTATCAAAACATATAGTGATTTAAAGTTATTTTGTTTGAAAAAATAGAAATAAAATACTATTAATAGTTGGTTTTGTATAATGAACTAATTAGGTTGTGCTCGGGTCGCAAAGTCAGAGACTTGCAAGTCACATAGGTCGTGAGTCATCAGATACCCGTACATCATATCTTGAGTGAGCAATTGGCCCATTGGCAAATTCTGCGATGCTGATGCGGCTCAGCTACAATTGTCTGTGTAGTACAGTCGACCCTCGTTAAACCGGACCCCGTTAGCCCGGATATCGGATAAGACGCACGTCATCCGTGGTAAAGGAAACTGACCGGTTTCCGACCGAGCCGGAGCGCTAAACACAACACGGCCTGCCAACTCACCACGAGCCATTGACGGGCCGAACCGGCTCGAGGTACCGCCCAGGCTGCTACGATTCTCGCCAAAATTCAGTTTGCTTACCCCATCGAAAGCACTCGCTAATTTCTTTATCCTCACAGATTAACTATTTTAAAGTAATATACAGTATAGTATATAGTGCACTGTATATAGGCCTTATTAAGGTGATTATTCCTGTATAATATAGACTATATATAGCATATCAGATGAATCGGACAATCAGCTAAACCGGACCACCCACCCACCCCCCAATTAGTCTGGTTTAATGAGGGTTGACTGTAGTTAGAACCGGACACTAAATCACCTGTCTATGACACACTGATAAGGTGCACAAGCTGGCAGCCAAATGTGAGAACTTTAACGTTCAATTCAAGCCTTCAATTCAAATAAGCCTTTTCGCAGTTTCGTTGCTGTAGGTCAAAGGTTAAGCAGTAAACGTACGGTCAAAGGTTAAGCGGTCAAAGGTAGGAGGGTAAGGTACCACAAACTCAACTACAACCATCACATTATGGGGGTAAAGCGAAGCCATCTGTCGCATCAGTTCGGTAACTTCAGTTGCTTTACGTGGACTTTATTTAATTATGCATTAGTCTGTGTGTAGAGTGATTTACTAGCAGGATCTTGGTTTTGGAATAAGAAGCAATGGACTCTAAGGTTCTAGCTAACTGTTAAAACTGTTACTATTACAATAACATGGGCTGCGAGACGTTGTCAAGTGTACACAAATGCATTGTCTGGATCACTTAACGTTTGACCTTTTCATGATCGTCATAAATCGCAGGAAGTGTGAAAAGGCTTATAGACGTTAAACATGTTTGATTTGATTTGAATTCTTCTTCTCAATTTGATAGACAATCCTTAAAAAATCACTTTGCGGCCTCGTGAATCCCATTTGGCTAGCCGATGGTCATGTTATGTCTACTTACTTGCTGTACTCTGCATTAAAGGAAGACCGGACGATTGTTTAGACTCAATCTCATTTTAATTTACTGTATAAAATATATATTTTCTTACCTATAAAAGTTAACAATCGTTTCTTGTATTTGAATAATTAGCTAAGGAAGTTAATTAACGGCAACCGAACACAGCTATTGCTTACATCCGAAACTAACTACAGTTTGTGCAATGGTGGGCATCTTCCCTTGCGCATCAAACACATTTGCATAAGTGTTGCAGTATTGCTTAAATGCATGATGTCACGAAAATGGGCTTTACATCATACGACATCGCGAAACTAACGCAGCAGTTCATGATCATGCTTATCACGGTACCGCCTTCTATTTGTCGGCCGCGCCCCACATGTGACAAAATGTTGCCAATCTTAGTAGCTTCACTGAGCCGCGCCTAGCTTTGAAAGTCTAACAAAATTTGAGTATCCGAGATAATTATTATTTAATCTTAGCTTTGATTTAAAATAAGCTATTGTAGTTTTCAATATTTTAGAGCATTCTTTATTGTGAACTCGTGTTTACACAGTCATCCGGTTTTCCATTAAGGATACTAATGACTCGGCTGCAGTCACTAAAGTCACTAAATGTTACTAATGTCACTAATGTTACTAATGTATGTCACTAAATGTTACTAATGCGTGTCACTAAATTTTACTAATGTCACTAAATTTTACTAATGTCACTAAATGTTACTATTGTCACTAATGTCACTAAATGTTACTAATGTCACTAATGTTACTAATGTCACTGAAGTGAGCTGCATAAGCATCGGAATGCCAACTAAATTCTGTCTTTGTTTTACAGCATTGAATTCAAATCTTGTAATTTTCCGAACATGTTTGAACGGATGTTTAATGCGAATGCCGCAGAAATATCTCGACAGTGCATCGAGCCTCCACTGAGAAAGAAGCCAAAGTAAGTACGCGAGAGACTTTACCATTACTATTATTATTATTATTATTTCTGTTATTATTATTGTTATTATTATTTTTTATTTTATTTATATGGTAGGAGAATTAGATTATAGATGGTTTAGTATTTTTGTGTTTGTTTGTAATTAGTACATATAATTTGTGTGTGCGATTGTATGTGTGACATAAAAAGTTAAATTCAAAATTAAAATTCTGATATAATTTTTTTCGCTTTGGTAATTTCGCTTTTTATAATAATCATTTATATAATTACCAAAGCGAAAAGAATTATATCAGAATTTGAATTTTGAATTTAACTTTATTTCACGCTCACTGTTTACAGTATTATACATACAATCATACACAAATACCATTTACAAACAAACACTAAAATGTTAAACAATCTATAACCTAATTCTCTTAAATTAGCTAAACACACATTGAATTGAATTTTTGAATTTTGAAATTTGAATTTTTTGTTTAAAACGCGCCGAGTTTTAGTACAACACACTAAATATCGTACAGTAGCACTGTACTTCAGTTTTCGCTTTCGCAAACACGTGCGACACGCTCGCGGAATATTTTTGCTCTTGAAAATCACGTTAGTTTGTGATGTAATCATTAATTGGGCTTGCCCGCCGTTAATTAAGTTTTTAGTCTATTATCTGATTATCGGAAACGCTTTTCCAGTATTAATTGCGTTGAAATGTATACGGATGTGGGTGAATTTGAATGCTACACCAATTAAGAATTTTTTTGAATTTTTAATTCAACTTTTTATCCTACATTCAAGGTGTATTGTATAATCACATACAATCACGTAGTATATACATATAATCGCACACAAATTACAAGTACTCTTTACAAACAAACACAAAATACTAAACCATCTATAACCTAATTCTTCTACCATATAAATAAAATAAAAAATAATAATCATGTATATAAGATTGATCGCTATTTAGCATGTATACTTGACGTGTACCTAATATCACTGTTACACAGCTGGTTCACAATAGCGTTACTACTGTTTATTATCCTGATATACAAGCTAAACACACATTTACTTACATACAGGCTAAACACACTTTCTTACATACAGGCTAAACACACTATTACTTACATACAGGCTAGACACACATTTACTTACATACAGGCTAGACACACATTTACTTACATACAGGCTAAACACACATTTACTTACATACAGGCTAAACACACATTTACTTACATACAGGCTAAACACACATTTACTTACATACAGGCTAGACATACATTTACTTACATACAGGCCCGTGGCAATTGTTAGTATATGTAGTTTGTACTAGAGAGAAAAGAAATATATAAGAAAGTGAAAAAGGAAAAGGTAAGGTAGGTCAGCAAGAATAGGACAGCATTAAAAAAAAGTAGTTTGGAGAAAGAGGGTCATGGGAGCAGGTTCACACATCATAGCTTTAGTTTTTTGAGAGGTGATTTTATTTCATTTTTGTAAAAGTGTAATTAGTAATTATAAATGGTTGTGCTAATGGAGAGAATTTTTTATACTTATATTTATAATATTTTGCAAGCATGTTATGAAGGAGTCATTTTATATACAAGAACATTTTAAACAGTGATGCAAACTTTCCTTCTGTAATTAGACGTCATTGGCGTATTTGTTATATCGTTAATTGTTTTTTTTGTTGTGTGTCATGAGTTATTGTATTATTTGTATTAATTTTTGATGTGTATATGAACTTTGTGAAGTTTGAAATAAAATATTAAATCTAAATCTAAATTATCTTTAATATGCAATATTATTCTTTTGTGTGCTTGCAGAGACTTGCCGTTTGAACCGAAACCATCACTCTATCCCGTTGCTGAATATTTGATCCGGGATTGTGTCAAGTATTGTCCCGTACAGATCTGCGCACTGTGCAAGCAAAAGTGCTTCCCGGATGATCCAAAAGTGAGTAGAAAGCTTTACAAAAACCTGGCTTCTTGATCCGAGTTGCCTTAATCTAAGTAGAACAACAATATTTGTATAAATGCACCCCAGCAGACTCGGTTATAAAATCTGAAAAAAAATTGCACTTCCACTTGGTGTTCGAACCCAGGGCCTTCTGCTATCCAGGCAGCTCTGCTAACCGCTACACCACAGGGGTACTCGGGGCCTGAATTTTTCGTTTTATTTTGCCAGAATCTGAGCAGATTCTAGGCCATCACTTTCCAGTGAGTTAAGAATTGAAATATGTCGAATTATGGTTATTGAAACAGTAAAGATTGAATTTTACTGAAAGTGATTTATTATGAGAATTAATCACTATCAGTGCCGATGTCTTTTTCAAAATGAGACCTAAGATCTCAGAACAGTTTAGTTTACTTGCCTTTATCCAGATGCTTATAATATACACTAGTTGCCGCTTAATAGACTCACAGTTAATAGAATCAATCGCTTAATTAACTCAAAAACATCTGGAACTGGCAGCTTCTGTTCAGATATACATAAAAACTTTCGGTTATTGACTCAAATAACTCTGCATAATTGACTCAATATTTTTCTTTCGCAAGACACTTTTGTGTGACTAATAAGCTTTAATGACTTTCGTATCATTTTAATTTGGTTTTTTTTCTTATAATATACGTAGAAACAATCATGTTAAGTACCGTTTTGTTTGTAAGCAGGAACGTTCATCATAAGCTAATACGCTAGCCTAATGGTTTCTTTGACCCGCCTGTCCACTGCAATTAGCCTCGTTACCCAAGAATTTCTGGACGCTAAACATTTAATCTCTTGTCTAGTGGTTTCCTTTTGAAGCTCTCGTTGCAAATCACGTTTTCAAACTTAATCAGTTACAACCAAAGATGCAGGTACAGTAATCAGCCAGTATTCCTTCATCCAGTAATCAGCCAATAAAAATGAAGTAGTCCACTTTGAAGGATTTTTTGTAATTTTTGCAAATAAACAGACGTGTAATTTAGAAAAGTATACTTTTTAATTTATAGCTAGTTCACTTATACAAATTAATATTTCAAACTTGTATACTTGTATACCAGTAATACTACACCCATCGGTTAATAGGTTTTATATAAATTTAAGTGTACTGACATTAAATGCATTTTACTTCAATTCCAACAGCATTTTCTTAAGGAACAGTACTTTTCTTGGGAGGGAGAATCAATACTAAACTGGTGGAAAGGAATGATAGCAAAGTTAGAAGTGCAATACTCGCCCCTTCACCAACCCATGCTGTGTCGCTTTTGAAGCTCTAGCTGTCTTTGCCAGAAAGTTTGATCAGTTAGCTGTTGTTATTATGCCAGGACTGCAGGAACAGTGTAGTAAGTACGTCACAATTATAGCAAGCTGGAGCTTAGGCGAAACTACAGAGGAAGCTCCTCGCGGGTAAACACGTGCACCACCAACAGCTTAAGCACGCCAAACACTAAATATTTTATGAGAATTTGTGTATCATACAACAACAGATTTTCAACGTTTTTATCATTATGAGACCTTTGTGAGCCAACTTCTTCGTGATAAAATGGGGCAGACGATTTTGAAGGAATTTTTGTGAATTTTCCAAATAAACAGACTGATCTGATTTAGAAAAGTATACTTTTTAATTTATTGCTAATTCACTTACATAAACTTATATTTTAAAATGTATTTTTTTTAATTTTTAACTGCACATCACAAGTTAGAAGAGTTAGCATCGAAAATAAACGGCATTTGACCCCTGTGACAATACCATAACCTAGTGCAGGCATCTTTCCAACATAACTGTTTTCGTCATTTAATTAGACCGGTTCATTGTTATTGCTGAAAAGTGTCTTGTTGGCATAACTAACAGCTACAACAACGTAATTTGAATAAGTACATTAAGTGTACAAATGCTTTATCTATTAACTGTTGACCATTATCTAGGCAAATATTATAGTTATTGACTAAAGCTAAAACAGAACAATTAGCATGAATGGTGGACAAAGCACTTATCACAGACACATGCAAACAATTACAAACACGAAAAAACATCAGGTGTGACCTGGTTTCGTTCGCATCACACCTGCGTAAAGCGACATCTGTTGGCAGAAGACTTTCAGGTTCACAAAGTTAGAATGCTTTTATGACATTAACAGAGAATTGATGGGCATCGACTGCATAAAGCGACACCTGTTGGCAGAAGACAGATATGACAAAGGGACACTGAGTTTGTTAGAGTTTTATGACACTAACAGAGAATTGATGGGCGTCGACTGCATAAAGCGACACCTGTTGGCAGAAGACATCCAAATATGACAAAGGGACACTGAATTTGTTAGAGAGTTTTTATGACACTAACAGAGAATTGATGGGCGTCGACTGCATAAAGCGACATCTGTTGGCAGAAGACTTTCAGATTCTCAAAGTTAGAATGTTTTAACGGCATTAACAGAGAATTGATGGGCGTTGACTGCATAAAGCGACATCTGATGGCAGAAGACATCCAAATTTGACAAAGGGACACTGAGTTTGCTAGAGAGTTTTTATGACATTAACAGAGAATTGATGGGCGTTGACTGCATAAAGCGACATCTGATGGCAGAAGACATCCAAATTTGACAAAGGGACACTGAGTTTGCTAGAGAGTTTTTATGACATTAACAGAGAATTGATGGGCGTTGACTGCATAAAGCGACATCTGATGGCAGAAGACATCCAAATTTGACAAAGGGACACTGAGTTTGCTAGAGAGTTTTTATGACATTAACAGAGAATTGATGGGCGTCGACTGCATAAAGCGACATCTGTTGGCAGAAGACATCCATATTTGAAAAAAGGGACACTGAGTTTGCTAGAGAGTTTTTATGACACTAACAGAGAATTGATGGGCGTCGACTGCATAAAGCGACATCTGTTGGCAGAAGACTTTCAGATTCTCAAAGTTAGAATGTTTTAACGGCATTAACAGAGAATTGATGGGCGTCGACTGCATAAAGCGACATCTGTTGGCAGAAGACATCCATATTTGAAAAAAGGGACACTGAATTTGCTAGAGAGTTTTTATGACATTAACAGAGAATTGATGGGCGTTGACTGCATAAAGCGACATCTGATGGCAGAAGACATCCAAATTTGACAAAGGGACACTGAGTTTGCTAGAGAGTTTTTATGACATTAACAGAGAATTGATGGGCGTCGACTGCATAAAGCGACATCTGTTGGCAGAAGACATCCATATTTGAAAAAAGGGACACTGAGTTTGCTAGAGAGTTTTTATGACACTAACAGAGAATTGATGGGCGTCGACTGCATAAAGCGACATCTGTTGGCAGAAGACTTTCAGATTCTCAAAGTTAGAATGTTTTAACGGCATTAACAGACAATTGATGGGCGTCGACTGCATAAAGCGACATCTGTTGGCAGAAGACATCCATATTTGAAAAAAGGGACACTGAATTTGCTAGAGAGTTTTTATGACATTAACAGAGAATTGATGGGCGTCGACTACATAAAGCGACACCTGTTGGCAGAAGACATCCATATTTGAAAAAAGGGACACTGAATTTGCTAGAGAGTTTTTATGACATTAACAGAGAATTGATGGGCGTCGACTGCATAAAGCGACATCTGTTGGCAGAAGACATCCATATTTGAAAAAAGGGACACTGAATTTGCTAGAGAGTTTTTATGACATTAACAGAGAATTGATGGGCGTCGACTGCATAAAGCGACATCTTATTGCACTTCAGTTCTTATTGTTTATCGAAATCGTATCGCAAATCCTTATCGTTTATCGAAATCGTATCGCAAATCCTTATCGTTTATCGAAATCGTATCGCAAATCCTTATCGTTTATCGAAATTGTATCGCACGTCTTTATCGTTTATCGAAATTGTATCGCAATTCTTGTATCAATTCTTATTGCTACTAGAAACGTTTAAAACAAGATTCCTTAAAGATGTCGAAGTGGCTAAAAGAAGAAGGTTTAAACATGACTGCTCTCCACAACGTAACGTATATGAATGAAAGTGACATTTTTACTCGGAACACTGGTATCAGTAACCCCGGTACCACAATCATTTGCATCATCAAAGTTGTGTTCAACCTGCTCGGTGTTTATGTCACTGTTTCAAATTTGCTAGTCGTCGTCGCTGTCATTAAATATAGGAACTTGCAGAGTATTTCAAACTGGTTGGTGCTTAGCTTGGCATTGGCGGACGCAATTGTCGGCATAGCGGTAGTTCTGTTTTCTGTCGTGATGTTACAGAATGACTCTCCTGTTCCGATCCGTGCTTGTTTACTCGTGAATGTTTTATTGTTGATGTGCTCTTGTTGTTCCATGGTAACTATTGCCTCGATTTCGGTCGAACGTTACATTGCCGTAGCGCATCCGTTTCTCTATCCACGAGTTATCCAATCTCGACGTGTTTTTGCCGCGATCGTTACGACGTGGATATATTCCATTTCCTACGCACTGATGTCTCTGTATAATCATCGTATAACAAGTCCACGCGTCTGTTGTTCGCTTCATAATATGATGGATCCCGCATACTTCAGATTTGCCAGCTTCACCGGCTTCATGTTGATGGCAATGCTCGCCGCTGCCTACGCCAGAATCATGCTAATTGCAAGACGCCACCAACGGCAGATTCAATCAAGTTTGCAACAGCCAAGTTCTCAACTTCTGCAGAATATCAAAGCTGCAAAGATAATGCTCATCATTACCGGGACAGTTGTCATTTGCTGGACACCCGTTAATATAAGTTTCTTGTTTTTGGTGAAATCAGTGCGTGGAAAGGAATATTTATATGTGGAAGTTTTCTGCTATGTATTGGCTTGTATAAACTCGATGGCTAATCCACTAATTTACGCTTGGAAACACGAAAATTTTAAGACAGCTTTCACGCACATATTGAAGTGCAAAAAGGGACGACCGCGTTTCAGCTCTTGGTGACTCGGCTTTTTTCTTTCCTCGTTGGGAAAATTAGCAATCTTTAATTTTGCCAATTAACATTAAAATAAATTGTATATATTGTATACATATACATATACATGCATATATACATATATACATACATACATATATATATATATATATATATATATATATATATATATATATATATATATATATACGTGTGCTTGCATAGCAAAATCGTCCATAAGTCGACAAATTTTAAGACAGCTTTCACACACATATTGAAGTGTTGAAGTGCAAAAAGGGACGACCACGTTTCAGCTCTTGGTGACTCTGGAACGCATTAGCGTTGTTAAGCGACGACTTACTATAGTTTTGCTTGAACGCAGAGCCATGGAGTTGGTTCATGAAACTCTGATTCTTAGAATTTTAGAGGATCCAATTCCGACTCCTAAAGTTTTAGATCCAACTCGGACTCCCAAAGTTTTAGATCCAACTTCTACTCCTGCCTTTAAGTAATAGTTTGTAGTACTCTCAATATTTAGCTACAGTGGCATTTCATCACTACTTTTTATGCTCAAAAAACAATCTAGTTGCATAGACACCAATAAAAACGCGTCCCAAAATGGGACATTTAGCACAGATGGGTTAAAAGTTAAAAGCAACTGGCGTTTGAGTTTGTCTATTTCTTACCTTCTCCTCTAACAGTAAATGTACTCCCGAGTCCCAACTCCATCTCCTTTAGCAATAAGTTTACTCCTGAGTCGCGACTCCGACTCCAAAACCCGAAGTTATGACAAAACTGATTCCTCTAACAATAAGTGTATTCCCGAGTACCGACTCCTACTCCATAACCGTAAGTTATAACAACAATGACTCCTTTAACAATAAGTTTACTCCCGAGTCTGACTCCGACTCCATAAGTTATAACAGCACCGACTCCTTTAGCAATAAGTGTACTCCAGAGTCCTGACTCCATCTCCTTTAGCAATAATTTTACTCCCAAGTCTCGACTCTGACTCCTTTTACAATAAGTTTACCGCCACCTCCGACTGCGACTCCGCAGTTCTGATTGTTGGGTTAGTTATTTAATGATAAATAGATAATGATGTATCGTCGTTTTTCAGAATGTGATAACGGATACAATGGCTGCTAAATATGTTGAAAGAGTGTACTGTGGACATTTATTTCACTTTGGTTGCATGGATGCTTACATGAAAGTGCCACCGTTCGTAGGTGAGGCTCATTGCAGCTCAAAATGTGTACTTGTAAACCTAAAACGCCCATAAGTCGGCATCGTTAAAACTAAAAAGTTATGATGCTTCGAAGAAGAATACACCAAAAAAATTTTCAAATATGAAATGTTTGTTTTTTAGAAAGAGAATTGGTAAATATATTGAACTTTTAAATTTTACCATGAAATTGTCAAGAAAATGTCCAAAATATGCTAAAAATTTAATTTTATAACCCCATGCTCACTTTTCTAAATAGAAACTAGTAATGCAATTGTAAAAAACTTGTATTTTCAAACTCTGATAGTAGCCCATGGAAGCAGCCATTTTGCTTCTGGTTTCTTCTGTTGGGTATACATAACTTCTATGTGTTCTTGCAAAGTTCGTGGCAACCAACGTTTGTGCAGTTGCTAAGTGTTTTGTAGAAACGTGACAAAAAACAATGGCTGACTTTAACAGCATCTTTCTTAAGATTATGTTTTTCAGTGTGCAGCCTGCACCTCAACTTCAACATGGATTATCTCAGCTTAGAAATAACATAGAGTGATGAATTTGGTATCAAAGTGATCCTCGCTAAATGGAGATTCAAGATATATGAACTGCTAGAAAAGATTAATTCGCCGACTTATGGACGATTTTGATACGCAAACACACAAATGCCTCCCGTGTTTTTGTGTGTTGTTGTATATGTTTTTATATATACAATATATTTGTATATGTTTTTAGCAAATATGTTCTCTAGTATATAAATTTACAGAGCACAAATCCGGGTTTTTGGAAATGGGGCGGTTTGTTACCCCATGAGTGCCAAATGTAGAACCAGGGCTGGATTATGACCCTTTAGTCTCCTAGGCTAATGAAATTCTGGGGGTCCTTCAGATGAAGCCACTCTCTAACTTCCCCGCACGAAGCCACTCTCTATCTTCCCCGCACGAAGCCACTCTCTCTAACTTCCCCGCACTTGTTTCGAATATTTTTACTCCTGATGTATTTTAGCGACATTTGCATTTCTTAAAGTAAACTTATTGCACATTCTTTATATAAACTAGAATAGCTATTTTTTCCTTACCAATAAAAATATTCTTCAAAAAATGCCACTGTTTTACTATTTATTCAAACGAAATTAGCACACAATTTAACGCAACCATAGTGAAAAAACAGATTATCACAAAATGTTACAAAAGCTTGAGGTTCCCCAAGTCTTGTGGCCCTGTGTAGAACCCAAGAAAGATGTTTAGTGTTGGAGGCTTTTAAATGGCATTTTCATCGTCATTTATACCACCCGAAAAGGGTGATGTTTGCACTACTTCTAATTTAAAAAAATATATCAGAAATGTCGAAAAACAAAAGTTAATTTAAACTGTGTTTTAAAATAGTCGGCCTACACAAGCTAACATATCAATCAATGAAACAAAAATGAACCTATGTGGAATATCTGGAATGGAAAAAATGTGTCAAATGACCATCGTTGTTAAAGCGAAACTTATTTTTCAGTTTTAGCTGCGGAACTGAATGAAATTATTGTGTAGGAGGTTTTAGTTTTAATTTTGAATTATTTTGTTCGTTGAAGGTGGTAAAGTGTGTCCATTTGAGCCTTGTGGTAAGAGAATATATCACGACAAATGGAGAGCCTCGCCGGAGTTGGCAGAAGCACGCTGGGCTCATCAGCAGGCGAGAGAGAGAGAATTAGCTGAAGTTGTCGACTTCTTGGATTGACGATAGATGGCAGCACAGGACATCAGTCACAAGTACTCGCTGACGTGTAGTACTTAAATTGATAAATCTTTTTTTTTTGTAAAATCGAATCGTATTTACTTTCATGAATTACACGTGCAGCGGTATAATAATGTAACAGATTCATAAACATAAATCGTGGATTTTTGGAAACTTGACATTAAAGTAAAAGCCCAGCCTCGGCAACAGTTTTTAGCAAAAGTTTAAGGAGCACGTGTTGAAATGATATTCCATTTGCTTTTGTAAAATAATTAAATAATTATAAAAATAATAATTTATGGATTTTACTGCAATTCAGTGGTCGGGCGGCCATTCACTTATGACGTCAAGGCAGGAAATTATAATACCTCGTCTTATACGCAAGAAAGCATTGCTATTCAGTGGTCAAGTGGCCATTCACTTATGACGTCAAGGCAGGAAATTATAATACCTCGTCTTACACGCAAGAAAGCATTGCTATTCAGTGGTCAAGTGGCCATTCACTTATGACGTCAAGGCAGGAAATTATAATACCTCGTCTTACACGCAAGAAAGCATTGCTATTCAGTGGTCAAGTGGCCATTCACTTATGACGTCAAGGCAGGAAATTATAATACCTTGTCTTATACGCAAGTTAGCATTGCTATTCAGTGGTCAAGTGGCCATTCACTTATGACGCCAAGGCAGGAAATTATAATACCTTGTCTTACATGCAAGAAAGCATTGCTATTCAGTGGTCAAGTGGCCATTCACTTATGACGTCAAGGCAGGAAATTATAATACCTCGTCTTACACGCAAGAAAGCATTGCTATTCAGTGGTCAAGTGGCCATTCACTTATGTCGTCAAGGCAGGAAATTATAATACCTTGTCTTACACGCAAGAAAGCATTGCTATTCAGTGGTCAAGTGGCCATTCACTTATGTCGTCAAGGCAGGAAATTATAATACCTCGTCTTACACGCAAGAAAGCATTGCTATTCAGTGGTCATTCACTTATGACGTCAAGGCAGGAAATTATAATATCTCGTCTTACACGCAAGAAAGCATTGCTATTCAGTGGTCATTCACTTATGACGTCAAGGCGGGAAATTATAATATCTCGTCTTACACGCAAGAAAGCATTGCTATTCAGTGGTCAAGCGGCCATTCACTTATGTCGTCAAGGCAGGAAATTATAATACCTCGTCTTACACGCTAGAAAGCATTGCAATTCAGTTGTTAGGCAGCCAGTCACTTATGACGTCAACGCAGGAAATTATAATACCTCGTCTTACATGCTAGAAAGCATTGCAATTCAGTGGTCAGGCGGCCAGTCACTTATGACGTCAAAGCAGGAAACTATAATACCTCGTTTTACATGCAAGGAAGCATTGCTAGCCGTTTACTGTACGGTTCCGGGTCGGGAATTCGGGCTATTTTGCACATGTGTAACGTACAAAAAGTCGCATAACTAACCGTTCAACCTGTGACAGCTCAAGTCAGTACAGTAGCTACTGTATCATTTACTGGGCACAGACATCCCATAATGCTTTTCGGACAATCCAGCTGTGACGTCATTGACAATACGCAGCCAAAGTTTCAGTGAATGCAGATTCAGTACCGCAAATGCTCAAATTGATGAGATCTGACTCGTTTCATTAATTAATACACGTAGTTGCGCGCATAAAAACTGGCGTATTCGACTTCATTATTTCTTTTCTTTTTAAGTTGTTGGTTTTCATAATTATAAAAAGTAACTGGGCATTTACTTTAAATTTCGCTGGTTTCGTTTGTAAAAGCTTGTCCGTTTCACATTTACAGCCGTTACAGACGTCTGTTTCTTGTATAAGATCTTTAATCTCAACTCCTTCGCTGTGCATCTCAATTTATTAACCTTTAACTTATTAATAACGTAATAACCAATGCAAAGCGGGGTACGTTCAAGTGTAACGATTGTACTGTTTTTATGTCAAACAGTGGTAAAAAGACGTGAGCACTCACACCTCGGTTTGCCGGACCTCGCTTTTACGGATACCCGAAGAATCGGACAAAATCTGGACTATTAAAAACTCCCGCGTTCTATGGACACGCTCCGTTGTTTTGCGAGCTAACCGCTAGATGATGGGCCGTCGCTTTGTTTTCACCTTGGTTACAAACAAACGGTACTTAACGTGATTGTTTCTATGTATATGATAGTGCACAAAAGTGAAGAAAGATGTCATAATAGTAAAAGCTCATTGGATTGGTCACACAAAAGTATCTTATTTAAGCATGTGCAGAAAACATATAGAGTCAATTATGCTGAGTTATTTGAGTCAATTGCCGACAGTTTTTATATACTTTTGCATAGGAGCGGCCAGTACTTAGGCGTTTTTGAGACCATTAGGTGATTAATTATAGATTACCATGAGTCTAAACCAGGGATGAGAATTTTCCGCGGATACGCAGAATTCCGAGTTTTTGGAAGACCAGTGGTGTCATTTTTGTAAATCGCATAAATTCGTTGAGAAAACTTTTCGAGGTTGAACCCCGTTTTCATCGAAATCTTAACTGAAACTTTCAGTAGCATTTTTTCAAGGTATTTATCTGACTTACCTTTCATCTCCTAGATGTTAAAAATTTTGGCTAAAATAGTTCAAATAAAGCGTAAATTCCGTTTATTTACTAATCTGTACGATTTGTAGCATGCCTTTTACGGCAATGTGGCACATCTTCATTGCTGATAAATGTGATGCTTTGAGGCCTCCAGACACAAACAACCGAAATACCACAGCGTAATTTGAATAAAACCAAGTTTAATTTTATAATTTATGAAATATAGGCAACAAAATATATACAAAATAAAATTTGTTAATTTGTTGAAGCTTCATGATCATATGTATCATGTGTCCTTGATAGTTGGGTATTTTAAGTTATGCACGAAACAAGGTAATTGATATTTTAAGTCCACTTAGAGGCTCTCTATGGTCACAAAATTGCAATTTCTTGCGGGCTCCAAGGGGGCTTTGCACCCTTGAACCCCCATGGGGGCTTTGCCCCTCAACCCAATTGGGGCCTAGGCGGCCCCCAAACCCCCGGCCTGTTTCAGAGTTTTTTGCAATTTGTCATTCTCATCCCTGGTCTAAACGCTGCCTACTGTGTTAGCTTATATGGATAATCGGCACATTTAGACCGATCGTCTCCCCGCTTTTGGCGGTCGAACGGAGATACGAATGAATGTGCTTTCCCCATTTTCCTGTTCTGACGTTAAAGTAAAATGAAGTTACGACGAAAATTGTGATGATGTTCGATATTTCATATCATTGTCAGCTTTTTTTCAGAAATTTGCACAGATTATTTTTTAATTTTTTCCAAATTGGGATTCCTTTTCAGTTATTGAAAACAGTTTGCTTTAGAAGCCTAGCATTCATAGTTAACTAGGCTCCAGTCGTGCCACAAGCATCAACCTGATCACTTTGATTAACTTCTGGATACTAGCAAATGAGACCCTGGTTTGCGTGAGCAAAGTTTATGGTTTTAGGACAAGTGGAATGGCCGAATGGTCACATTGTGGTGCTTAGAGAATAAACTTAAGCAACATTTAACCTGGTTAGTGAATGGATGGCTGACAGTCCATGTTTTTCAATTAATAGTGAGCCGTTTCATCTGCCGCCCAGTCCCTCTGAGAAACGATGTATATGAATCTGAATGCAGCTATGACACCTGTCTCTGCTCAGTACCTTGCTTTGACAGATTATTCTTGATAATAGTGCTAGGTTCAGGTCCCGCCACAATCACCAAACACTAGTAATAAGTGCCATTAAGTGCTTAATTCCAACTTGCATCAGGCGCCGTAGGCAATTGCCTAGTTTGTCTAGCTGTAGGCAGGCTCTGTTAACGTATTGAAACTGTTGTGTGACATGTACCTTAAATTAACATATTTTTCCATGTCCTCCACCAGTCCTTTGTCATATGCAATTTCCTGTAGCATTTTTCTGCAGTAAACTTTTGCATCTTTCTAGTGGTAGTTTTTCATGTTGACATCTTCCTGTTTGGCCACTGTGGTACACAAATACAGTTAAATGTTTGATTAATTGACATTACAAAAACCACACACCTGCATTGATCGCTAATCTGCAAACTTGAATGATTTGTAAAACGATGGAAAAGTAAGCGTCATAACGCCTACAACAGCAGATGCATAAATTATGGTCTGGCAAATTATACATCACCACTCCTACAACAATTATCCATGTGCAAATTAGACACAGACATTTGCCTTCTGTGCCCACACAATATCAAATTTGTGACGCATTTCTACTCAAAGCTCTACGATGCTTAACTTCGGTGATCAGATGAGAACCAGTGTTTTCAGCGTGATATGGCCGTAGTAGTTCTATGAAATAATGATGCAATATGCTTCCTATCTATCTATCTGCCTGACTCATGAAGACACAAAACCTGTGGAACCCTGATGTAATGTCGTCTAAAGATCTTGCAATCGCAGTAAACATATTGATGAATCTTCTTTTCTTTCCAACAGACAAATCCATCTACACAGTGGAAACAATTTTGCTGCCATGATAAGAGAACAATCATCTCTGTATGGATATCTTCACCATAAATTAATATGTTGCCTGCAGTGTGCATATCTGTTTCATCACTCCATGTATGGAAAACTACTATTCTGTCTGGCTCCTCATGATCATTTGCAATGTGACGAAGCACATTTGTCTAGTTGGGCTAAATAAAACAATTGCAAACAAATTTTCCTACTAAATTATTACAAGTGTGAATCAAGCAGCTGAACTGACGCTATGAAAATCGCACATCAGCATTGAACACTAATCTGTAAACTTAAATGATTTCTAAAATAATGAAAATGTAAGCGTCGTAATGCCTACAACAGCAGATGCATAAATTATGATTTGGCAAATTATACATCACCACTTCTACACCAATTATCCATGTGCAAATTAGACAACATACTATATAGCATGATAAATTGACGTTATGAAAATCGCATGCCGGCATTGAACACTAATCTGTAAACTTGAATGATTTCTAAAACAATGAAAATGTAAGCGTCATAATGCCTACAACAACAGATGTGTAAATTATGATTTGGCAAATTATACATCACCACTCCTACACCAATTATCCATGTGCAAATTAGACAACAATATTTGCCTTCTGTACCCATAACTATATATGTTTTGTGGTGCATTTCTATTATTCTGGCAAAATTAATTTTTGCGGTGCACTTGGTCAAAGTGCCACCCTTTGAAAAGAGCCGCTTTGGCGGACTGTTTCCTCCATCCCCCTTAGTTATGCCACTGTAGCATGTACTAATTTACGGTGATAATGATCAATAGTTAGGCTGGGTAGTGTCATTCCTTTGGCCAGCTTTCTGCACTAAATAAACTACATTTTCTATGGTCAGTTTTCTGACATGTAGCTATGCATTGGAGTTCTCTAGCAATATGAGGTACATAAGCTTTTGCTTTTGTATGAACTTGTGACGTAATATGCAACCTGTCTGTCTATCTGCCTGGATGAAATCTGTGGAGCCCTGATGTAATGTTGTTTAAAGGTCTTGCAGTCACAGTAAACATATTGATGAATCTTCTTTTCTTTCCAACAGACAAATCCATCTACACAGTGGAAACAATTTTGCTGCCATGATAAGAGAACAATCATCTCTGTATGGATATCTTCACCATAAATTAATATGTTGCCTGCAGTGTGCATATCTGTTTCATCACTCCATGTATGGAAAACTACTATTCTGTCTGCCTTCTCGTGATCATTTGCAATGTGACGAAGCGCACTTGTCTAGTTGGGCTAAATAAAACAATTGCAAACAAATTTTCCTACTAAATTGTTACAAGTGTGAAACAAGCAGTTAAATTGACGCTATGAAAATCGCACATCAGCATTGAACACTAATCTGTAAACTTGAATGATTTCTAAAATAATTAAAATGTAAGCGTCATAATGCCTACAACAGCAGATGCATAAATTATGGTCTTGCAAATTATACATTACCACTCCTACACCAATTATCCTTGTGCAAATTAGACAACAATATTTGCCTTCTGTACAAGTGGACAAGTGGAATGGCCAAATGGTCACATTGTGGTGATTAGAGAATAAACTTAAGCAACATTTAACCTGGTTAGTGAATGGATGGCTGACAGTCTATGTTTTTCAATTAATAGCGAGCGGTTTCATCTGCCGCCCCAGCCCCTCTGAGAAATGATGTATATGAATCTGAATGCAACTATGACACCTGTCTCTGCTCAGTACCTTGCTTTGACAGATTATTCTTGATAATAGTGCTAGGTTCAGGTCCTGCCACAATCACCAAACACTAGTAATAAGTGCAATTAAGTGCTTAATTCCAACTTGCATCAGGCGCCTTAGGCAATTGCCTAGTTTGTCTAGCTGTAGTCAGGCTCTGTTAACGTATTGAAACTGTTGTGTGACATGTACCTTAAATTAACATATTTGTCCATGTCCTCCACCAGTCCTTTGTCATATGCAATTTCCTGTAGCATTTTTCTGCAGTAAACTTTTGCATCTTTCTAGTGGTAGTTTTCATGTTGACATCTTCCTGTTTGGCCACTGTGGTACACAAATACAGTTAAATGTTTGATTAATTGACATTACAAAAACCACACACCTGCATTGAACACTAATCTGTAAACTTGAATGATTTCTAAAACGATGGAAAAGTAAGCGTCATAACGCCTACAACAGCAGATGCATAAATTATGGCCTGGCAAGTTATACATCACCATTCCTACAACAATTATCCATGTGCAAATTAGACACAGACATTTGCCTTCTGTGCTCACACAATATCAAATTTGTGACACATTTCTACTCAAAGCTCTACGATGCCTAACTTCGGTGATCAGACGAGAACCAGTGTTTTCAGTGTGATATGGCCGTAGTAGTTCTATGAAATAATGATGCAATATGCTTCCTATCTATCTATCTGCCTGACTCATGAAGACATGAAACCTGTGGAACCCTGATGTAATGTCGTCTAAAGATCTTGCGATCGCAGTAAACATATTGATGAATCTTCTTTTCTTTCCAACAGACAAATCCATATACACAGTGGAAACAATTTTGCTGCCATGATAAGAGAACAATCATCTCTGTATGGATATCGTCACCATAAATTAATATGTTGCCTGCAGTGTGCATATCTGTTTCATCACTCCATGTATGGAAAATTACTATTCTGTCTGCCTCCTCATGATCATTTGCAATGTGACGAAGCGCACTTGTCTTGTTGGGCTAAATAAAACAATTGCAAACAAATTTTCCTACTAAATTATTACAAGTGTGAATCAAGCAGTTAAATTGACGCTATGAAAATTGCACATCAGCATTGAACACTGATCTGTAAACTTGAATGATTTCTAAAACAATGAAAATGTAAGCGTCATAATGCCTACAACAGCAGATGTGTAAATTATAGTCTTGCAACTTATACATCACCTCTCCTACACCAATTATCCATGTGCAAATTAGACAACATACTACATAGCATGATAAATTGACCTTATGAAAATCGCACACCGGCATTGAACACTAATCTGCAAACTTGAATGATTTCCAAAACATGAAAATGTAAGCGTCATAATCAGGCCACTTTATTTAGGTCATTTGACCTAAATAGCCTAAATAGCTTATTTAGGTTGTTTTTCAGATTTTATTTAGGTCATCTTAGGTTTTTGTTAAATTAGTGCTGAATTCGATGTCAAAAAGTCAGATTTTTAGGCTGTTATAGTGTTATTCATTTATTTTGTTTTTCTTAAATTGTACCAAATTATTCCTTATCACTATCAGTTATCACATTTTCATCAGTTCAAAAAACTGTTTTGCTTGGAGGCACCCCTCCAGGCTGAAGTCTGATTTCCCCAACAATGCTAAAGTCAGCCTCTACAGTAGCAGTTGGCGGAAAGAGAGTTGCATGTCCTCCAGAAAATTCCGTCAAGGAAGAGTAGCGATCGAAGTTCTTCCAAGCTTGGAGAAATGGTGTTTTTTCCGTCTTCGAATCCAATGCAGTCTTGGTGGGTTAATTGTCTCTGTAGTCTCTCAGGATCGAACAACATCCCACCAATGATGTCATTCACGATTGAAGCTTTCACTTTGAACCGAATAGGTGCCTCACCTTCAAAATGGATCGCCAAAGTTTGCTCTCGAGGGACAGTTTTGTCAAAGAATTTCCTCTTATCTTCTGAGCTGAATTTTTGATAATCACTCCACCTAACTGCATGTTGATTTTCTAAATGTTGTTTGTAGTGACCTGCTCGAAATGTTGTGAACAGCTTGACGTTTTCTGTTCGCTGGCGTTTGGCTCCTGGCTTCTCCTCGTGACCAAAATAATAACAAAACTCACATCGTGAAGCCACGACTGCCTGCGTCTTCGGGTGCCTCTGCACGATCTTCAGCCCATAAGCAAGCTCGTGTGATGGACTAAAAGAAGCCATCTATAACTGGGGAGAGACAAGGAAGAATTAGAACGAGTAGGCCTAGTCTCGTTTAAGTAAAAGAAAGTATGGGGGCTTGACGACTCATCAATCACACTAAAAGAGGGTGGGGCGGTTGGGCGACAACAAAACACACAGAACACAAAAGGATTAGGAGGGTTCTTTCGAGAACACCCGTCTCAGTTCCCGTCTTCATGCCGGCATAACGTGGGTGTGACACGATGCTGCTGGTTCACTGCCTGAATCAGTCCAATCGAAGTGCAGCGCAGACGGGAGGGAGAACTACGGGACGCCACGTGGCTTGTTTCTTCTAATTCTCGCTCCTCCGACAGGCAAAAAAGCAGCGACGATCCGAAAAATGAAAAAGAGCAAAAATGTTATTTAGGTTATTTTTCAAATCTTATTTAGGTCATTTTAGGTCATTTTAAGTCTAAACAACCTAAATAAACTCATAATGCGCACAACAACAGATGTGTAAATTATTATCTGCCAAATTATACGTCTCTACCCCTAAAACAATTATCCATGCACAAATTAGACAACAATATTTGCCTTCTGTACCCATAACTAAATACGTTTTGCGATGCATTTCTACTGTTCTGTCTGCATCCTCGTGATTAATGCCAACTTCGGGTTTACGATGGCATATAATTTATTGTCATGAGAGCCAAGGAGGCAGCATTTACACCTGATACGACATAAATCTTTCAAGCTCCCATAATAATATTCTCCTACACTTTTTGCCATTCCTAGAGGAAGCCTCTGCAGATGTGATTTACTGTTTCTTCCAATTAAATGCGTCATAGTATGAGGTAAAGTGTTATATGCTGTAGAATTACATTCATATGTTATTACTTATATTAAACTTAAAAAGTAAACACCTCCAAAATGAGGCACCCTAGGCAATTGCCTAGTTTGTCTAGTTGTAGGCCGGCTCTGTTAACGTATTGAAGCTGTTGTGTGACATGTACCTTAAATTAACATATTTGTCCATGTTCTCCACCAGTCTTTTGTCATGTGCAATCTGCTGTAGCATTTTTTCTGCAGTTAACCTTTGCATCATGCACAATTTTTGTATACATTGTTGTAAAAAACAGA
This sequence comes from Tubiluchus corallicola, assembly GCA_030141605.1. Lineage (NCBI taxonomy): Eukaryota > Metazoa > Priapulida > Priapulimorpha > Priapulimorphida > Tubiluchidae > Tubiluchus > Tubiluchus corallicola. The sequence goes on from JAQGDQ010000932.1 coordinate 76,492, forward strand.
AATGATCACTTTTCAGCTTTGTATATAATTTAAACCATTGTCTGTCGAATAGAGCATGTAAATCATACAAAGATGGTAAATCACTATCTATCATCTTCCATTGTAAACAAACTTCTAACAGTTAGTGTTATAAGCAGTGCTTTCGTGCAAAATTTAATTATGTCAGACGTTTTGCTGCCTGTTATACAAATAAGTCGAAATAATTTAAATGTTTGATAAATTGACGTTATGAAAATCACACACCGGCATTGAACAGTAATCTGTAAACTTGAATGATTTCTAAAACATGAAAATATAAGCGTCATAATGCCTACAACAACAGATGTGTAAATTGTGATCTTGCAAATTATACATCACCACTCCTACACCAATTATCTATGCACAAATTAGACAACAATATTTGCCTTCTGTACCCATAACTATATATGTTTTGTGATGCATTTCTACTGTTCTGGCAGAATAAGTTTGTTTCACCTGGCATTTTAATAGGTCTTGTCAATATTTCCATAATCAGCAGTGTGCTGTAGTCAGCAGTGAGTCTTGCTCGGTTCCACCACTGGTACGGTCACCAATCCAGGGTACTGCCGGATCTTCTGACTCACACTTTTACTGTCCATTCGCATGTGCTACAAAGCACTGTTTCTCTGGCTTTTCTGGTATGTATATCAAAAAGTGCACCAGAAACCATCTTGTTTTTAGATAGGAACATTTGTTTTTGTCACTACGGTTGTGTTGAAATATATGCTAATATGGTTTGCATTGATTACCTCAAGCTATGTAAATGTTGCGGGCAAGTTACCAGGTGGCTTCATCTGAGGGGCCCCATGATTTTATTAAAAGTGATAATCCCACTCTGCAGATATTATTACAATATCACAAGTTTAATGGTGATGAACTGTGTCACTGGGTGAACATTGCCTGGATTTTCTTTGTTTTCTTGCGACACACCTGCTTACAATGATGAGACAGAAAACAGTTAACAAACAAGCCAACGTCACATTTTGCATTGTCACATTGTCTGTGTGTTGCATTCGTAACAAGAAAGTGGCTCTGAGGTGGGACGTTGGATCACCAAATGCGTCTCAGCCACATGCGGGTGTGCTTGTATTCTCGTTGAGAGAAGGAAATATTCACAAGCCGTGGCAAACGGCATGATAGCTAGAACTGCCCTGATGAAGCAATGAACCAAATGGTCGCTCATCCGTTCACTGATTGGGTTTGGCGTTGCTTAACTTTGCAAGAACACGTTATAATCTCACTCCAAAAACAGTTGGTGATGAAGTTGCTGCTATAAGCCTAGTGGTCAGTCATCCATTCACTGGTCAGGTTCAGCATTACTTAACTTCGCCAGAACACATAATAACCACTCAGTTCTTCTGTGATCTCACTACAAAAGCAGTTAGTAATGAAATTAAAGCTGCAAACAAAGTGGTCACTCTTCCATTTATTGCCCAGCATTGGCATTGCTTAACTTCGCAAAAACACAAAATAACCATTAGTAATGAAAATAGTGCTACAAACCAAATAGCCACACATCGATTCATTGGTCAGGTCTGGCATTGCTTAACTTCGCAAAAACACGTAATAATCATTCGGTTTTTCTGTGACCTCACTCAAAAAGAATTATTATTGAAATGCCTGCTATAGACCAGCTGCTTGTGTAAAGGTGTTGTTTACCAGACATGCGGAATGCGCATGCGTTACAGACAAAAATAAATTTATATTGTTTTCAATGCACCCATTTATCAGACTGCAGCTATTCCCTATTGATTCTTTATGCGCAGCTATTCCGCGGGTGCGAACCGCATTGTGCGGCGTTTACTAAACATCCAGAATGCGTTAGGCGTTACAATAATAAACAATATCCAACCGCGGAATACCTGCAGAAAAAATAACGCAGAAAGTAGCGTTTGTGTAACTTGCAGATGTGGATGCATTTTTCTTATTGTATAGCTATTCCTATTGATTTTTTTCGCAGGGTATTCCGTAGAGTGGAAAACGCATCCGCATCCGCAAGTCAAACAAACGCCACTTAACGCAGGTCAGATGCATGGAAAGCGAGATACGCATAAACCGAGTTCTTGTCTATTCCGCCCCCTATAATGCACACGCGTTCCGGATGCTACATATAAACGCTACATTCCGGATGTCTGGCAAACGCCGTTTTAGCTGGAACAAACCTAACTTCTGCCTTGGGTGCCTCTGATGGGGTCAGGTCTTATTTTTAACATGTTACCTTGATCTCTAGCTGTGCAAAAAATTCACTTTCAAGCTGGCATTAGTTTTTGTTGTTGTAAGTCAAAATTTTTCACGAAATAAGTTTGTTTCGTTCAAAAGTTTTACCATCAGAGTATTTTAGTAAATTTAGTGCGTCGTAACGTCGAAATGTATTCTCACATAACAGTGTTTGTCAGTATTTTGACTGTACTAGGCACGAAGCCAGGGATTTATAAGGAGGCAGCACTTATACATGTACTGTATACTCTAATGCTGTTTGCACTTCCGTACCCAGTAAATAAATTAGATTCGTCATGTACAGTTAAAAGTCAAGTTTTGTTTCCAAGTTTTACCAAAGGTAGATGTTACTTATAAGTACTTTGTAATTACAATAAAATAAATTACAAAATTATTTGTAACTGTAATTTATAAAATATTGCACCTCTTTTTGAGGTTTGCAAACTTCTGTATTACATTTTCAATGTCTATTTCGTCTTTGTTCAGGTACATGTGGGTCAAGCTATTTCACCTCTCTACCCCAGTTCTACTGTTTAGGTACATGTGGGTCAAGCCATTTAACCTCTCTACCCAGTTCTGCTGTTCAGGTACACGTGGGCCAAGCCATTTAAGCTCTCTACCCCAGTTCTGCTGTTCAGGTACACGTGAGCCAAGTCATTTAACCTCTCTATCCCAGTTCTGCTGTTCAGGTACACGTGGGCCAAGCCATTTAAGCTCTGTACCCCAGTTCTGCTGTTCATGTACATGTGGGCCAAGCCAAATAAGCTCTCTACCCCAGTTCTGCTGTTCAGGTGCATGTGGGCCAAGTCATTTAACCTCTCTACCCCACTTCTGCTGTTCAGGTACACGTGGG
>JAQGDQ010001066.1:0-12500 GCA_030141605.1 Tubiluchus corallicola
AAAATAATAATAATAATAACAACAACAACAACAATAATAATAATAATAATAATAATAATAATAATAATAATAATAATAATAATAATAATAATAATAATAATAATAATAATAATAATAATAATAATAATAATAATAATAATATGTAATAATAGAAGATACCAAATGAACGAATGAGCAAATGACGAAAACGAACGAATGACGATCAAAATAAAGAAACTAATCAATGGATTAACCACCAGACGAAAGAAGTCGAATGAAGGATTGAAAAAAAACGAATGAAGACCTGAATCTCTCCCCTTTGTATTTTTTCAGATTGTTGTAAATGCTTTGATGTTTGCCATACCCTCTATTTGCAACGTGCTTCTGGTGTGTGTAGTCTTCTGGCTCATATTCAGCATCATGGGGGTCCAGTTCTTCGGAGGCCAATTCTACAAGGTAAAGTTGGTTGAAATGGATGCAAAACACTAGTTTAACGTGTTGACAAAATGTTTCTTTATTCTGAAATACAATTATTAACATTTAGTTTAATTTGCATTGAGTTGTTGTACGTTGAATTCAAAAGCCGCCTAGTGTTCAGTAAAAGCAAAACTTCCCTTGAGTGATGTTGTGAACTTGACCAATGGTTAGTCATGTGGTCACTTTTTTTGGTATTGAACATGTTAAACATGCTGGCAAATACGAAAAGTTTGTGTTGAGTGTTTGTTAAATAAAAGCTGTCTTAGTGTGTTATATAGTGTGTTATATTGTAACTTAATTAACGTTAACATTAATTATAAAACATGTTTAACTGAAATCCCGTGAAGAAAAGGAAATTCACGACAAGTGAAACGTACGTTTTATTTTGCAATAGATCTAAAAAAAGAAGAGAGTACCATCTGGTTAATTCAATTAACAATGAAATGGATACAAAACACCAGTTTAACGTGTTGACCAAAAGTTTCTTTATTCTGAAATACAATTATTAACATTTAGTTTAATTTGCATTGAGTAGAAGAAAATTAGTTGTATGATTAAATGTATTGCTATAACTAAGTACTGATATAAAAATTATGTAGACTATGTTGAAATCAATTAATAATAACTTACGTTGTTAGAGCCTTTAACAGTTACAAAGACAGGAATGAGAACTCCAAGTTGCTTTAAGAACAACAATGTCACAACAATAAATTCGTAAGAAATTTACAGTCACAATGCTCATCACAGTCAGAAAAATAAAGCAATGGCGGAGAGAACCAAAGACGGGTAAAATGTCATACAACTACTACAGCTATAGCTCACGAAAGGCCAAAATGCTAATGTATTCAAGGATATTAGGTGCTTCAATTTTAAAAGAGTGACTACTGTAAAAGGTAAAAAGCCTAGTAAATAAACAAACAGGTGGCAGCACCGTGGCAGCAATTGAGAACTAAATTAAAACCAAAAAAAGGGCCTATGCACCCGCTACATTGGTTATTGTAAGATAAGATAGGAAATACCTTGAAATCGAGTGATTTCTTGAAGTATTATGAAATATCTTGAAACCTTAAAATGATTTCAGATCTTGAAATTATTAATGTTTTGTTAGATAAAATACGAACGAAAAATAACTGTTCAAAATCTGAAAATGCTTAAAATTTTACCAAGTTCTCGGCTGGGAGGCAGCAGCGACATTAGCGATGGTAACGACGAGCTGTGAACGAGGGAAGGTGTTTATGATTTTTTAAACGAAACTTGACTGAAAAAAGTAATGTTTAATAATTTCCAGTCAGAGGCTGGCATTGAATCCGTGACTCCTGGATTATATTTGATGCCGTAATAACTAGACCACGCAGTCCCTTGTGGTTATAGCAGATGGTAATTTAATCATAATTGTTCACAAAATTGCCTTAGTTGCCGAGCTATTATTTTGATTTAACACAAAAGGGACTGTGTTGTCTAGTACCCACAGTTTGGATTTGTAAACCAAAAACTAGGGCCCAAATCCAGGCTGCATAACACTCTTGTCAAAGTTTTTCCTTTCCCTCATGTTTGGCTTCAGTAAGTCCAATTCAAAAATTTCGTTTTTTTGTGTTTCAAGTCGTCTCTGATATGACTTTTAACGGCTGCCGTTATTTTATTGATTTTTAGTGTGTTGATGAGGATGGTGAAAGGTTACCCATGGATGTGGTAAACAACAAGAGTGAGTGTTTGTCTGCCAACTACACGTGGGAAAACTCAAATATCAACTTTGACAATGTGATAGCAGGGTATCTTGCTTTATTTCAAGTGGTAAGCTCAACATTTTTTGACAATCCTCACTCTTTATATCAGAGCCTATGATCATTTAGTGTGTGTTATATAGCGTTAACATTAATTATAAAACATGTTTAACTGAAATCTCGTGAAGAAAAGGAAATTCATAACAAGTGAAACGCACGTTTTTGCAACAGATCTGTAAGAAGAGAGTACCATCTAGTTAATTCAGTTAACAATGAAATGGATACAAAACACCAGTTTAACGTGTTGACCAAAAGTTTCTTTGTTCTGAAATACAATTATTAACATTTAGTTTAATTTGCATTGAGTAGAAGAAAATTAGTTGGTTGATTAAATGTATTGATAACTAAGTACTGATATAAAAATAATGTAGACTATGTTGAAATTAATTAATAATAACTTGCGTTGTTAGAGCCTTTAACAATTACAAATACAGGAATGAGAACTCCAAGTAGCCTTAAGAACAACAATGTAACAACAATAAATTCGTAAGAAATTCATAGTCATAATGCTCATCACAGTCAGACAAATAGAGCAATGGCGGAGAGAACCAAAAGACGGGTAAAATGTCACACAACTACTACGGCTATAGCTCACGAAAGGCCAAAATGCTAATGTATTGAAGGATATTAGGTGCTTCAATTTTAAAAGAGTGACTACTGTAAAAGTAAAAAAGCCTAATAAATAAACAAACAGGTGGCAGCACCGTGGCAGTAATTGAAAACTGAATTAAAACCAAAAAATGGCCTATGCTCCCACTACAGACAACACTTCTAGAATTGAAAATAGTATTCTTTGTTGGCTGGCAAATGCTTCAATCAATTACTACCTATTTATCATTAATATTACTGCAGCAATTCATGTTGCTTCTAACAGTTTGTAAGAATGGCAGAACGTGAAGCCATTTTAGCCAAACAAACTGGACTGCATCATGCTGTGACTGCTGATGGTGTATAAACTTAAAATTGAAATTAACAAATAATGATTATACTACAGACGATAATGTTAGGAGGAAGGGAAAAATACTACAAAGTACTGCGCTAATTGAAGCTATAGTTACCTCATAAGTGCTTCCTTCCCACTTCAGATGTATTATCATTGAAAAATTTAGCTGTATTTTTATTTTTGGAATATACAGCTTTCTCTTGCTCTGACGATGAGCTGTTATTTCAAATCTAGCATGGCAGTATTTGCTAGACAGTAAAGAATCCTATTTGAAGTTATGAGTACCTCAAAAGTGCTCCCTTCACACTTCACACGTCTTATAATCCAAAAATTTAGCTGTATTTTTATTTGTGGGATATCTACAGCTTTCTCTGATGATGAGTTATGATTTGAAATGTAACGCGGCAGGAAAAAATGCTATTTCATAACAGTAGAGGTGTTCAGGGGTGTGTCCAATTAAGCAACAGGCTACATGGGCTATAACCAAGGGCGCCCAAATTTAAAACGTTTCCATTCTCCTCGGAAAAATTTGCATCCGTTCGTATTCATGTAAAACAAGCATTGTGTAACACACCACAGGCAGTTACTGAAACCGGTACACAACAAGCAGTTGACAAGACTTTTCATATATATAAGCGCAGTTCATATACACGTAATTAGCAATAACCATGTAGAAACTAGAGTAACAATATTACTAACACATCACAAGTAATTGTTTAATCAGTGCAGTATATAACTAATCATCTAAATGCAATATTTAGTTTAATCAAGATTGGCCTTATTTTGTTGCCCGCTAATTAAACTACATGTATATTCTTTTCTCTGGATTGTATAGAAAATGTCATAATTTTACTAATTTACTAATGTTTCCTAAATTAAACTGCCCAACAGTGTCTAAAAAATCTTTTTATCTATATTCGGTAAAGGATAGCAGACTAGGTGACTTTATAGTCTTTTCTCTATCCTTTCTCTAGTTCTAGATCTATCTATTCATTTTAACAATTCTTCAAAACTTATTAGCGATTCTTTTAATAATCATGTTTTATTGTAGTATTATAAAGATATAAATAAATTAAAATTGAATTGTCTTTTCGCTATCCTTTCTCTAGTTCTACATCTATCTATACATTTTAACCATTTTTCAAAATTTATTAGAGATTGTTTTATTAATCATGTTTTATTGTAACACTATAAAGAGATAAATAAATTGAAATTGAATTGAATAAATTCACAATAGAGTCGGGCGGGGCAGAACTATCAGCCTAGGGCGTCGTGAAGTCTGGATACGCCACTACTGGATGTGTTTTTGATTGTATTATGATTCATTTATGAGTACATATACGCATCATTAGCAATATTCAAGACATAAAAATTTTGCTTTCCATAGGCTTCCTTTGAAGGCTGGATGGAGGTAATGACGGATGCTGTGGATACTAGAGGACTTGACAATCAACCAGACAGGGAAGCTAATCTAATGGCTTACGTGTATTTCGTCATGTTTATCATATTCGGCTCGTTCTTCACACTGAATCTGTTCATTGGAGTCATCATAGACAACTTCAACATGCTCAAGAAACAGGCAAGTAGGAAAAATAGATGCAATGCAATGATGCTACACACTACATTAGATGTTTAGCATGATGCTACACACTGCATTAGATGGTTAGCATGATGCTACATACTGCATTAGATGTTTAGCATAATGCTACATACTGCATTAGATGTTTAGCATAATGCTACATACTGCATTAGATGTTTAGCATGATGCTACATACTGCATTAGATGGTTAGCATGATGCTACATACTGCATTAGATGTTTAGCATAATGCTACATACTGCATTAGATGTTTAGCATGATGCTACATACTGCATTAGATGTTTAGCATAATGCTACATACTGCATTAGATGTTTAGCATGATGCTACACACTGCATTAGATGGTTAGCATAATGCTACATACTGCATTAGATGTTTAGCATGATGCTACACACTGCATTAGATGTTTAGCATGATGCTACATACTGCATTAGATGTTTAGCATGATGCTACACACTGCATTAGATGTTTAGCATGATGCTACATACTGCATTAGATGGTTAGCATGATGCTACATACTGCATTAGATGGTTAGCATGATGCTACACACTGCTTCACAATGCAGTGCACTATAGGCACACCACTGTGCAGTGCTGTTCATGCAATACTTTGCAATGTGGTCTAACTCATAATGTTCTTCAGTGCATTCCAGTTCTGTGCAGTGCCATATCATGTAAAATGCATCACGGTGCAATGGCGTATAGTAAGAGGCAATACCTTGCAATGTGTTGCATTGCAATTTAGCATAATGTTTTATAGTGCAATTCAATGCTCTTCAGTGTCGGATCTTGCAATGTCAGCATCGCATAATGCAGTGCCACTAGCGTGGCGAAATGGAACTAAAACGATTGGTACATTTTCCTTGGCACATCTCTGTACAAATGGTTCACTTTTATACGAGAAGTAAAATTTTAAATTTACTTTCATGCCATTGCCTTTTTTTACTATTTTGTCTATTTTTTCGTTTTTCTATTTTTACTATTTTTTTCCATTTTCTCTTTTTTAAATTTTTACAAGTTTTGCTATTTCAGTATGAAGGAGGTGTTGTGGATATGTTGCTTACAGCTAGTCAGCGAAATTATTATAATACCATGAAGCGACTAGGAAACAAAAAACCCCAGAAAACTATAAAGAGGCCTAGGGTGAGTTTAATATTATTTCTGGCACAAGATGGCACTGTTTTTTATACTTGTATTTTAGCTGCGTTACTAATCTTAAAGCGAGAGCTTTGTAAAGATAAATCAACGATTCTTAAATGGGGGGGGGGCACATGGATACCACAGAAGAATTTCGTCCACAAGGGGAGGAATTTGGGGTGAGGAGAGAAACCCAATGATGTGAACGAATGTACTCCAATATTGTGTACTTGTGTCTATCTCAAACCAAACGCCACGAAGTTAGTACCCGAATCTAGAGCCAAAAAGGCATTGAATTTAAAGAAAATGGATTTTAAGGTACATACGAAAAAACTTTCACCTTCACATATACAGAAATTACATTCATCTTCAAATACAGTAATTCCTCAGTTAACGACTCTCCGTTTAGCGACGTTTCGTCTTAGCGACGCTGATCTTTTGACACCTTTTTTCACTTAACGACGCACATTTCACTTTAACGCCATTTTTTACTTTGTTCAAAGCAAATTTTTTATCATGAACAACATTTTTACCTAATTTGATGCATTGAAACTGTACATATTGCTCTAATCTGTTCTAAAAATGCTCTAGTAATGTAAATATTCTAATTGTCATTACGATTTTGCTTCCCGACTGACTACTAAATGTTAGCATCTTATGTAAGGTGAGACCTGAGAGCAAACTTTATGAGTGCAATCTGTTCCTACAGCAACCAGACTAAGTGTCTAGATAAAATTTCCATTGCAAATTCCTACGGTTTTTCTTTGATTCTGCAGTGCTTATTTTTTAACCGCTTCCTAGGTTTAAAGGTCAACAAAATAGATCCGGCAATAGCCGAATAATGGTAAGTGAGATGTATAGGTGGCTTCAGGTAAGCAGAAAGAAATTAAGTAGAAATATAAATAAAACTCACAAAATGTTTATAAGTTTGAAACATTGAACCATCATTGATTTTTGCTTCTGGAACCATTTCTTTTACATTACTTCCTACGGGACACTTGCCTTCATTTAGCGACGTTTCGCTTAATGTCGCGTTTTGCTGTCATTAAGCGAGGACTTACGGTATACTCTCTGTTAAAGACGTTTTATCAGTTGCCATGCTTACTGCCAACTTTGAAGTGTTTCAGAGTACATAATCCATTACAGTCATGGCAATTTGGCACATAAAGATTTAACAGAAGCAATTTTCTGTACAGCTGCCCATTTATTTACTGACCAAGATCGCCGTTGCTTAACTTCTGTGGTTGTCTTTTATCAGTTGCTGCTTACTGCCAACTTTGCATTGTTTCAAAGTACAAAATCTACTACAGTCATGGCAATTTGGCACACAAAGACTTAACAGAAGCATTTTTCTGTACAGCTGCCCATTTATTTACTGACCAAGATCGCCGTTGCTTAACTTCTGTGGTTGGGCACACATCATCATCACTCTGCCTGTTTCACGATAAATATTTTGCGTACCTCTTTCTCTTAAAGCACATTGTGAATTTGTTTCAGAACAAGCTTCAGGGATGGTTCTACGACCTGGTCACTGCAACGAAGTTCGAGATATTTATCGTGACTTGTATTTTCATGAACATGATTTTCATGGGACTCGAACATTATCGACAACCGCAAGTAGTATGTTATTTTTTGCATTGCTATTATTAAATTAAGTTAACTAGTTGTCTTATTGTCCAGCCTACATGCCAATTGTCACATCCGACATCTCATACATCTTCGGAAGCAAATATCCGACATTCGACATCTCAGAAACAAATATATAGTTTATACCTCAAGCTCAGTTAATGTCACTGTAATTCGTCATGTACATTTGGTATCTTCTATTATTACAGAATTATTATTATGATTATTATTATTATTATTATTATTATTATTATTATTATTATTATTATTATTATTATTATTACTATTACTATTACTATTACTATTACTATTATTGTTATTGTTATTGTTATTGTTATTGTTATTGTTATTGTTATTGTTATTGTTATTGTTATTGTTATTGTTATTGTTATTGTTATTGTTATTGTTATTGTTATTGTTATTGTTATTATTATTATTATTATTATTATTATTATTATTATTATTATTATTATTATTATTATTATTATTATTATTATTATTATTTTTATTACAGGCACTTAAAAGCATTCATAGTTAAAACACCACAACTTTCTTAAATCTTTTAATTTACGTAGTTAAAAATCAGGAAACACACGTTTCGACAGAGCCATTGCTGTCATCATCAGCAGTAAACTAAAGCCTTTTATTTTACGTAGTTAAAAATCAGGAAACCATTGATTTTTCGACAGAACCATTGCTGTCGTCATCAGTGGTAAACTAAATCTTTTAATTTACGTAGTTAAAAATCAGGAAACACGTTTCGACAGAGCCATTGCTGTCATCATCAGTGGAAAATTTTTACAAACATACAACCAGTTTATATAGGCACAGCTTCTAGTATAGAACATTGTGTAGCTAATTAAGTATTTAACAGATGCCAGACGAGGTTTGTGGTTTCACCACAGAAAAAACGTCTCATGCAACAACCAGTTTACATAGGCAAAGCGTACAGTTAGGACATTATGTAATAATTAAGTATTCAACAGAAGCCAAATAGGTAATGATTAAACAGACTTATTAATAAAATAAAGTTTATCTATGTACACACTAATAAGCCTACTCCTAATGCACAAAGCAACTCAATTCCTTTAACTTTATTTTCAAACACTTAGCTATTTGTTACTGCATCAATTTCTTTTCTACAGGCCTGTTTAATCAGTACATATTTGGTTTCTGCAAAATGCTCAGTGCATAATGCTCAATACTGCAGGCTGTGCCTATATAAACTGGTTGTACGTTTGTAAAAAATTTACCACTGATGATGACAGCAGTAGCTCTGTCGAAACGTTTGGCACGATTCTTTGCTATGTAAATTAAACGTTTTTTTTTTTCTTAAATGGATAACCAACTTGTTGCATGAGACGTTTTTTTCTGTAGTGAAACCACAAACCTCATTTGGCTTCTGTTAAATACTTAACTAGCTCCATAATGTTCTATACTATAAGCTCTGCCCATATAAACTGGTTGTTGCATGAGACGTTTTTTCTGTAGTGAAACCACAAACCTCATTTGGCTTCTGTTGAATACTTAATTAGCTACATAATGTTCTATACTATAAGCTCTGCCTATATAAACTGGTTGTTGCATGAGACGTTTTTTCTGTAGTGAAACCACAAACCTCATTTGGCTTCTGTTAAATACTTAATTAGCTACATAATGTTCTATACTATAAGCTCTGCCCATATAAACTGGTTGTTGCATGAGACGTTTTTTCTGTAGTGAAACCACAAACCTCATTTGGCTTCTGTTAAATACTTAATTAGCTACATAATGTTCTATACTATAAGCTCTGCCTATATAAACTGGTTGTTGCACGAATTTGTGGTTTCACTACAGTAAAAAGGTGTCATGCAAGTGGACAAAGTCTTCGAAACATAGAATACCGTAAAACGGGGTGAGTTCGCCACTTTTTAGGGGTATTTTTTACGTTTCCTGCCATAGCAAGAGAATTACCCAACCGATTTTCTTAGTTCAAGCTTTATATTGCCTTTCAAATGAAACACTATCGTGGGGTGAATTCGCCACTAACAATTTAACACTGTTTAATGCCATTCTAGGCAGCTGAAGTTAACTGGTTGTGATTGGCTGGTTGGGGGTGAGTTCGCCACCCTATGAAAAAATTATGAAAAATGTCTAGTTTTAGTTTTCAAATAGAAACTTCCACGTTGGCAAGGAAGGCTTGAACGTCTTGTGCACTGATCTTATCGCGGGCGCCCTTGGTGTTGCCAGCCACTCTGAAAACCACATTGTTCCTTCGGGCGAATGATTTGACAAAGTCTATTCCAGGGGTGTTTGCCTTGAATCGTCGTTCCTGGATTCCCTTCGCGTCAAGAACACTCTTAATCAGTAGTCGGAGATCGATGGCAGTCATTGGGAACCCCCGGTCAGCGGCCACTTGAAGTGTTGGCGATTTCGTGCTCCTCGGCGGCGGAGAACACTGGCTGACCTCCGGTCTTCCGCGGATGACTTCGTGAGAGTTTGCCAGAAAGGATCTTTCTTGGAACTCCGAATTGCCTCGCCGCTGCGCTGATTGTCCTGTTGGTATTCTTGACGGGTAGGGCAGCTTCCAGATCTTGGGTATAATTTTGGTATCTATGACCCGGTACAGGGGTGCAGGTGCGTGGCATGTTAAGTAGCAAGAAATAGTAGACAAATAATATGTAGCGCAGAATGGAATACTTCTAGTGCGAATTGAAAGAAGATAACTGTCGCAAACTGCTTATAATTACGGTGATCATGATATCTGTTCATTAAACACTGAACAATAGTTACAGCAAACCTACAATGGCCATTACATAAAGGGTGGCGAACTCACCCTCGGGTGGCGAACTCACCCCGTTTTACGGTACAACACGAAAACATCTTACCAAGAGCATTTTTCTTTGTAAAATTGAAATTTCAGAGCTTACGAATCATTGCAGATATTTTTAATTTCACAGTCAGTTACTGTAGGCCTAATCGTCATAGTCTTTGTTTAGTCGTTTTGCTGATTTCACTTTTTTCTTAACTAATTTCAACTCTTTGCTGTATAGAAAATCTGCGTGCAGCCATTCTATACTCCAACATGGCACCATCACTTCGCCTACAATTTTTGTGCGCCACCTACGTTCATTTTTTCTGTAAACGCGCATGCGCAAAAAACTAGAGCGCAATTCGACATCTCGGAAACAAAAAACGAACACGTTTTCTGTTCCAAATTTGTGAGAAGATAACTTCCGAGTGGGACGGATGACGTCAACGATTCCTTTTTCGTCGGCAGATGTCAGCAGGCTCGCATCGTACAAAATGGCGTTATATCCTCTACGTGCAGATGGCAAATCAGTTGTTCCCTCCACAGTTAGCGTCAACATGAAGATTTTTTTGGCAGTTTTTAGTTGAACCTAAAAATGAATTAGTCCTATATTAAGCATATAATCGTAAAGCATTAAGCATATGCATGACTCCATGCGTACGCAATGCGTGATACGTGACGCGTGTACAACAGTTTGCATTTAAACACGTAGAAGTGTTTTCTTGAGTACGTAATGCGTAATCCGTAATGCGTCATGCGTGATCCGTAATGTGTAGACAACGATTCGTATTTAAACATGTAGAAGTATTTCCTTGTGTACGTAATGCGTAATCAGAAATGCGTGAAGCACGATCCGCGTTCATTCGAACGTGATCGCTATCGTCCGAATACGCATCACGCAGCAATACGCAGACGGGAAACCATCGTTGCCTAGGTGATCATAGCGAGTTTTGAATTTCCGGTGACCATATTTGCTATTTCAGCTTCCAGAAATCATCTAGTTAGATGAGATTTGGTCACTTTAGGTCCTATTAACAAAAATATTTTTTTTGTTTGAGTTTTTGAGAGGTGGAAGAAGCATCTAACTGCAGTTCTTTCATTAAATGAAGATACCTGCCATATTGTTCTCTCCCTGAAAATGATGTGCACTCAAAACCCGTGCTTTCTTTTGAATTTTTTCGCCTAATAGTACAAGAATAATAATCTGGATTGTGGGAGTAACAAGAAGGGATAAAATCAGGAATAGTAATATTAGAGGAACAGTGAAAGTAGTGGAAGCCTCGAAAAAGATACAAGAGGCAAGATTGCGATGGTATGGGCACCTGAAAAGAAGAGTCGGCGAAGATCACGTGGGAAGGGAGGTCATGGAAATGGAAGTGCTGGGAAATAGAAGAAGAGGACGATCCAAGCTGAGATGGTTTGAATGCATAAACGGAGACCTTAGAGAGAAGAACATAAATGAAGAGATGGTCAACAACAGGAATGCATGGAGAAGACTCATTCACAACGGCGACCCTGCATAGGGAAAAGCCGGTAAGAAGAAGAAGTACAACAATAATAAGCTATAAGCTTTAATATGCTTAAATTTCGACAGAGACGTGGTTTAGAAAAATTATTGCTTGCAATTTTCACGAATTGCCACCAAAATGGCGACAGAAGGCCGTGTACTTTGTTAATTGTTGGCATCCTTCTGTCTCGGAAGACAATGGAGAGGGCGCCAAGAGAGTCAGTTATTAATCACATTGATGGAGCTGCAGCGTAGACTGTGGCTGAGCAATCCAATCCTTGAACCACTGGAGTGACCACTGCAGGTCGCACGCCTGGGCAAGGTGTATGGAGATCCTGAGTTGCCCAGGCAACAGGAACCCCCTCTCTCCCTCCCTGGTGTAGTCCAAACGAAAGCAGAGCGATACGTTTGGCACCAGGTTGGCTGCTGGAGTCAGTGAGCATGCTGCACTGGTCCGCCTTCGGGGTTCCACTCCTGATTTGGAAGGTTTACCCCTCTACACATGGCCGTTGGGTCACTTGACCTCCTCCCTCTAGCCGTTGGCTGCTTGTTCAGCTCCTCCGCCTAGTGTCGAGATACAACGTGGGCGTCCCGCTGTATTAATACGACACATGGAAACAATCAGTACGCATCACACATTACGGACCACACATCACTCATTAC
>JAQGDQ010001066.1:17500-30000 GCA_030141605.1 Tubiluchus corallicola
AAGTTAGCACCCTTTAAGAAGGAAGCATCACCGTCGCCCAGTCAGAGGACGCCACGTGGAAGTCCGAGTGTTGGACGATCCGTGCATGTTCCAGTAACGGATGTGTGAGCAACATCCAGAATTCTACGTTTCCATCTTTAGCTGTTGCAAACACCCTAGCAGCCATCTTGGTTGCAGATCGTGTTGTTGCGCCAACCGCATGGCTATGCCCTATTTTGACAAGCAGCCATATTGCTGCTTTGTAAGTGCACCCGCCCATGGCAGACATGTTTGCGTGACGCACACTTGTTGCGTCTCGGATCACCGTGGCAACTGTGCTGGTGGGATTGTTGCAGCCATGATGACTTTATGAATTCTTGTTTGCTGATATCCAAACGGCTCAGACTGCTAATTGCACCTGAGCCTTAAGACCTAAAATTAAACAAAAGAATTCAACCAGTTTTTTGCAGTTGTAAGCATTCTCATAATATTTGGACATGAATCCAACAATAAAGTTGGTGTGCATTCTTTTTATTTTGGAGTTTTAGATTTCGTCGGTTGTAATTATGATTTTTATGAGTTGGCCGGATTGTTTTGCATGTTATCTGCTTTTCATAGATGTAGGGGCAGTAAAACGGCCCAAGAATGTAAAAAGGGATGACTTTTTAAGTTGCTGCTATTCATAACAGGTCAGTAATACTTTAGATTTTTGTTAGCAAGCTTGTACGAATCGAGTTTTATGCTTTAAACTATCTATGCGATTTGAAAGGACAACTGACTGTTTTTTTTCAGTTTCAATTTGAAATGATTAAATTTTGAAAAAAAAGGTATTTTTGTATTTCACTTTGCAGTGACGGCTGCTGAAAGGATTGGCCTGTTTTGGTTGAGTGAAATATGCATTGAATAAATTGTTAGTATAAGTTTAACTAATAATTTCATGTAGATCAAATTAACAGCAAAATAGACTTAAAAAGCGACTGAGCATCGTGGAAGTTTCTTTCTGAAAGTTGTCAATGGTGCATTGGGGCAAGAGGAAAAGAAAGAGAAGAGATGGGTGGGGTGAGGGAGGGAAGACAGTGAGAGTGAGTGAGTGAGAAAGAGAGAGCAAAAAGGGGGAAATCGGTTAGGGGGAGAGAGAGAGAGAAAGTGAGATTAAGAACGGAACACAGAGAGCTAGAGAGTGGATGGGAGAAAAGTGAGAGAGTGTAACTTAAAAGGAAAAGGAAAGAGAGCACGAGAAAGAGAACGATGTGAATAAACTGCGAGGTGAAAGCCAAAATAACAGACAAAAAATTACACACAGTCGCATGGAAATCCAGCAGATCAATGAAGCTAAATATTTTGCTTTTAACATTCTGAAACCATTCATGATTGCAAATTACGTTACATTAGTACTTGAATGAAAAATGATTGCAGAAGTCGTCTTCTTGTAAAAAGAATGATTGTACACGTCGTCTTTTTGTAAGAAGCATGATTGTACAGGTCGTCTTCTTGTAAGAACAATGATTGTACACGTCGTCTTCTTGTAAGAAGCATGATTGTACAGGTCGTCTTCTTGTAAGAACAATGATTGTACACGTCGTCTTCTTGTAAGAAGCATGATTGTACACGTCGTCTTCTTGTAAGAAGAATGATTGCACACGTCGTCTTCTTGTAAGAAGAATGGTTGTAGAAGTCGTCTTCTTGTAAGAAGAATGATTGTAGAAGTCCTCGAGTTGTAAGAAGAATGATTGTAGAAGTCCTCGACTTGTAAGAAGAATGATTGTAGAAGTCCTCGACTTGTAAGAAGAATGATTGTAGATGTCCTCTCTTATAAGAATGACTGTAGACGTCTTCGTCTTGTAACAATGATTGTAGAACTCTTCATTTTTTGTATGAAGAATGGTTGTAGATGTCTTCTTGTAAGAAGAATGATTGTAGAATTCTTAACCTTGTAAGAAGAAAGTTTGTTGATGTCTTCTTCTTGTAAGAATGATTTTAGAAGTCTTCATCTTGTAAGAAGGATGGTTGTACATGTCCTCTTGTCTGAAAAATGATTGTAAAAGGAGTTTTATCCTTGTATGAATAATGTGTAAAAATAAACAATTTTAAACAGTAAAGAGACGAATGGCATTTGCTGCTCCTGTAGCACCTTTAAATGATTCCATCCATAATTACGAATTTGACCTCCATTTGAAATGTACTTAAAGTAATTACTGAAAAGGGTAGTATGACAATTCAAATGTATCAAATAACATCTTTAAAACTACAATATCGTCTAAAAGAAACCTTCCCCCAACAAGGCAAATTAACTTGTAGCTCTTCGTCAATTAAAGGTATTTGTAAAAGGAGCCCATCAACAACGTGTAACTCTTTTCAAAGAGTTAAAAATTTATTTCCCTTCAAGATCCTGTGAAGTGCCGCTAAGGTGCCTTTTCTAACTGGTGCTCCTCTAGAAACGGCAGTTGAAAAACTTCCCGAAGTGACCGATTAACCGGCCGCCAGGATGTGTTTTCTACAGGGTTTTCTGGCAATGAGCAAAATTTTTCAGCTTTTTCACCACCCGTTTCTAGGGGAACACCAGTTAGAAGAGATGCCGTAGTGCTGCACGATGGGATCCTTGAGGAAAATTTATTTCCCTACGTGGTTGGCAAGTGACGATGGTCACCTTTGCAATGACCCGGAAGAAAGGTCACGAATTAGTTTGCAGGAACGTTTGTTTAGGAACCCAGCTAGAATAGCCTTTGCAATTTGAGATTTCTGATATTATGCCGATGCCAAAACGTTCTTTATTAAAAAAATGAACAATATTATGGAGCTTGCCTGAAGTAACTGATGAACCTCGAGATATTTATTCATTAAACTATTTGGAATTTGATAATTATCCAGTATTTTACTAACAAAAAGCAAGAGCTTTCAATGAAATTTATTTTTGAGGTAGGTCCCTGCTATTTTTCTATAAATTGGGTTAAATTTTGATGTAAAAAGTAAGGTTAAAATTAAAAAAATCATTCAAAGCTTTAAAATGCTGTACAAGCAGCAAACGCTGTTCGTCTTATGATTTTTCTTGCTGTGGTAAATGATAAGATTAGAATTACGGCTTTGCGAAAATCCACTTGTCGTATTGGAAAAAAATTCGACCTCGAAACTTAAAATTTTGACCTCTTTTTGAAATTTTGTTTAGTTCAGAAGATGCCATTGTATTTGTTAGCTTTCACAGCTTTTCTAGGACATAGCTATAATTGTGAAACTGTTTCAAATAAATTTTGATGTTAAGTTATAGAGATTTCTGTCACTTTTTTACCTGCTTCGTAACAGTGGCGGCTCGTAGCTAAAATTAGTGGGGGTGCTGCTTGAGAAAATTTTTAGCCATTATTTTAATACTGTGTAAAACATGGCAAAGATATGTAATTTAAACGTGATACTTATATTCATGTTTGAAGATCGGGTGTTTAACGGCCTCTTTTCTTAACTGGAACTTTCTCATGGAGAAACAACTTTGAAAAATTAAGCTGTTGTAGTTCACTTACAGTAACAAAACTTATTTCTTTATGCAAGGCGTTCGTTATTAAATAATTTATGTTTTAAGCACACACGCTAAGTTTACATTTCATCTCATCCAAGAATATGACGGTACTGTTACTGGTCCAAAAATATGACATGGTAGACACAGAACTTTTCTATCTAGCTGCAGACGATACCGTACAGCGTGTTATCTAAGACATGCGCACAACAGCCAAACACCACGTTACTTAGGCTGTGAAGCAAACGGTACTTCCCTCACATGCTCAGGTTCTGCACAAGTATAAAAAAGAACTAAAGAAAAAGACATTATATTGATACTATCGATAATAATGATATGAAAACAGAGGGAGTACCACAGTACCTACAGACGAGCTGCCACTGCTTCATAGTATATATCTGTTATGCGCCTCAGAAAGTTAACCGAGTTTCAGTCTGGTTAGCATGTTGCTGATCAGTTAATGCAAATTAATAACAGCCCTTAACACAGTAACTTCAATAAGTGCGTGTGCGTGTTATTAATTTGCATTAAGTGATCAGCAACATGCTAACCAGACAGAATCTCGGTTAACTTTCTAAAGCACATAACAGATATGTACTATGAAGCAGTGGCAGCTCGTGTATAGGTGCTGTGGTACTCCCCCTGCTTTCACTCATTATTATCGATAATATCAATATAATAAATCTTTTTTCCTTAGTTCTTTTTTATACTTTTGCAGAACCGGAGCACGTGAGCGTGTGCGTGAGCGGGTAAAATAGCTAGCGCACAGCTTTCAAATCAAATGCAGCCCCAAAGACACATTAATTAGCAGGCCAAAACTGTTTTAAAAAAAAGCCACTTTAGTGTAGAATCCACAGAAATTTGGAAATTTTTTCGTGAAAAGAGAACTTTCTAAGCTGGATAAATCATTAGAGAAAAAATATCTCTTGTTAAGGCAAATGTATAACGTTTCTGCTTGAGAGTACAATGAGTAGGCATTTGGGCCCAGATTCGTGTGTCTGTCATAACTTTATGCGTCATAACGTCAAAACATTGTCTTAAGACACCTCTAAGACATTCACAGCCACAGCCACAGTCACAGCCACAACCACAGCCACAGTCACAGCCACAGCCACTGTCACAGTAACAGCCACAGACACAGCTACAACCACAGCCACAGTCACAGCCACACCCACGGCCACAGCCACAGCCACAGTCACAGTCACAGTCACAGCCACAGCCACTTGTACAGCAACAAAATTTCTTATTTTATGCATGATATAATTTGTTCTTGAAGCGTGCAGACAGTACCAATAAGTGGTCTTTTTTGCAGTACTGTTGGTCTTGTAATTCATTACGTCATACTATTCATGTAGCCGTCTTTGGTGCACGTAGGTCCATCTCGCTAGTTGTAACTTCACTCCTAGTTGGAATTCATAAAAGTGTCTTAGAGGTCAGCTTCTTGAATTTGATCAAAACGTTGGTCTGAACGTGTTTCGTAGGCACCAATAATCTGCATATTGAAATTTTGATCAAACAGCTTGCAGAAGAAAGGTCCTGGTGGCACCTGCTCGGACTCTCGAAAGGAGATACGTGGCTCTTTAGAAAGAGCAAGAACAGGGCTACAGGATGATGTGAGCTATATTTTAGTACATGTCCACCAAGAGGAGTGGCGACGAGTTAATTAGATGTTCTATTTTTGGCAATTTTCGATTGGAAGCTGCTGACGCAAAGCCATTGTTCTGACGACATCCATTATACTCTGCTTATAACTTTAATTCAGTAAAAGCTGCTACTGGCTGCGTTGTAAATGAGGACTATGTAGGATGTTCGCATATTTTTGATTATGAGTGTATTTATATGCAAAATTTTTTGCAGTGCCTTTGCTAGTATTATATTATTATATGCAAGTAGAAACAGAGATGTGTGCATTACAATCAGATTTGCTATATCAGGTTTCCTCTCTTGCTGTTCGTTTGTACATTGTTTTATAGTATGTGCATGCCTTTGTGTGCACGTATCTTGGGTCCTCCAATAATTTGCTTTTTTGCAAGTAGTGCCTATATAAATTTCGTAAGTGACATTGCTTTTAAGCACGCTTTAACTAAAGGCATACCTTTTTGCCAATATAATAGTAATTAAATTCGTTAAATTATTCATATTATGCAATTCCTAACAATTATTACCTAATTGTTAATTTTTTCCCATTTTTCTGCAATTTCCGATTTAAAATCCAACAGCAAATTTGAATTCATATTTTTGTTTGCTAAAAACAAGTTAACAAATACATAGATGTAATATAATTTAACATTTTCAAACACTTATAATTTGACATTGACATTTGTAGGTTGCAGAATAGATAAAATTGGTTTATATTGTTTTCAATGCACCTGTTTGCGCAACCTGCGCATGCGTTACACTGCTTAGGCAGCCATTACCTATTGACTTCCGCAGGTGGAAGACGCATCCACATCCACGTGCCACTCAGACGCCAGTTAAGAGAATATTTAAATTCAAATGTTTCATAGGCTAATGTATGCAATAATTTCTGAACCAATTATCATGCTTTTGGTTTCAACAATCACCTACATGGCAAAATGGGCAAACATAACACAATGAATTTGAGGTTTTTCTAAAAATTGCAAAAAATACAATTGTTGTTTTTTTCGTATCTTTATTAATATAGGAAATCCTATACTGTAATGATACCTTTATTATAAAGACATAATATATGCCACCACATACTTTAAAATGTTAATACTTCCATGAGAAATTCGTTTCTTATTTAAATAAAAACTGCACAAAACAGTCTTAAATATTTCTTCCACGAAAACATTGTTAAATGAAAACCACATGAAACAGTCTTAAACCTCTTTCACGAGAACATTGCTAAATGAAAACTGCACAAAACTGTCTTAAATATTTCTTCCACGAAAACATTGTTATATGAAAACCACATGAAACAGTCTTAAACCTCTTTCATGAGAACATTGCTAAATGAAAACTGCACAAAACTGTCTTAAATATTTCTTCCACGAAAACATTGTTATATGAAAACCACATGAAACAGTCTTAAACCTCTTTCACGAGAACATTGCTAAATGAAAACTGCACAAAACTGTCTTAAATATTTCTTCCACGAAAACATTGTTATATGAAAACCACATGAAACAGTCTTAAACCTCTTTCATGAGGAAATTATTAAATGAAACCACACAGATTAGTCTTAAATCTTTCTTTCGCGAAAACATTGTTATATGAAAACCACGCAGAACTGTCTTAAATATTTCTTTTGCCTGAACATTGTTAAATCAAAATAACACAAAACAGTCTTAAATATTTCTTTCACGAGAACATTGCTAAATGAAAACTGCATAAAACAATCTTAAATCTTTCTTTCACGAGAACGTAGCTAAATTAAAACTGCACAAAACAGATATATTTCTTTTACATATATATTATACAACCTAACGATCTCCAAATTTTCATCTGTAATCAGTATCTATAATATGGATATTCCGTAGTACCTGATGTAAGCTCATTTAGATGTTTCTCATTAACCGATGTTTTATCATGTATGTCCTTGACAGCTGCCGTGATGGCCTCCCATTCTCGCTTGGTCATTCTACGGAGACAATGGTTTTGTGTGTCGGTTCCTTGAAAGGGGCAAGTGCTGGGACTATAGAAAGACACATCACCAAATGTGGTTGTCTTATCACCTATCCAACTGATTAAGTCACCATTGATGGTATAACAGGTCTGAGCCATCTTGGCTGGAAAATACACAGTGCTTCGTTAATTAGAAAATTTATCAATGTTGACAATGCGAAAAAGTACTTGATTAGAAGACTGTTATCTAAATGATGAAGATGTTTCAAGAAATTTGCCAAATTGCAAGTAATTATAGCAAGTCAATTCATACAGGCACTCATTGTATCAGAAAAAAAACACTCTTATTAGAAACTTGTAAAATGTTAAAAAAACACTTTAAAAAAGGCTGTCGTCTCTTCATTTTAAGGCTGATTTTTACAACTATTGTGCGCACAATCTTCAGTTTCTGACCACGTCAGAAACACCTTCAACTAGTCATTTTTATCATCTTTGCAAGCCTTGTAAGCAGCATTTTCATGGAAATTTAAATTTCACATTCTTTGCTTTTCTACTTTTCTGAGAGAATCAACTTTTTCATAGCACTTCGTTATACTGCCACTCACTGAAAAGTGCCGTCTGGCAGCGGACCACCCCCCTGCCCTCCCTCCAGCTACATCACTGTTCCTTAGACTGGCTCGCTTTTCGCGTTTACAGTAGCAACACGCGAATTTATAGAAACTTGGAAGTTTGGATCGCCCATAAATGTTGTATTGTTCAACGCTTACCAATCTGAACAGCAGGCAGAATTGAGGAAAATACCACAACATCCGAGACGTATCCGGTGTAATCAGAAAAATCCGGAAGAAATGCGGGACGTGCATCACCAATTTCAACCGTTAATTTTGTGTGAAAGTCGATTGGAACAAATCCAAAATTATCTAAAAAGTAAAAAACCATTGAAACCTTTTATATAATATTTGATATTATATAATCTCAAGTAGACTGTTTCCCTACATTACGGATACAAACAAATTATTTCTATGTAAGTGGAGGGTTTTCTTGTGCTTTATCGAATCTTACCTTTAGAAACGCCGTCAAAATATAATTCCCAACCTCCTCCCATTCCTTCGTACGTGAGACAAAGGTGGTGCCAGTCACCATTTAATAGTTCTTCAAGAATTCCTCCTACAGTACTGCAAAAAAGACCATTTATTGGTACTATCTGCACGCTTCAAGAACAAATTATATCATTCATAAAATAAGAAATTTTGTTGCTGTACATGTGGCTGTGGCTCTGGTTCTGGCTGTGGCTGTGGCTGTGACTGTGGCTGTGGCTGTGACTGTGACTGTGGCTGTGACTGTGGCTGTGGCTGTAACTGTGACTGTAGCTGTGACTGTGGCTGTGAGTGTGACTGTGGCTGTAACTGTGGCTGTGACTGTGGCTGTTGCTGTGGCTGTGACTGCAGTTGTTCTCAATCCCCCAATAAAGATATGATATAAAGATATTAACTAACCCTGTAGATAGTGCGGCAGGACCAGAGTCTACCTATATTTCAAGTATATATATATATATATATATATATTTATAGCATATATATATATAGTGCGGCAAACTAGTACCATATACCTGTTATAGCATGTCACAAAATAAAATACACAAAAATTACACTGTACGGAGTTCATTATCAGCACTAATAAAAACAGGGAACAAAATACACGTGCACAAAAAATAATTGTTAACTAACTCAGTAACAGCACTACACTCGAGGAGCACCTGTGTCAGAAATCAAGGCTGTAGTGACCTCTTCACGCTTTTATACTGGCATTCCAGGTCAGCTGGCTTCTCACACCACGTGTAGGCCCAAACAAGACGTCTGGACCTACAAGAAAGGGGTGAGTCACTGCTGACGTGGAAGCAGGGCGTGTAGAGGGCCCTACACCTGACCCGACACCAGGTGCCTCCGTAACATTATATATATAAATATATATATATATAATAGTATATATGTATGTACTGTATATCATGTATTTCGCAAATTTATGCAATACGCAATACAGAAGTGGATAGACATAATTATTAACAATAGAAATGTATAAATAATATGGAAATAATACACAATTTTTAATTAGTTATTGGTAAATGTAAAGGCATCTCATTCATATGTGGTAATCAATGGCCACGCCCAATGTATCAAACCATTACAGTGTAGACCTGTCACAACGTTTTTTCATCACTATAACAATACTTACAATGTACTAGCCGTTCCCATGCCATTATCCATGCGAATTGCTAGCCCGGCTGGTTTAACGGTTGATTGAAGCTGAATTTCAAATCCATTTTTACCCCTAAGAACAGCATAAATCCGTTTGTCCTGTACTGCAGCTTGGAAGGGATTTAACCACTAAATAAAAAATAATAAATAAATAAATAAAATAAAATAAATAATAAATAACAGATGAAGGTTGTTGGTGTCAAGCAATTTAACCTAGCATTCTATAATTATTTGTTTTCTTTCCGTATTTTTACAAACATGCATTTCCTGAAAATGTTTAAAACGAAGCCAAGCTTAGTCATGTGACCTAAGCTTTAGTAGTGTACACCACCTATCAATCACACTTATTCTTACACGTAGTTAGATTTTCTGTTGCCGCTATGCTGATCATGCCGTTTGGTGATACTTGCATTGCTTTGTCTATTTTGTTGCAATTTAACAGTCACTAATTGTCTTTTCAAGCCAAAGTTGTCACCAGTAAATGTAAGTCGCCATCTGCTTTAATAATTAGTTAATAGTTTAAATTGGTTAGAATTGCTTCAAATCTCAAGAATCATGAAGTAATAATTTTTGTTTCAGTCTTCTTAAATCTAACTTTTCATTTTGTCTAAATAGTAATAACCTTTAGCACGTTCTTAAGCACTTTTTGTGATCTGTTATTTTAATAAATTGCAGGTCTATCGCGCAGTTCAATACTGATTTTTGCCGTTTTATTGCCTGGACTGGGCGCATCCACAAAGGTCATTACAAATATGGCAGTGTTGATATTATTGCCTGGTCGTAATTAATGACTTGCATATTTTGTACGATTTTTATAAATTAGTTTTTATCATGGGGGTATCGAGACTTCTCGACGCCCTAAGCTGGTAGATCTGTCCCTCCCATCTGTGTCGTGAATTTACCATTGATTATGCACAGAACAGATTGAACAATTACTTGCGGTGTATTAGCAATACTATTAACCTAACCTCTCATTGTTAATTACGTGTATATGAATAGCGCTTATATATAAGCAGGCCAGGCAACTGCTTGTTGTGTAGTACATTGTGCTTGTTCGTTATGTGGCACTTATATAGCAAATGGTGCCAGTAAGTGCCTGTGGTGTGCTATATAATGTTCGTTTTACACGAGCACTTGAACATGTTCAACTTGCTGCTGTCAAAATTTTTGCTGAGGAGTTGGGCCTTTCGGGCACATCAGTTAGTGAAATGATCGTGCCCTTGAGATGGAGCTGCCCTCTAACTCACGCGCACCCGTTCTTGAATATTTTTGCTCTTGGTATCATTTTCATAGCTTGAAGTAAACATTTGCAAATTCTTTGACCATTGACAAACAAAAGATAACAATTAGAATGGCAACAGCAACAATGGCAACAGCAACAATAGCAACAGCAACAATGGCAACAACAACAATTGCAACAGCAACGATTGCAATACCAACAATGGCAACAGCAACAATGGCAACAACAACAATTGCAACAACAACAATGAAAACAGTAATAATGGCAACTGCAACAGCAAAGCAACGATGGCAACAGCAACAATGGCAACAGCAACAATTGCTACAACAACAGTTGCAACAGCAAAAATGGCAACAGCAACATTGGCAACAGCAACAAAGACAACGGCAACAATGGCAACAGCAACAGCCAAGCAAGGATGGCAACTGCAATAATGGCGACATCAACAACAATGACAACAACAACAACAGTGGCAATGACAATGACAATAACAACAATGTGAGCTAAAAGAACTTATCATTAGTTGCTTGAAATCACAGTACAATAATCAAAATCTTTACCATACAAAAAGTTATTTCGTCAATAACACTTGGCAAATGTGGAGTTTCCAATACTAATTTGTTTGTTTCAGTGGAGTCAGCAGCAGAGAAAATTGCCATAAATCCGTTCAGGGCTCTGCAGTTAACAAAATTATCTGAAAAGAAACAACGATAAGTTGCTCATTTGTTCAATGTTACACGTGCTGTCAAAACATAGGGTACATTAGGATAGTGGCAACCAGTTTCTGTGCACTCAACAAAACATGTCACGTGAGCTAGTTCTTGTTTTTAATAGTGTTCTGTAGCTAATCAGCAGAGCCATCATTGTTCAGCTACATATGTTTCCCTTGCTTTAATTGTCTGTCACCTGCATCAGCAACAAATTTCAAGAAGGGATAGGTATCAAAGTTTGTATCAACAAACTAAGGTTGTTATGTTTGATAAATTAAATGAAATACTTCTGCCCGAAAACCTTAATATAACTGTCTTAGGAACTAATGATCTGTTGAAGTTGTTATTATTCGGAAAAGATGAATTTAACTATGTTGCTAACTGTAAAATATTCCAATGCATACATGACTTTAAATTACGTGCTAAACGCTTCCAGTAGTTTCTATCTGATATGAAATGCATCAGTCTTAAATATTCGTACATTAATATTCTCTAACCGTCATTTTCTGCGAATGTTTAATGTAATCTTGTAGTAAAACTTGTCAGCTCGTGCAGGCATAGTCTATTCTTACTGTAAATGTTACTAAAGTCTAACGTAATCTTGTAGCGAAACTTGTCAGCTTGTATAGATATAGTCAATTATTACTGTAAATGTTACTAATGCCTAATGTAATCTTGTAGTAAAACTTGTCAGCTTGTGCAGGTATAGTCTATTCTTACTGTAAATGTTACTAAAGTCTAATGTAATCTTGTAGTAAAACTTGTCAGCTTGTGTAGGTATAGTCAATTCTTACAGTAAATGTTTTTATAAATAGTGTCAATCGACTGTTGTGGTGAGGATCCTAAATCATGTTGTTCAAACTGTCTGATCCAATCCTATAACAAATTGTGTTTAAACTAAACTAAGGGTTTATGTAAAACCAGGAAAAGTTGGACTGTTTATGATATTTGGAAATTGGTGAAAATAATGTATTATAATTTTCACGCAAACTCATCTGAACCATTTTAGACCTCAGTGATTACGTTTACTAAAAAAGCTTTTAATTTTAGTAACTAAAACACGATTATCTAAACTTGCTTAAACTATGCACACCTGCTTGTAGGCCTCACATGAAGGGATTCAGTTGTGATACCAAACCACTGAAACTTTGGATAGTACTTTGATTATGCTGGTGATATGTTGGAACTGTCTATAGTGTTGAAAGTGCATATCTAAGTTGTAAAAA
>JAQGDQ010001066.1:35000-47157 GCA_030141605.1 Tubiluchus corallicola
TGGCGCAGTTCAGTACGATACAAATTATGTAATGCATTGCAATACAAAACAGCCGCTGCGCAACGTGGTACAATACAAATTAGTAAAATGTGAATTATTGTGAATATTAGTAATATTGTGAATATTATCAAATATATATAGTGTATGATATTTAGCCGGTAGTATTTGGAAATTACTACATATTTTGCACAAATAATTCGGGTTACACAATTTCTGTTGTGACAGAATTTTGGAAAAGAAACTACAAAAGTAACACGGGCTTATGACTATATGCAAAGCGTTTCTATGCGACTTTTTGTACTCAAAACGTTTTCCCGAAGAACACGTCTTTGATATGTCCGTTCGGCAACCAAAATTCAGGCGGTATTTATGCAGCTTACTGTATGTTAGCCCGGGGGAGTGAAAGAAAATGAGATGCCGATATTTGGTACATGTCTTCTCCACCTTAATTTACGCTAAGTTAAGTCTGGGCAGTGTTCTGTGTCTGTGTGATGTAGTCGGTCAGTAGAATGAGAACTTGGTCAGTGTTATTCGGTATGTGCGCCTGCCTGGCTGAAAAGGGGGAAGCAAGTCAGAGAGAAGGGAAGTTAGATGAGAGGAGCAGTGATGATGATGAAGGAGAGATGAAAACAGAGGGTGATGGGTGAGAAAGAGAGAGAGAGAGAGAGAGAGAGAGAGAGAGAGAGAGAGAGAGAGAGAGAGAGAGAGGGAGGGAGAGAGAGAGAGAGAGAGAGAGTTTTAAAATAAAGTTTTAAAGCACATCAGAACAATCAGTTTATTGTAGCTGTGCACCTGCATTTTAACAATTTTAATTTTATTTGCCAAGTAGTTAGGTGCTGTATAAATAAGCTGTAAAATTAGCCCTTTATATCTTTCGTTTTTCACAGTTTTATTAAACAAAAGTGGCACTGTGATTGAACCTTGCTTGACTCCTGTTTTTATTTTCTGGCAGAAATGGTAACATTTGCCTTTCTCATGCGTGAATTTTCCATTTCCTTTTCTTAGAAGTTCTTTGATATTAAGATTTTTTATATTGTACTGCTTACACTGTTACTGAGAGACAGTATTTTTGGTCAAATTAACTGGGAAGTTATAACCAATGAACACCTCTTTAAAGGAAAACTGGAGATTGTGTAGGCATGAGTTCAAAATAAAGAATGCTGTAAAATATTGAAAACTACAATAACTTTTTTTCAATCAAAGCTTAGATTAAATAATAATTACCTCGGATAGTCAAATTTCGTTAAACTTTCAAAGCTACGCGCAGCTCAGTGAATCTATTAAGATTGGCAGCGGCGCCTTTTTGTCACATTCGCGTGGACGACAAATGGAAGGCGGTACCGTGATAAGCATGATCATGAACTGCTGTGTTAGTTTCTGACGTCATATGATGTAAAGCCCATTTTTCGTGACATCATGCGTTTAAACAGTACTGTAACATTTGTGCCAATGTGCTTGACGCGCAATGGAAGACGCCAGCCATTGCACAAACTATGGTTAGTTTCTGACGTAAGCAATAGCTGTATTCAGTTGCCGTTATATGACTATCTAAGCTAATTATTCAAATATAAGGAACAATTGATAACTTTTATAGGCAAGAAAATGTATATTTTGGACAGTAAATTAAAATGAGATTGAGTCTAAACAATCGTCCGGTCTTCCTTTAATAACATTTCGAAAAGAACCTTTAATGTACATTTAGTTTGATGCAACGTCTCTCCTTTCTTATCTGAGCAGAAAGCAAACAAACGAACCAAAAATTCAATTCCAGTTTTCATCAGGATAGCAGACTTTAGTCTTGCTCTCAACATTGTGCCACAAGCACTGTGCAACTTTAGTCTTGCTCTCGACGTTGCGCCACAAGCACTGTGCAACTTTAGTCTTGCTCTCGACATTGTGCCACAAACACTGTGCAACTTTAGTCTTGATCTCGACATTGTGCCAAAAGCACTGTGCAACTTTAGTCTTGATCTCAACATTGTGCCACAAGCACTGTGCAACTTTAGTCTTGATCTCGACATTGTGCCACAAGCACTGTGCCACTTTAGTCTTGACCTCGACATTGTGCCAAAAGCACTGTGCAACTTTAGCCTTGTTCCCGACATTGTGCCGAAAGCACTCTGTAGAATATAGTCTTGTTCTCGACATTGTGCCAAAAGCACTGGTGCAACCTTAGCCTTGTTATCCGCATTGTGCGGAAAGCACTCTGTAGAATTTAGTCTTGTTCTCGACATTGGGCCAAAAGCACTGGTGCAACTTTAGCCTTGACCTCGACATTGTGTCAAAAGCACTGTGCAAGTTTAGCCTTGACCTCGACATTGTGCCAAAAGCACTGTGCAACTTTAGCCTTGTTCTCGACATTGTGCCAAAAGCACTGTGCAACTTTAGTCTTGTTATCCGCATTGTGCCGAAAGCACTGTGCAACTTTAGCCTTGACCTCGACATTGTGCCAAAAGCACTGTGCAACTTTAGCCTTGTTCTCGACATTGTGCCGAAAGCACTCTGTAGAATATAGTCTTGTTCTCGACATTGTGCCAAAAGCGCTGGTGCAAGTTTAGCCTTGACCTCGACATTGTGCCAAAAGCACTGTGCAACTTTAGCCTTGTTCTCGACATTGTGCCAAAAGCACTGTGCAACTTTAGTCTTGTTATCCGCATTGTGCCGAAAGCACTGTGCAACTTTAGCCTTGACCTCGACATTGTGCCAAAAGCACTGTGCAACTTTAGCCTTGTTCTCGACATTGTGCCGAAAGCACTCTGTAGAATATAGTCTTGTTCTCGACATTGTGCCAAAAGCACTGGTGCAACTTTAGCCTTGCAATCCGCATTGTGCCAAAAGCACTGTGCAACTTTAGCCTTGATCTCGACATTGTGCCAAAAGCACTGTGCAACTTTAGCCTTGACCTCGACATTGTGCCGAAAGCACTGTGCAACTTTAGCCTTGACCTCGACATTGTGCCAAAAGCACTGTGCAACTTTAGCCTTGATATCGACATTGTGCCAAAAGCACTGTGCAACTTTAGCCTTGATTTCGACATTGTGCCAAAAGCATTGGTGCCACTTTAGCCTTGACCTCGACATTGTGCCAAAAGCACTGTGCAACTTTAGCCTTGTTCTCGACATTGTGCCAAAAGCACTGTGCAACTTTAGCCTTGATTTCGACGTTGTGCCAAAAGCACTGTGCAACTTTAGCCATGTTATTGACACATGGTGTCATATAATAGTGATGGTGGTGTCATTTCCGAGGGATGTCTGGTTCGCGGGTTTTACTCGCTAGATGGCGCCAGGAACTCCTTGGTCTTTCGTTTCGCCATCGTTTGTGTCACATTTCACTTTGCAGCATTTTTTTCAAATCGTGCATCATATAGGTTTTACAAGTCAAACGTAGACACAGGAAAGTTCAAATGTGACTTACGTAAGTCAAACGTAGATGCATTACTTTAAATAAATCAGTAATAAAGTCATTTAAGTGCAAATTACGAAAAGGTAAAACAAAGATAGTCATCATCTCTTTCATAACTTTTAAAAATGCGTTGTTTATCCTCTTTTAGAAACGAAATTCTTTGATAAACCATAACGTCGGTAGAAAAGAATATATTGGTTCCCACTTCCCAATGAACAATGAATCACTAATTAGTTTTTTAAGTAATGCGTTAGCACTGCATGAATGAATTAGTTTCTCTCAAGAAACATTTTTTTATTTTAAGAATGTATTGCTTTCTCTAACAGTTCCAATGGTATGTAAAGTTTACAGAATATTAATGAACTATTAGTAGACCTATAAAGTTATTATTTTCACAGCAATTTTGAAATTAATATTAAAGAAGATTAAATTTAACATCCTTAAGGTTTACACATCCGCATTTGGGATACCAATTTCACATTTGACTTGACATGTGTCTACATTTGATTTACCAAAAACGCTTGAGATTTCTTGAAACCCGTTGTTAACACATTTGAACTAACCTAAGTCTACATTTGAACTAACCTAAGTCTACATTTGACTTGACCTAGGTCTATATTTGGCATGTAAAACCTATAAGAAACCTTGATATGTGAAACCTTATATGAAACCCTACATATTTGATATGTAAAACCTATATAGAAACGCGGTATCCAGGGAGACCGTTACTAGGCATTTGGTCAGCCTGCCATTTCACGAAATTTCACGAGCAACACCGACTAAAATATTTTGTATAAAAATGAAATTTCGAGACCCGATTTCATTAGCAAGGAAGTCACGAAATTTAATAAAACTAGTGTCAAACTTGTCTATTAACCACTTATTTGCATTCCTGTGAAGTGAACAAAGCGAGCTTATGATACACCTCTACAATATGCGCAAAAATAATATAAAACATTGGCTATATTTTGGCTATACAGTCACTGTACTGGAAATCTGGCATTGGCGGGCTTTGTGGCCTCCACTTGTTGTTGGTTTTCGCCACCTTGTGGCGATTTTTTGGCCTGGTCACGTGATCAGTTTGATCGGTGTCAGAGGCGTGTGACGTGAGGACGTGTCATTGTGGGTTGATTAATGTTGTCGTTATCTGTTGCAATTGCTTATGATTTGGGGCTAAAAGCGTACGTATATACTCAAATTACTTTATAAAATTTAAATTTACTATTAGATAACAGCTGTTTATTGATTAATGCGGCGGTGCAGTGTGAAACTCTGAATTATGTAAAATTGACTTTTGGCTAGTGTTATTTTTTTGTCATTTGTTTTTGGTTTTGTTTAGATGGAATGATATGTTTTGGTAAATAAAAAAGGAAGAAAGAGCAAAATGTAATCTAGCTTCAAATTTGGTTTTGAAAGCCCAAACAGTCACTCTGCCTATAGTTTAAGAACAAGTATTATTGGATCAGGAAATTTTATTGTATATTATATAAGCCTCTAAACTTATTTATTTGATTTTATAGTAGAATATTTAGAAGATGAAGTGATTTATTGATGTACTTTTTAACTGATGTTTCATATTTTTAATTTCTGTTTATTTTTATTATGTTTTTTTTGTAAATTTTCGTAGTTTTCTAATAGTTTTTATTGTAAATTATCAGCTTTTACATGACATTTTAGTGTGCTGAAATAAACTTTAAACAAACATAAATAGATAAAATAAGCATGTATGTTATGCGCAAATTACACGTATAATTTGTTTTTTATTTTTCCCGCATGAGGGAGCCAAAAACTAAGGGGGACAAGTGGGCAATTCCTGGCAGGCTTGACTGGTTATTGCAGAGACTAACTTGTAATGTGGATAATGCAATTTTTATGTGAGAAATTTAATGTCATGCTTCATAAACCATAAACATTGTGCTCACTCTAGCCGAATGAAGTAAGTGATTTTTGTAAATCTAAGTTTATTAATTAGAAAGCAATTTTCTGTGTAATTTTTTTGTTCAAATTTCTGTAGTTTTGTTCAAATTGCATTACTGAAAATTTCATGTATTCTTTTGTTTTTCTCCTATAGAAAATGAAGACTGCAGTAAACACCTT
Organism: Tubiluchus corallicola; assembly: GCA_030141605.1. NCBI lineage: Eukaryota > Metazoa > Priapulida > Priapulimorpha > Priapulimorphida > Tubiluchidae > Tubiluchus > Tubiluchus corallicola. Next base: position 40,500 of record JAQGDQ010001066.1, read on the forward strand.
ATGAAAGGTACTGCCGTGTGTTAACAATGTACATAAAATACTAATGATAATACTGGGTAAGTATCATTGAAGAAATCTAAATCTGGTCGATGTTACCCCAATGTACCATATCAGTAGAGGTAACTGACGTATGAAAATAATATTGTTACGGAGGCACCTGTGTCGAGTCAGGTGTAGGGCCCTCTACACGCCCTGCTTCCACGTCAGCAGCGACTCACCCCTTTCTTGTAGGTCCAGACGTCTTGTTTGGGCCTACACGTGGTGTGAGAAGCCAGCTGACCTGGAATGCCAGTATAAAAGCGTGTAGAGGTCACTACAACCTTGATTTCTGACACAGGTGCTCCTCGGGTGTAGTGCTGTTACTGAGTTATTTTTTTGTGCACGTGTATTTTTGTTACTTATTTTTATTAGTGCTGTTAATAAACTCCGTACAGAGTAGTTTTTGTGTATTTTGTTTTATGAGAGTTAGATGACACGCTATAACAGGTATAAGGTACTTGTTTACAGACATTAATTTAGCTAATTAACATAACATTTGTAATTAAAATTGACATTTGTAGTTAAGTAATCAGTTACACAACGATAGTAAAATGGATCTTCATGATGCGCAATATCAAGACCGCTATGCCATCTTGGAGTTCGACCCCCTGGGTCGCATTCAGTCCAATATTAATAATTACATTCCAAGATTGCAGCTAACGGAGGATGACGTTTTTTTCTCTTTAAGCACAAGAAAACCCTCCACTTACATAAAGCTTAAAAAGTTCATTTCGAAATTTTATACCGCTTACGCGCTCCCATGGCTTAAACTTCCGCGATGGCCGTTAAGGGCAGCCATTTTAATGGTTGGTCGTCTGAAACAAGTTTTGGACATCAAGTAAAGTTTGGTAAAATAATCAGAGCATTCCTAACATACATTTTGCTAATTAAGTAAAATTTTAAATTATTGCATCTTGTCAATAAGATTAAAAATACGTTTTTGGCTAATGAATGGCGCACCCTGGAGGGTGAGTCATTTTACCAATTCGCACAAACATTTTAAATTATTAGTCTAGTTACATAAGTCTTTCCAGCAAGTAAGCGAAATGTTAAGTAATATAGATTTGCATAGAAAGTTTTTTGGGACATAATTTAACATTGCCTTTTCTTCCTCCTGTTTTTAGTGGCATAGTGACGTCATGTAATGGCGCCATCGGAAAATTATTGCGGGAGATTTAAAATGAAAACAAAACAAAATATAATTTTTTAAGGGAAATTTTGCGAAACCTATACCAGGTGCCCCTTTTCTTTACTTTAAGTGGCGTTTACCAGACATCCCGATGCACACGCATTTGAGGTTGGGGAGGCCGAATAGGTAATCGGTATATATTGTTTCCAGTTTATGCAGCCTGAGTTACTCTTTTTCTGAAGTGATTCCTATTGGTTTTTTTCCCAGGCTCTTTCATGGGTGGAAAACGCGTCCGCACAACGCATCCGGATGCTAGGTAAGTGCCACTTTTCATTGATTAATGGAGTCGTGATTTTAGAGTCTTTACATTCTAAACAGCAGACTAACAATTTGCATATAATCAAATCTGACGAGTAGAACGCTAATTGTTTCTACATATTATCTTTTTTTGGATTTTAATAACTTAATACGTAGAACGATGTTGTTCTTTTAGAATCAGTTGTTCTAAATTAAATCATAGCAAAAAAATGAAGAAATTGTCCGCATTGCTATTTTTGTTGTATCTTTTTAAAAACACTTTAAGCACTAGACCCTGGAATGTAAAAGATCCAAATAATTTTAAAGTATTATATCCATATAAGGATGGAAATCACAACCATAAAGAGGAACTTCCAGCTCAAAACGTATCTATTATAGCTGACCCGATGCTGTACAAAGACAACGGATCCAACTCGCTCCTACGAGAAGTGTGTGTTACAAAAGATCCCAGTGACCCCAGGCAAGCGATATTCTTTGGTTTGCGGAACATGGACCTTCCATGTGACACTGACTCTGTATACATATATTCAGTAGATTTAATATCAGGTCATGAAGGGGAATCTAAGACTTTATGTAACAAAGACGTAAGCTGGTTTCAATCTGGATTATCTGGACCTGCTACACTATGTGTTTACTTTAAAACAAATGAAACAGGAACAAATCCTGCTGTTGAGGTACTAATCGAAGTCCGTCATCCTCCATCAACATGTGAAGAATGTGGAGACAACGCTGCCCAATGCAATCGTAAATACGAGAGCGAACCTGAATACTTTGTTTGCAAATGCAACCGAAGCGTCGTACAATGGATTGGGCCAGTCTGTGACGACCGAAGAGATCTTTGCTTCTCTATGCCATGTCAGAACTCCGGAAAATGTAATAATTTCTACAGTGCTTTTAACTGTACCTGCCCAGCTGGTTATGTTGATGAGTTGTGCAGCAAATTTGATCCTTGCTTTTCGACTCCATGTCAGAATGGCGGAACATGCACAAATATGACGGACAAGTACACATGCTCTTGTGAAGAAGGATATGTTGGATATAATTGCGAGACATTTGACCCCTGCTCTTCGACTCCATGTCAGAATGGTGGAAAATGCGCAAATATGCCGGACAAATACACCTGCTCTTGTAAAGAAGGATATGCTGGATATAATTGCATGACATTTGGCCCCTGCTCTTCAAATCCATGTCAGAATGGTGGAACATGCACAAATACGCTGTTCAAACACACATGCTCTTGTGAAGAAGGATATTTTGGATATAATTGCGGAGCATTTGTCCCCTGTTCTTCAAATCCATGTCAGAATGGTGGAACATGCACAACTATGCCGGACAAATACACATGCTCTTGTGAAGAAGGATATGCTGGATATAATTGCGAGACATTTAACCCCTGTTCTTCAAATCCGTGCCAGAATAGTGGAAAGTGTATTAAAGCATATATGACTGAGGCATATTTTTGTTCATGTGCGCAAGGATACCAAGGGGCCAACTGCAACATGTCTGACCCTTGCACTTCATACCCATGTCTGTACAATGGAACATGCACTCGTGAAGACAACATTTACAGGTGTAAATGTCTCGAACCATTTTCTGGTGAAAATTGCAACATACTGATTAAGGAAGGAATATGTCCAAGTAAGGAGAAACTTGATAAAAGCAAATGTCTAACTGCGTCTTGTAGCAAGGATAATGATTGTGGTGGAATTGAAAAATGCTGTGAGTACGAATCTTGTGGCAAAATCTGCATTCTTCCATCAGGTTACTTAAAAGCTGATGAAAAAAAAACCCAAAAGGCATCGCTGAACATATTTGAAATTCTTGGCATCACTATGGCTTGTGTATACATTATTATTTTGATAACAGGCTTAACTACACTTCATCTACGACGAATGCAAATACAACCTGCTGTGGTATCTTCAACGTGGTTAAACGAGGAAGAAGAATCACAAAAAAAACAGGAAGAGGAGGAATCAGACACAGACTATGAAAGGCTATGACTCAATCAGTAGACAACAAATAAAGAAAGAAAGTCCAGACTAACTTCACACAGGAACAGCTAAATTATCGCTGGAAACTATTTTACTCAGTTGTAGAAAATCCTACTGCAGGCAGTATACAATGCACATTACTGTCTGTACGGAAGTATGTAATATCCTAGATTAAATGACTGGATTGAATCAGCAATTTTGCTATGTTATCTGACGAATGCACGTGCGCATGTGCAATGGCTTATTTCCTTGGCAAGGGGAATTTGGTTTAAAAGGACAAGAAAACGGGTACCTGAAGTAGGTTACAGAAAAATCGCCTTAAAAATTACATTACTTTGCAGCATTTTTATGCGTATATCATGTTTGTGTGGAAAGGAATTTTTTGTCTTCATTTTAAATCTCTTGCAATACTGTTCCAATACTACTCACTACGCAACGTAATTTAGGGGAAGAAAAGGAAATGTTAAATTACGTCCCAAGATCTTTCCATGCAAATCTATATTACTTAGCATTTTACTTATCTGCTGGAAAGACATATGTAGCTAGACTAATAATTTAAAATTTTTGTGCCAATTGGTAAAATGTCGCTGACTCACACTCCAGGGCGCGCCACTCACTAGTCAAAAAGGTATTTTTAATCTTGATGAAAAGACACAGTAATTTAAAATTTTACTTAGTTAGCAAGATGTGCGCTACGAACACTCTGAATATTTTTTCAACCTTTACTTAATGTTATCAAAACTTGTTTCAAACGATCTACCATTAAAATGGCTGCGCCTAACAGTCATCGCGGAAGTTTAAAAATATATAAGTTTATACAGATTTTACGGCCGATGCAAGCCATGCATACGAAAATGTAGTAAGTAAGTGGTATATAATTTCAAGACAAATTTTTTAAGCTTCGTGTAAGTGCAGGGTTTTCTTGTGCTTTCGATTTTGAAATATGCAGCATTTTGATGTTTAGGATCAGCACGATACATTTTTCCTTAAATATTTCTTGTACACATAATCTGCAAGAAATGTGAAACCAAAATTCTGCCAACTGTTTAGTTTATGCAATCTTATTTTACCGTCCTTGGACGCTATTGTAAAACTAATTCAAAACATCCTCTGGTTACAAAGATAATACAATTTTGACGTACGAAAGCCAAGGCGTACAATTAGTTCTTATGCAACGTTTTAATAAATAACGGTAGTGATAGTCGCAATCTAATAAGTATGAGGCAAACGATTGAGTTGTAACATAATGTTATCAACTGAACATAATAAATTTAGTTTAAGTTAAAATGTTTATTGCTAAATAAATTAGAACATTATGGCATTAATCCCAGCTTGAAATAATTAAATAATATTTACAAAGTAGGAAACAATTTACTTTCATCAATAACTCTTACTCGGAAATTACAGATGCCACAAGGATCTGCCCTTGGCCCTTTATTTTTCTTAATGTATATTAACGATATTTCTAATTGTTCCAATTTTCAAATCCGCCTACTTGCTTACGACACAAATCTTTTTCTAGAAGAGACTAACGTAACTAGATTATTACTTAAAGTCAATGCAGAACTAACAAAAATGGATGGAATTCCTGGATGCAGCAAATAAGCTCAAAGTTACTTATGTTAAAGCAAAATATATGTTAATCTCTAGCCACCTTGCACTATTCCTATCGACTTTTGTATTTCCATGTGAAATCACAATCTCACCACGACAGACAACTTTAAATATCTTGGACTACACATTACTAGGACAGTCCATATAAAATCAATATTTTATAAACTAACTAAACTTATCGTTTTTTCTGCAAACTAAGGTATTTTCATGATATTGGTACTCTTAGAATGCTGTACAATTCCCTTAATTTCATTATTGCATATTTTGCTGGGACTCAACCAATTTAACTACTTTAAAACCTTTAAAAAGTGTGCAAAATAAATTAGTAAAAATTATAACATTTGCTGGCTGTCGCGATCATGCCACTCCGCCATTTATTAAATTACAACTGTTAAGAATTAAAGACATTCACGAATTGGAATTGATTATACTTATGTATCGATATGAAAAATAATTTACTGAAATATTTAAATGTTACTTTAAGCCACTTACTGAATTCCACCAATAACATACTATATCAGCAGACAATCGCAATTATTTTAACTCAAGGTATGATTCAACTCATGGAATAACTTAATCAAATTTCAAGCCGTAAAAATCTGGAATTCATTAGATGACGGTATTAAAATATGCAAATCCATTGTCAGTTTAAGTGGAAAAAGTTACCAAATTACTCCTGTCTAATTATACTAGGTGACGTACTTATTCTGATACTAATTACATTTATCTAATCAATGGCTAACTATATTTACAAAGCTATAATTGCTATATTGCCCTCTGCTCTGGTACCATACAGGGCAGTTAACCCGGCTGCTGGTAGTTAGAGTCTCCTTCTCTAGTCTACACAGTGGCAACTCTTGTCTGGCGCGTCCAAGTCGCGGGGGTGGAGGCTGCTTAGGCAGTTACCAAGTTCAGGCAAGGACCCAATGTCGCGGGGTATAACGCTTCACCCTGGTCAGGGTTACGACCGAAGACCCCAACAGTGGATCAGGCGGAAGTGAACCATGTTTAGTTCTCAACGGCTGAGATGGCGGATGAGGGCAATGCCATGCGGGCTGGCTAGAAGGCATCTCTCAAAATACTGGAAGAATGGCAGCCTGCTGCGACTTTCAAGGAAATCCTGTCTGTCTACCCCCAGGAGCCACAGAAATTGATCCGAAAGCCAATTGTGTGGGCTTCTACCCGGCAAGTAATTGCCCACCTTAATCAATCTCACGCCAATGGCCACCTTTCGGTCAAATAAAACTCAAGCCCAACTTCGATGGGATAAGGGTGACGGGAGCAGGTTTGGTTAAACTGGAAGCTCTTAGCCTCGACCTGCACGTAGGCGGCAAGTGTGTGATGGTCGCCTTCTTGAGAAACTGTGACTACTCAAGGATCCGGTCCTGCACTTGTGACTGGGCAGGCCTTTTCAGGACCACCTCAAATGAGGAAGGCCCTAGAAAACTTGGGCTAGACTTCGGAAGTCACTTTTTTGCCTGGCTGGACTACCGCACCCAGCGGGTTACCCACTTCTGCGGGCGAAATAAAAAGGAAAATAATCTTAAAACTACCGTACTAACTATTG
>JAQGDQ010001066.1:47169-65836 GCA_030141605.1 Tubiluchus corallicola
GGACACTTCTGGATCGCAAAAATTCGGATAGACCTGAACGACGGACAGCCCTAGTTGCTAAAGAGCTTGCCAGATTCAACATTGATATAGCTGCTCTCAGTGAAACACGGATTTCTGAAGAAGGGCAGCTTGAGGAGACTGGTGCTGGATACACCTTCTTCTGGAAGGGAAAAGACCAAGAGGAACGGAGGAACCACGGAGTGGGCTTTGCCATTAGGAGTCAACTGGTCAGAAACCATAACATGGCTCCAAAAGGCATCAACGAACGACTTATGACTCTTCGTGTGCCTCTCCCAGAGAATAACTTTGCCACCTTGATTTCTGCCTACGCTCCAACATTGGATGCTCAAGATGATGTCAAGGAAACTTTCTACCAACAACTAAGCGACACCATCTCCCAAGTTCCAGCGAGGGACCGCCTTCTACTCTTGGGAGACTTTAATGCTAGAGTGGGCAAAGACAATCTCCTCTGGGAAAACATTATTGGAAAACAGGGCATTGGTAACTGTAATGCAAATGGACTCCTCCTCCTTGGCCTTTGTGCTGAGCATGAGCTTTTCATCACTAATACCCAATTTCGGCTTCCTAACCGTTTCAAAACAACATGGAGACACCCTCGGGCTAAATTATGGCATACCCTTGACTATGTCATTGTCAAACAACAGCATAAGAAGGATGTTTTGGTTACTAGGAGCTTGCTCGGTGCTGATGACTGTTGGACAGACCACTGTCTTCTGATCAGCAAAATAAGAATGAGTCTGCATCGAAAACCAAGAACTCGCATCAACAACCAGGCTAGAAGAAGATATGACACCAGTAAACTAACAAGCCCAACCACGTCTCAAAACTATAGAGATGCGCTCAATCAAAAGATAACTGCAAACCAAGTTAATACCTCACTAGACTCAGAATGGACTAATCTACGCACGGCTATGGAAGAGGCAGCCCAAGGCACAATTGGACTCCAAGGAAGGAAGCATCAAGACTGGTTTGACTCCCATGACCAAGAAATCGCTGCTCTCATTGATGCCAAGCGAAAAGCCAGGATAGACCATGAGCAGCATCCCCTGTCATTCGAGAAGAAAGTCAGGTTCCAACAACTGAAAAGCCAATGTCAGTCCAGAATGAGGGAGCTCCAAAACAACTGGTGACAACAGAAGGCAGAAGAACTTCAACATCATGCAGATTGCAGAGACCTTAGAAGTTTCTACGCAGGCACCAAGGAGATCTATGGTCCAAGAAGAACATCAGTGGGAACTCTTATGTCAGCCGACAACACCACCCTCTTGACCGAGAGCCAAGATATTCTGGACCGATGGAAACAGCACTTTAATACCTTGCTAAACCGGAACTCAACGACAGCAGCTGACTTCCTAAGGAATGTTCCACAGCATCCCCTGCAACCCCAGTTATCGGTTCCACCCAACTTTATTGAGTTTGAAACAGCCATTAAGCGTATGCCTCGAGGGAAGGCTGCTGGACCCGACAATATCCAAGTGGAACTCATCAGTCATGGTGGACCTGCTCTCAAGAACCGACTGTTCAACCTGATGCTTCAAATGTGGGAAGCAAAACGAGTCCCAGATGACTTGAAAAACGCACTCATTGTCACTATCTTTAAAAAGGGGGATCGCAACCTGTGTGGAAACTACAGGGGGATATCATTGCTTTCAATTGCCGGAAAGATTCTGTCAAGAATTATCTTGAACCGTCTTCAGGAGGTTGCAGAAAGGATCATACCTGAATCTCAGTGTGGGTTCCGAGCTTTACGTGGGACCATTGATATGATCTTCTGTGCGCGACAACTGCAGGAAAAGGCCCGCAAGCAGTGGAAGCCTCTCTTCCTCGTGTTCTATGACTTAGAAAAAGCCTATGACAGCATTCCGAGAGAAGCCATGTGGGCTGTCCTGCAACGTTTTGGTCTTCCAGATGACTTCATCAAGATGATACAAGCTATGTATGATGGTATGACGGCACGTGTTATCAACCAAAACACTATCTCAGAAGAGTTCCCAATCACTTGTGGACTAAAACAAGGCTGTGTCCTCGCACCAACGCTCTTTTCACTCTATCTCACTGCTATGCTTCATGACTTTCCACCAGACAATCCAGGGGTGGAATTGAGATGCCGCTTTGATGGGGGGCTCTTCAATCTGTCGCGTTTTCGAGCCAGGAACCGCACCACAACCTTCAGAGTGACAGAGCTGCAATATGCGGATGACAATGCGGCACCAGCCCACTCAGCCAATCACCTGCAACAATCAGTCAGCAACTTCTGTGACGCATATTCTCGCTTTGGCCTTACAGTCAACATAGGAAAAACCAAAGTTATTGTAATATTTATGTAATATTTCCATTAATGGTGCAGATCTAGAATGTGTTGAACATTTCCCGTACCTGGGCAGCCTACTCGCCGTCCAGTGCAACTCAACAAAGGATGTGGAAAATAGGCTTAGAGCTGCCCATGCCGCTTTCGGCAGACTCTCAACCCGTGTCTTTGGTAATGCTCATCTAACTCGTCGAACCAAGCTGATGGTCTATAATGCCATTGTCGTTTCCACACTCCTTTACGGATGTGAAACATGGACTCTGTACCGCCAAGACCTGAAAAAACTCGAACAGTTCCACCAGAAAAAGCTTTGCTCAGTTTCCAACATCAGATGGGATGATTATGTCACCAATAATTCAGTTCTCGAGAGATTCAACACCACTAGTATAGAAGCTATGATTACGAAACATCGGCTAAGGTGGGCAGGTCATGTAGCACGTATGGACGAAAACAGACTGCCCCGAAGGATCCTCTTCAGTGAGCTGAGCTCTAGGCGCTGCTACAAGGACCAACTAAAAGAAACCGTGCAATCAGCAAGGATCGATCCAGAAACCTGGGAACAGACAGCGTGGCAGCGAACAAAGTGGAGAAGAGTCATCCAGGAAGGGACTGAGCATTTTGAAACAACCAGACGAGCAGCAATTGAAGCCAAACGTCAACGAAGGAAAGAGAAGTCCCGTCAACCTCAGGTAACTCCCACCATCCAATGTGACAAATGCACCAGAATGTTTCGAGCAAAGATCGGTCTGTTAAGCCACCAACGTGCCCACCACAGCTAGTAACTTTGACCGAAAGGACAATACTCGGAAACGAGTGAAAGCCGACGACGACGAATTGCTATATTATTATTGTTGTTGTTGTTGTTGCTGCTGCTGCTGCTGTTGCTGCTGCTGCTGCTGCTGTTGCTGCTGCTGTTGCTGCTGCTGCTGCTGTTGCTGCTGTTACTGCTGTTGCTGCTGCTGTTGCTGCTGTTTTTGCTGCTGTTGCTGCTGTTGTTGCTGCTGTTGTGGCTGCTGTTGCTGCTGTTGTTTTTGCTGCTGCTGCTGCTGCTGTTGCTGCTGCTGCTGTTGTTTTATGAAATTGTGTTTTTACTACAGGTCATGCGGGTCTTTTCAGAATAACGTTCGTTTTCTGCTCTCTCTTTTTTTATTAAACAAAATATGCTCTACTTATATATATATATATATATATATATATATATATATATATATATATATATATATATATATAGAAATAACTTGATAACCTCTCTCCCCCCGCTCTCTCTCTCTCTCCCTCTTCCTCTTGCTTTCATCTTGTCTAAACACCATGAAACGAACGAAATAATTCGGAATCACAGTAAAGGTCACACTGCCTAAGAGTGATAGTATTAAGTGGTCACCCATCAAATCAGTTGCCAGGCTTACGTTTGGTAGCCAGTCTCACGCCGTGGTTACTCACTATTGCGTACATGCGAAGGTCAACATGATTTATCATCTGATTGTTCTGATGTTACAAATCTATTCTATTATTTTAACGAGCTGACCAAATTTTTTTTATCATATGATCCCTATTTTGTGAATACTGTAGTCAAAACAAACCACTTTTTATATCGTGTTACCTAACTGTGCTTTAGAAAAAATTAATTACGTTATCTGTGACTTATTTTCTATGAATTGATGGTTCTGCGAAGAAACTTTCTGCGAAATGGCAATTCTGGGAAAAATCTTTTCTGGGAAGTAAATTTGTCTGGCAAAAAATCTTGTGGCAAAATACTTCTGGGAAAAATCCTTTCAGGGAAACGAGTCTACGGCTTCTATTGCACACGTAAAATACTAATGTTATACAGTGCTTGTACATATATCTACAGCAATGAAATTTCGCACCACATAATCTCAGAACTTGCACTGTTAAGGTCAAGAGGAGCCTTTACAGTGAGAGAATTTCTGATTCTATGTTTATATGTTACGTCCTTGTAACCAGATTTAAGCTATTTCAGAATCTATGTCAGGTACAGTCAGAAATTCAGGGCTCGCAGTACACGGGAGAGATACTTAAGAGAGCAACCACGACGTATATTTTAGTTTTAAATCGATAGCACAAATTGAAGTGTGAAAACATGTAGTGGGTCAACTTTTCAGTATGAAGATTCTTTTTTCTTGTTTGTACTAAAGTAAAAATATTTGTGTAGGGTCCAATAGCGTAACATTAATAGTGAATTTGGGGCGTTCGATTCGATTCGAACGAGTTTTTTCCTGGAAAGTTCATTGTTGCTGCTTATTATCTTTTAACAATTTCGAATAGCTAAAAGAATGATGTCATTCATTTAGAATTAGGTGTTCTAAATGGTACATTTAGATTAAATGGTAGCAAAATGAAGAAATTGTTTGCATCGCTATTTTTGTTGTATCTTTTTAAAAGCACTTTAAGCACTAGACCCTGGAATATAAAATATCCAAATAATTTTAAAGTATTGTATCCGTATAAGGCTGGAAATCAAAACTATCGAGAGGAACTTCTAGCTCAAAACGTATCTATTATAGCTGAACCGATGCAGTACAATGACAACGGGTCCAACTCGCTCCTACGAGAAGTGTGTGTTACAAAAGATCCCAGTGACCCCAAGCAAGCGATATTCTTTGGTTTGCGGAACATGGACCTTCCATGTGGCAATGACGACTCAGTATACATATATTCGGCAAATTTAACATCAGGTAAGAAAGGGGCATCTGCCAATTTTTGTAACAAATACGTAAGCTGGTATCAAGTTTCAATAAAGACATCAATTAATTATCCAACAGTATGTGTTACCTTTGAAAGAAATGAAGCAGCAACAAATCCTGCTGTTGAGGTACTAATCGAAGTCAGTCATCCTCCATCGTCCTGTGCAGAATGTGGAGACAACATTGCCCAATGCATATATCAATACGAGACCAATTTTCCGTACTATAAATGCAGCTGCAACCGAAGCGTCATACAATGGATTGGGCCAGTCTGTGACGACCGAAGAAATCCTTGCTTCTCTATCCCATGTCAGAACTCTGGAACATGTCATAATTACTACAGTGCTTTTAATTGTACCTGCCCAGCTGGTTATGTTGATGAGTTGTGCAGCACATTTGATCCTTGCTCTTCGACTCCATGTCAGAATGGTGGATCATGCACAAATATGCCGGACAAATACACTTGCTCTTGTGAAGAAGGATATGTTGGATATAATTGCGAGACATTTGACCCCTGTTCTTCAAATCCATGTCAAAGTGGTGGAACGTGCACAAATATGCCGGACAAATACACTTGCTCTTGTGAAGAAGGATATGTTGGATATAATTGCGAGACATTTGACCCCTGTTCTTCAAATCCATGTCAAAGTGGTGGAACGTGCACAAATATGCAGGACAAATACACATGCTCTTGTGAAAAAGGATATGTTGGATATAATTGCGAAACATTTGACCCCTGTTCTTCAAATCCATGTCAAAGTGGTGGAACGTGCACAAATATGCAGGACAAATACACATGCTCTTGTGAAGAAGGATATGTTGGAGATAATTGTGAAACATTTGACCCCTGTTCGTCAAATCCATGTCAGAGTGGTGGAACATGCACAAATATGCTGGACAAATACACGTGCTCTTGTGAAGAAGGATATGTTGGAGATAATTGCCAGACATTTGACCCCTGTTCTTCAAATCCATGTCAGAATGGTGGATCATGCACAAATATGCCGGACAAATACACATGCTCTTGTAAAAAAGGATATGTTGGATATAATTGCGAGACATTTGACCCCTGTTCTTCAAATCCATGTCAGAATGGTGGATCATGCACAAATATGCCGGACAAATACACATGCTCTTGTGAAGAAGGATATGTTGGATATAATTGCGAGACATTTGACCCCTGTTCTTCAAATCCATGTCAGAATGGTGGATCATGCACAAATATGCCTAACAAATACACATGCTCTTGTGAAGAAGGATATGTTGGATATAATTGCGAGACATTTGACCCCTGTTCTTCAAATCCATGTCAGAATGGTGGATCATGCACAAATATGCCGGACAAATACACATGCTCTTGTGAAGAAGGATATGTTGGAGATAATTGTGAAACATTTGACCCCTGTTCTTCAAATCCATGTCAGAATGGTGCATCATGCACAAATATGCTGGACAAATACACATGCTCTTGTGAAGAAGGATATGTTGGATATAATTGCGAGACATTTGACCCCTGTTCTTCAAATCCATGTCAAAGTGGTGGAACGTGCACAAATATGCAGAACAAATACATTTGCTCTTGTGAAGAAGGATATGTTGGAGATAATTGTGAAACATTTGACCCCTGTTCGTCAAATCCATGTCAGAGTGGTGGAACATGCACAAATATGCTGGACAAATACACCTGTTCTTGTGAAGAAGGATATGTTGGAGATAATTGCGAGACATTTGACCCATGTTCTTCAAATCCATGTCAGAATGGTGGATCATGCACGAATATGCCGGACAAATACACATGCTCTTGTAAAAAAGGATATGTTGGATATAATTGCGAGACATTTGACCCCTGTTCTTCAAATCCATGTCAGAATGGTGGATCATGTACAAATATGCCAGACAAATACACATGCTCTTGTGAAGAAGGATATGTTGGAGATAATTGTGAAGCATTTGACCCCTGTTCGTCAAATCCATGTCAAAGTGGTGGAACATGCACAAATGTGCTGGACAAATACACATGCTCTTGTGAAGAAGGATATGTTGGAGATAATTGTGAAACATTTGACCCCTGTTCGTCAAATCCATGTCAGAGTGGTGGAACATGCACAAATATGCTGGACAAATACACCTGTTCTTGCGAAGAAGGATATGTTGGAGATAATTGCGAGACATTTGACCCATGTTCTTCAAATCCATGTCAGAATGGTGGATCATGCACAAATATGTCGGACAAATACACGTGCTCTTGTGAAGAAGGATATGTTGGATATAATTGCGAGACATTTGACCCCTGTTCTTCAAATCCATGTCAGAATGGTGGATCATGTACAAATATGCCGGACAAATACACATGCTCTTGTCAAGAAGGATATGTTGGATATAATTGCGAGACATTTGACCCCTGTTCTTCAAATCCATGTCAAAGTGGTGGAACGTGCACAAATATGCAGGACAAATACACATGCTCTTGTGAAGAAGGATATGTTGGAGATAATTGTGAAACATTTGACCCCTGTTCGTCAACTCCATGTCAGAGTGGCGGAACATGCACAAATATGCTGGACAAATACACCTGTTCTTGTGAAGAAGGATATATTGGAGATAATTGCGAGACATTTGACCCATGTTCTTCAAATCCATGTCAGAATGGTGCATCATGCACAAATATGCTGGACAAATACACGTGCTCTTGTGAAGAAGGATATGTTGGATATAATTGCGAGACATTTGACCCCTGTTCTTCAAATCCATGTCAAAGTGGTGGAACGTGCACAAATATGCAGGACAAATACACATGCTCTTGTGAAGAAGGATATGTTGGAGATAATTGCGAAACATTTGACCCCTGTTCATCAAATCCATGTCAGAGTGGTGGAACGTGCACAAATATGCAGAACAAATACACATGCTCTTGTGAAGAAGGATATGTTGGAGATAATTGTGAAACATTTGACCCCTGTTCGTCAAATCCATGTCAGAGTGGTGGAACGTGCTCAAATCTGCTGGACAAATACACCTGTTCTTGTGAAGAAGGATATGTTGGAGATAATTGCGAGACATTTGACCCCTGTTCGTCAAATCCATGTCAGAGTGGTGGAACATGCACAAATATGCAGGACAAATACACATGCTCTTGTGAAGAAGGATATGTTGGAGATACTTGTGAAACATTTGACCCGTGTTCTTCAAATCCATGTGAAAGTGGTGGAACATGCACAAATATGCAGGACAAATACACATGCTCTTGTGAAGAAGGATATGTTGGAGATAAATGTGAAACATTTGACCCCTGTTTGTCAAATCCATGTCAGAATGGTGGGTCATGCACAAATATGCTGGACAAATACACTTGCTCTTGTGAAGAAGGATATGTTGGATATAATTGCGAGACATTTGACCCCTGTTCTTCAAATCCATGTCAGAATGGTGCATCATGCACAAATATGCTGGACAAATACACGTGCTCTTGTGAAGAAGGATATGTTGGATATAATTGCGAGACATTTGACCCCTGTTCTTCAAATCCATGTCAAAGTGGTGGAACGTGCACAAATATGCAGGACAAATACACATGCTCTTGTGAAGAAGGATATGTTGGAGATAATTGCGAAACATTTGACCCCTGTTCATCAAATCCATGTCAGAGTGGTGGAACGTGCACAAATATGCAGAACAAATACACATGCTCTTGTGAAGAAGGATATGTTGGAGATAATTGTGAAACATTTGACCCCTGTTCGTCAAATCCATGTCAGAGTGGTGGAACGTGCTCAAATCTGCTGGACAAATACACCTGTTCTTGTGAAGAAGGATATGTTGGAGATAATTGCGAGACATTTGACCCCTGTTCGTCAAATCCATGTCAGAGTGGTGGAACATGCACAAATATGCAGGACAAATACACATGCTCTTGTGAAGAAGGATATGTTGGAGATACTTGTGAAACATTTGACCCGTGTTCTTCAAATCCATGTGAAAGTGGTGGAACATGCACAAATATGCAGGACAAATACACATGCTCTTGTGAAGAAGGATATGTTGGAGATAATTGTGAAACATTTGACCCCTGTTTGTCAAATCCATGTCAGAATGGTGGGTCATGCACAAATATGCTGGACAAATACACTTGCTCTTGTGAAGAAGGATATGTTGGATATAATTGCGAGACATTTGACCCCTGTTCTTCAAACCCATGTCAGAATGGTGGGTCATGCACAAATATGTCGGACAAATACACCTGCTCTTGTAAAGAAGGATATGTTGGATATAATTGCGAGATATTTGACCCCTGTTCTTCAAATCCATGTCAGAATGGTGGAACATGCACAAATATGCTGGACAAATACGCGTGCTCTTGTGAAGAAGGATATTTTGGAGATAACTGTGAATCCTTTGACACCTGTTCTTCAAATCCATGCCAGAATGGCGGAACATGCACAAATATGACCAACTCGTATGCATGTTCTTGCGAAGAAGGATATGTTGGAGATAATTGTGAAACGTTTGTTCCCTGTTCTTCAAATCCATGCCAGAACGGTGGAACATGCAATAATTTAAATGCGACAGAATCATATACGTGTTCATGTGCACAAGGATACCAAGGGGCCAACTGCAACATGTCTGACCCTTGTGCTTCATACCCATGTCTGTACAGTGGAACATGCACTAGTGAAGATAGCATTTACAGGTGTAAATGTCTCGAACAATTTTCTGGTGAAAATTGCAACATACTGTTTAAGGAAGGAATATGTCCCAGTAAGGAAAAAGTTAACAAAAGCAAATGTCTAACTGCGTCTTGTAGCAAGGATAATGACTGTGGTGGGATTGAAAAATGCTGTGAGTACGAATCTTGTGGCAAAATCTGCATTCTTCCATCAGATTATTTGCAAACCGACGACGATACTCTCCAGAGGACTTCACTGGACACGGTTGGAATTCTTGCTGTCACTATGGCTTTTCTCTACGTAATTATTATATTGACTGGCTTAACCATTTTTCATAAACAAAGAATGCAAAAACTTGCTGCTGTGGTATCGTCAACGTCAGTATCTGGTACGTATGAAGAGGAGGACAGCGAAGAAGAATCGCAAACAGGAGACGATGATGAAGAGGAAGAATCAGATACAGACTATGAAAGCCTAGCTTTCCAAGATGTATTTGACAGCATATAAAACTGCAATCCAGACTAACAGACCTAACTGCTACACAAGGACCAGCTAAATTACACCTTAAAATTGCTTTACGCCGTTGTACATAACGCTCCTGCATACAATTACACAATGTACGAAAATATGTAAAAATTCGGATTTAAAATAATTAGATTTAAACAAGATTAAATCAATGCTTTTGTTAAGTCACCTGGCTAAACCATGTAGCAGTTATCGCTTCAAGTGCAGCAACTTATTTTGTCCTCAAAGGATGTTTGGTTCAAATTTTGAAACTTTTATAGCACGTAAAGGAAGACTGGACGATTGTTTAGTCTCAATCTCATTTTAATTTACTGTCCAAAATATACATTATCTTGCCTATAAAGGTTAGCAATTGTTTCTTATATCTAAATAATTAGTTTGAAAAATTAATTAACGGCAACCGAACACAGCTATTGCTTACGTCAGAAACTAACAGCAGTTTGTGCAATGGCAGGTGTCTTCCTTGCGCGGCAAGCACATTTGTATAAGTGTTACAGCACTGTTTAAACGCATGTTGTCACGAAAATGGGTCCTACGTCATATGACGTAAGAAACTAACACATCAGTTCATGACCATGCTTATCACGGTACCGTCTTATATTTGTCGGCCACGCGAATGTGACAAAAGGGTACCGTTGCCAGTCTTAGTAGATTCAGTGAGCCGCAAGTCGCATTGAAAGTTTAACGAAATCTGAGTATAAATTTAAATCTAAGCTTTGATTTACATAAAGCTATTATAGTTTTTGATATTTTAGAGCATTCTTTATTTTGAACTAAAGTTTAGACAATCATCCGGTTTTGCCAAAGCGTTTTGACCCAATTAACCGACTGAATCTATAAGCAAACAGATGTAGCATATTATTACTATAAAAGTATTAGTCATTATTCATCCCAAACGTAATAAGGCTCTATGTGAATTTGAGAAATTCCAATGTGCAATTATTTAAGAATATTAATTTAGGCGGTCACCCATACAAGTGCTAACCAGGCTCTAGGTTGCTTAACTTCGGTGATCAGACGAGAACCAGTGTTTTCAACGTGATAGACAACAATATAGATACAGCACGGTTTAACCACGATCTGATAGGCATGGAACAATTCTTTCTTTTGTCCTTCTTCTTCATCTTCTTTTTCTACTACTTCTTGCAACTGATGATAAATGATTTCTTGATCATTTTTCTGTCTTCTGTAATCAGGTGTCCGAAGCTTATAAATGTTAAAACTTACTTTGCTTGTTCAATCTCTGTCATTATGCTCATTTTTTGGAGTAGGAGAACCTTGGATATTGCCTTGCATGATTTCAAACTCTCCACGGCATTCCAAACAACAGCATAACAATATATTCCACGTTTTGACACAATGTAAATTTTAAATTGCACAATTTTGTTTGTAAATTCATATCTTAAATAGCGCAATTATCTAACTTTCTCTCTTGCAGAGCTCTATCACAAACATTGGCCATTTTAATGGCTGTTTTAAGTATTTTTTGTCCACTTTCATTAGTCAGCAGGAAAATGTGATTCATTTAAAATCAGGCTATCTCTAAAATAACTGACAGCAAAAATGGAGGAAACATTAGTTCTGGTGCTTTTGCTTTATTCTTCCAGTAGGATAAATACCAGTAGAGAATTGAATGTTAATGTTCCAAATAACGTTATTACAATGTATCCCTATAGAACTGACAGTCCACAAGTACGACCTGTTCAAAGCGTTTCTCTTATAGCTGATACACTGTTTTATAAAGACATTGATTCAAATTTGGTCTTGAGACAAGTATGTTTCATAAGTAACGTTAGTGACCCCGAGCAAAAGTTGTACTTTCGTTTGCGGAGTGCTGATCTTCCGTGTGATACCAACTATGTAAGCGTGTATTCGACGAGTTTTGCACCTTTCAAGAATGCAAGAAAAATGTGTAACAAGAGATGGTTTCCCATTGGACAATCTGAACTGTCAATGCCATGTTTGAACTTCAGAAGATATGGACTGCAATCAGGAACAAATCCTGTTTTTGAGCTGGCTGTGCAAGCCCAGCAACTCTCTAATACATGTGCTGATTGTAGAGAAAATTCTAGAGATTGTGTTCACAGACGTTAGGCACCATTTCCTTACGACGACTGCAAATGCGAGAGAGACTCTATACAGTGTCGAGAAGTTTGTCTCTCATTGCCCTGTGAAGAGTCTGAAACGTGCAATAATTATTACGATGATTTCAATTGGCCCAGTTTCAGTGCAGCGAGTGGTCATTATTATAGTGATATGACCATTCCTTGTGCTTCAAAGCCATGTCAGAATGGTGGTTCATGCAAAAATTCAACTGACACATATATGTGCTCTTGTGCACAAGGGTATACAGGAACTAACTGTAACGTATTTGATCCTTGCTCTTCAAATCCATGTCAAAATGATGGAACATGTACAAATGTGACGAACTCATACACATGCTCTTGTGCACAAGGATATACAGGAACTAACTGTAACGTATTTGATCCTTGCTTTTCAAATCCATGTGAAAATGGTGGAACATGTACTAATGTGGCGAACTCATACACATGCTCTTGTGCACAAGGGTATACAGGTGTAATGGCCTAGGCATACAGGGGCAGACCATAGGTTCCAGTTAATGGTAGTCCCTGCTAAGTTCGATCAGTTCCTTGGCCGAGCTAGGGGTACTGACCGGCTGCCCACTAACGGAAACAGACAGTAGCTGAGCGTAGGCAGACTCTAGGGGGGTCTACCTAAATAGCATGAATTCTTTTGTGGTGTAATGGATTAAAAACAGGCTTTCCATCTATACCTCAAAAATCAAACTGTAACCAGTCGAATAAATGCCATAATATTAAGTTTAATGACACAAACAAAAACAGTTGTATAATTGAGCTTTTTGTAAACAATGGAAATTAGTAATAAGCAAAAGTAAGTCTGAAAACGCTACTAAACAGCATGGCATGAAAGAAATGCAATGACAAAACATACAAAAATCACACAGTGTTCCTAGCTATGCCGGACAAATACACATGCTCTTGTGAAGAAGGACATGTTGGATATAATTGTGAGACATTTGACCCCTGTTCTTCAAATCCATGTCAGAATGGTGGATCATGCACAAATATGCAGGACAAATACACATGCTCTTGTGAAAAAGGATATGTTGGACATAATTGCGAGACATTTGACCCTTGCTTTTCAAATCCATGCCAGAACGGTGGAACATGCAGTAACATGACGAACTCATACATATGATCTTGTGCACAAGGATATACAGGAACTAACTGTAACGTATTTCATCCTTGCTTTTCAAATCCATGTCAAAATGGTGGAACATGCAATAATATGACGAACTCATACACATGCTCTTGTGCACAAGGATATACAGGAACTGACTGTAAGGTATTTGATCCTTGCTCTTCAAATCCATGTCAAAATGGTGGAACATGCAATAATATGACGAACTCATAGACATGCTCTTGTGAACAAGGATATACAGGAACTAACTGTAACGTATTTGATCCTTGCTCTTCAAATCCGTGTCAGAATGGTGGAACATGCAATAATATGACGAACTCATACACATGCTCTTGTGAACAAGGATATACAGGAACTAACTGTAACATTTGACCCCTGCTCTTCAAATCCATGTCAGAATGGTGGAACATGCAATAATTCAACTAACACATACACATGCTCTTGTGCACAAGGGTATACAGGAACTAACTGTAACGTATTTGATCCTTGCTCTTCAAATCCATGACAAAATGGTGGAACCTGCAATAATATGACGAACTCATACACATGCTCTTGTGCACAAGGGTATACAGGAACTAACTGTAACGTATTTGATCCCTGCTCTTCAAATCCGTGTCAAAATGGTGGAACATGCAATAATATGACGAACTCATACACATGCTCTTGTGCACAAGGGTATACAGGAACTAACTGTAACGTATTTGATCCCTGCTCTTCAAATCCGTGTCAAAATGGTGGAACATGCAATAATATGACGAACTCATACACGTGCTCTTGTGTACAAGGGTATACAGGAACTAACTGTAACGTATTTGATCCTTGCTCTTCAAATCCATGTCTGAATGATGGTTCATGCAAAAATTCAACTGACACATATATCTGCTCTTGTGCACAAGGATATATTGGAAGTAATTGTAACGTATTTCATCCTTGCTCTTCAAATCCATGTCAAAATGGTGGAACCTGCAATAATATGACGAACTCATACACATGCTCTTGCGTAAAAGGATATACAGGAACTGACTGAAACGTATTTGATCCGTGCTCTTTAAATCCATGTCAAAATGATGGAACCTGCAATAATATGACGAACTCATAGACATGCTCTTGTGCACAAGGATATACAGGAACTAACTGTAACGTATTTGATCCCTGCTCTTCAAATCCATGTCTGAATGATGGTTCATGCAAAAATTCAACTGACACATATATCTGCTCTTGTGCACAAGGATATATTGGAAGTAATTGTAACGTATTTGATTCTTGCTCTTCTAATCCATGTCAGAATGGTGGAACGTGTATTAAAGCATATATGACTGAGGCATACATTTGTTCATATGTACAAGGATATCAAGGTACCAACTGCCACTTATCTGACCCTTGTGCTTCTTTTTCATGTCTGTACAGTGGAACATGCACTAGTGAAGAGAGCATTTACAGGTGTAAATGTCTCGAACCATTTTCTGGTGAAAATTGCAAAATTCTGATTAAGGAAGGAGTATGTCCCAGTAAGGAGAAACTTGATAAAAGCAAATGTCTAACTGAGTCTTGTAGCAAGGATAACGATTGTGGTGGAATTGAAAAATGCTGTGAGTACGAATCTTGTGGCAAAATCTGCATTCGTCCATCAGGTTACTTAAAAGCTGATGGAAAAAACCCAAAAGGCATCGCTGAACATATTTGGAATTTTGGCATCACTATGTCTTTTCTATACATTATTATTTTGTTAACAGGCTTAACTTTGATAACACTTCATATACTACCAATGCAAATACAACCTGCTGTGGTATCTTCAACGTAGTTAAATGAGGAAGAAGAGTCACAAAGTCACAAAGAAAACAGGAAGAGGAAGAATCAGACACAGACTATGAATGGCTAGACGGTCGATCAGTAGACAACAAATAAAGAAAGAAAGTCCAGACTAACTTCACACAGGAACAGCTAAATTATTGCTGGAAACTTTTTTACTCAGTTGTAGAAAATCCTACTGCAGGCAGTATACAATGCACATTACTGTCTGAACGGAAGTATGTAATATCCTAGATTAAATGACTAGATTGAATCAGCAATTTTGCAATGTTATCTGACGAATGCACGTGCGCATGTGCAATGGCTTATTTCCTTGGCAAGGAGAATTTGGTTTAAAAGGGCAAGAAAAGGGGTACCTGAAGTAGGTTACAGAAAAATCGCCTTTAAAATTACATTACTTTGCAGTATTTTTATACGTACATCGTGTTTGTGTTGAAAGGAATTTTTTGTCTTCATTTTAAATCTCTTGCAATACTGTTCCAATACTACTCACTACGCCACGTAAATTAGGGGAATAAAAGGAAATATTAAATTACGTCCCAATATCTTTCCATGCAAATCTATATTACTTAGCATTTCACTTATCTGCTGGAAAGACTTATGTAGCTAGACTAATAATTTAAAATGTTTGTGCCAATTGGTAAAATGTCGCTGACTCACACTCCAGGGCGCGCCACTCATTAGTCAAAAAGGTATTTTAATCTTGATGAAAAGACACAGTACTTAGTTAGCAAGATGTGTGCTACGAACAGTCTGAATATTTTTTCATCCTTTACTTAATGTTATCAAAACTTGTTTCAAACGACCTACCATTAAAATGGCTGCACCTAACGGTCATCGCGGGAGTTTAAATTTACACGTTTTATACATCGTTACATCGATGCAAACCATGCATACGAAAATGCAGTATGTAAGTGGTATATAATTTCTAGACGAATTTCTTAAGCTTCGTGTAAGTGCAGGGTTTTCTTGTGCGATTTTGAAACATGCAGCATTTTGATGTTTAGGATCTGCAGGATACATTTTTAGTTACATATTTCTTGTACATATAATCTGCAAGAAATGTGGAACCAAAATTCTGCCAACTGTTTAGTTTATGCAATCTTATTTTACAGTACTTGGACGCTATTGTAAAATTAATTCAAAACATCCTCTGGTTACAAAGATAATCCAATTTTGACATACGAAAGCCAAGGCGTACAATTAGTTCTTATGCAACGTTTTAATAAATAACGGTAGTGATAGTCGCAATCAATAAGTATGAGGCAAACGATTGAGTTGTATCATAATGTTATCAACTGAACATAATAAATTTAGCTTGAGTTAAAATGTTTATTGCTAAATAAATTAGAACATTATGGTATTAATTCCAGCTAGAAATAATTAAATACTACTTACAAAGTAGGAAACAATTTACTTTCATCAATAACTCTTACTCTGAAATTACAGATGTAAATTGTGGGCTGCCACAAGGATCTGCCCTTGGCCCTTTATTTTTCTTAATGTATATTAACGATATTTCTAATTGTTCCAATTTTCAAATCCGCCTATTTGCTTACGACACAAATCTTTTTCTAGAAGAGACTAACGTAACTAGATTATAACTTAAAGTCAATGCAGAACTAACAAAAATGGATGGAATTCCTGGATGCAGCAAATAAGCTCAAAGATAGTTATGACAAAGCAAAATATATGTTAATCTCTAGCCACCTTGCATTATTCCTATCGACTTTTATATTTCCATGTGAAATCACAATTCAACCACGACAGACAACTTTAAATATCGTTGTCATGTTTCGCCCTATATTTAATAGTTCTCACATTATGCTTATGCAACATTAAGCCCTATTCATACTGTATGTTTAATTAATTGATATGTATGATATTTAGCTACTGGCAGTGATAGTTAATTGTATTATTAATTATTGATATTTTATTAGGATGTAGGCACCTACTAACAAACCCCCTTTTGAATTCCCTCTGACCCACTCTTGTCTGCCCTATCGTGGCTGTAACGCAGTAGCTAAGTCAAGGTTTACGAAAGTGCACAGGTGAATAAAATTATAGCTCTTTAAGCGAGTGGCTTCTCGATGAACTTCGTTCTACACTGTTAAAATATAGACGGCACCTTGACAGAGAACGAGACAGGTCGTTTACTCGTCTCTGTGAAGTTATATGCCGTACTAGAAATTTTCACACAAGATATGGTGTGTAATGTACACGGTGATACTGTGAGAGCCTAGTTGTTGTAACCTGTGGTCGTCAACCAGAGTTGTCCCAGAGATGCTGGCCTGAAGTCTGCAGTAGTGGAGTTAGCCACTGACTGACAAATGGATCGACCTACTACAGAACCACATCCAGGGTGGTAACAGGTACTTTTCGTTTTTGTTACGATCATAACTAACGTCACGCTGATAACGTAAACATCACGTATACTAGCCTAATGTTCTTCGATGCTACTTGCTGTATAAAGACTAATTGGTAGTTTCTCTGACGAAGCTTGGAATCACAACTGTATTCAAACGCAGAGGTTATATTACGACGTATTGCTACCGTTCTACAAACTGTTCGCTTTAAAGAAAAAGTGTTCCAAAAAAACCTAGGTACATAGTTGGCAGACATGAACTTCATGCAAACGTATATACCCTACTAACCCCAAGCTTTGGCAATATTGCTATATCTTTGTTATTACTGAACTTTTGCTTAACTCGAATCACTTGGAATTTGTTGATGATTAAATTGTTTGATTAATTATTTTAATATCTGCTATTTGATCTTTCTTTTTCTTCAGATCCACTAGTGTATAGAGTGCAAATAGACCATATTCCCCCGTATTTTTAACATCCGCCTTAGGCCAATCTGCATCCATACATTTAGAGACTATGATACTAGCTCCCTTTTGTTATGAGATGTAAAATTAACGCAGCATGCCCCCTCTTTGATTCCCCTAGAGGAAATACAGGATCAGGGTCATCACAATCTTGGGCTACACATTACTGACAAAACACTGTCCTGGAAAGTCCATATAAAATCAATATTTTATAAACTAACTAAACTTATCGTTTTTTTCTGCAAACTAAGGTATTTTCATGATATTGGTACTCTTAGAATACTGTACAATTCCCTTACTTTCATTATTGCATATTTTGCTGGGACTCAACCAATTTAACTACTTTAAAACCTTAAAAAAGTGTGCAAAATAAATTAGTAAAAATTATAACTTTTGCTGGCTGTCGCGATCATGCCACTCTGCCATTTATTAAATTACAACTGTTAAAAATTAAAGACATTCACGAATTGGAATTGATTATACTTATGTATCGATATAAAAAATAATTTACTGAAATATTTAAACGTTTCTTTAAGCCACTTACTGAATTCATTGGATGACAGTA